>VZRW01003818.1:557399-609295 GCA_013398125.1 Aegotheles bennettii | reverse complement strand
AGCCCAGCAACAAAACGCTGGGGGTTTAAATAACTGAATTGGAGACATCTGGTTGTTCAGGAGGCTTCTGGTATTTGGAACTTTTGCTGTTTCTTGCACTAACTTCTGTACTGACTGATATCTGAAATAGTATTTTTATCATTTTTAAAAGCTGTATTTGCCAGGTTTGACATGGTCTTGGTTAACATTTAACACAGCGTGAGCAGAGGGTTGTATTTTTCATTCAGCATTTTGAAAAAGGCTTTGGCTGCTACCAAAATAATGGCCCCAAACGCCCTTCAGAGCGATTTGCAGCAGTTTATTGATGTTTAAATCTCTTGGTTAAATTATGCAAAATACTTGTTGCAAGACATTTGCATGTTCTCTGTCTGTGTGCGTTTGGAAATGCTGTTTGTGGTTATATGGACCAAAGGAATAAACTCCTTCCCAAGCAAACATCCATCAGATTCCTGGTGAGTGTGACTTGGGATGCTGGGAGTTTCTTTGTGGCTTTCAGGCTGGAGCCTGGGCAGTAATGGGCTGTGCCGGACTCCTGCAGGGAAACTGTGGTTTGCTATGGTTGGTGTAAAGGCAGAAGACGTGGAAGAGGGGCTGGGAGGCAGGGGAAGGCACTCACATGCACTGATGGGTGGCTTCACAGTGACTGAAGGCATCGCTATCAAAGCAGGGTTTACAAGGAAGACATTTCTGGCTCTTGATGCTAAGACACTGGTCCTTTCTCTAGAAGACCTCGCAGTCAGCTAATTACAGAAGTGCTCAGAGCACTGTGGTGGGAGGAGAGGGGGATTCATTCTGATTTGTCTCGTTTGATGAAGGGTTTTCCACCATAACCACAAAGACTTCCCATAATGAAAGAAAAATCTCCAACCCAGGAAACTGCTCTGAGAAGACCTTGTTGCTAGGGGAGAAAAGCCAAAGGTGCCTTGAGTTTTGGAACTTTTAGGGTGGATAACTTGACTTTAACTTCATTCAACACCCCAAGCAAGGGCTTTGGCTATCTGAGCTTAAATGTGACTTTAATGAACAGAGATACCTTTGGGATGGGGAAAAAGTAAACAAGCCTTCCCCCCCCCCGCCCCCTTGATGATGAAGCAAGCTTATTTTCAGCCTGAATGAGGGCACCAGGATGTCTCTGTGTGGCTTACATCTCAAATTGAGTGCTTGCTTTCTCTCCTGCAGGCTGCAGAAGAGCTGGGTGGAGGATGGCTGGGTGGCTGAGGCTCAAGTCAGGGGATGGAGGGGCTCAAGTCGGGGATGAAGAGGCTCAAGTCAGGGATGAGGAGGCTGAACAGAGCTGTTTAAGCCCACAGAGGACCCTGCCTGTGCTGCAGTGGTACAGGGAAGGTGTTTTATTGTTCCTGCTGCTGAGTACCTAGCTGGGTAGTCTCAGCTTTCAAAACTGTCAAATGATTTTAGGTGCCTAAGCTGCTGGTTGGCCCATATGGTGTGTTCAGAGGAACACAGGAGCTAATGCAACTGCCTCGATTTTTGAGTTAAGCTTTTTCAGTGCTCTGTATGAAGAGATTCTGTGATTCTATGAATCTGCAAGCTGAGGCCTGTGGTAGTCAATGAAGGTGGTGTGAGGTGTGGGTGGGAATCCCACCACGAAGGTTTCCACATGGCTATATAAAATTTAGATAATTGCTTCTGGAAATACCAGCACTGGTATTTTTCTGCACTGAGATTCTGATTATTAAAAATTGTACTGTGGGTGCTGATAGAAATGCTGATAATTCAGTGGTTGGGGAAAAAAAGCGATCATTGTAGTCTTCTCCTTGTTAATTTGTCAGATGAAAGATACTACAAAAGAGTCAAGTGCCTTTTTTATGAGGAGCGAAAGAATGGACGTGGTGTATGAACAGCAAACTGTGTTAACTTGAAATCAAATTCAAACACTTCCGACAGTCTGTCATACAAGATTTGTTTAAAGAAAAGCAAAGTTGGCTAGTGCTTCTCACTTGGGTAGCTGCTGTGTGGAGCTTCTTAGTATTCTTTTTGTAAACAGATTTTAACAGGACAGATTTTAGCTAATAAGAGGAACCTGAAGTCTCCGTCCTTCCTGAAGAGGTTTGGGTTTTCTTTTTTAAAATCCTTGTAGGAACAAGCACATTAAGATGGGCAAAGCCATCAGTCTTAAAGAAAAAAACCCACATTTTAACCATAGTAGGCACAGGTAGAGTTCAAGAAATTGGAGGATTTTGGGGAGCCACCCCCGCCCCATTTTTTAGTATTGTTTTTGATTATCTCTTAGGTTTTCCTTTACATTATCTCTTAGGTTTTCCTTTATATACTTACAGGAGTGTATGTACCACTGGATATACAAATGTGCATGCACACTGGAGTTGTTTCTGTGATGTCCCTCTCTGTGGAACCCTGCTGATACCACCCCATTGATGTTCTAACTCTTGTGGGTGCTGCGCCAGTGGCTGGTGGGAGGAATAATCCTTTCCAGACTGGTGGGGAAAAGTCTATCCTCAAAATTCTGCAGGGGAGTTGTTAGTGTAGATGTGTCTACAGACCCTCTCCTGCTTGTTAGTTTGAGTTGTGTCAGGGCTTAGCAGCTTAAAGAATTTTTATTGTTTGGTTGCTTTTTTCTTACCCTCTTGCAGCCGGTTGGGAAGTAGCCATCGCCTTGCTGAGTGAAGGCAGGGAAGAGCTTACTTATGATTTATAATTTGGAGATCCAACTGGTGCTGGCAAGTCTTCCTTGCCTCTTGACAGCTGAGATGGGCTGTGATTTCCAGGCAGGAGGACTGGGCTTGCACACTTTTCTCACTTTGCTCCTGCTGAGGGGGAGATGGATTCGCGTTCGCTGCAGGATTGAAACGGTGGCTGAGTGCCATTTGCATTCTCCAAGAGGAGGTGCAAATAGTTATGTGGTGGGATTTTTTTGGGCTTGAGTTTGTGGTTTTTATTTCACCAGAAGAAGCATCTATAAAACCTGTTTATATTTTTTACAGCAGCCAAAAATGTTTAGCACCTTCCGTTATGCTTTCCCTATAAAAGGGAAGTCCTCTGACTCTCTTTTATCTCTGTACTTCCCACTTAGCTAATTCAGTGTCTGGAAGGATGTGTTCAACTGGACCAAAGGAAACCTTCAGACTTCAGCTGCTCTTTGAAATGGATTTAGCTAAAATCAGTGGGGAAAAAAAAAGGCTCAGTGAAAACTCTCTTTGGTTTAATACGAATTTATTTTGGCTTACTCCACTAGGAAGAGGCTTAGGAAAACTGGAATGAGTGTGCCCACATAGAGGTTTGCTCTGCTCATCTGTGTAGGCAGGAATGGGTTAGTGCTTGAGCTTATGCTGAGACAAGGTGGCTACCAATGTACTTCAAATTTGTTGTGATATAAAGTAAAGAAACCCACCAAAGCACAGAAAGCTGGCATTTTTTTCAGGAAGGCAATACATGAGATCAAATACCACGCCTGGTATTTCAAGGGGTTGTGAGAGGGGAGTCTGAATTTGTTGAAGGCTTTCTTTTTTTGTTGTTTCTTTCTTTATCTTTTTTTCTTTTTGAGAACAATGTATCTCGACAGGTTTCTCACATATTAAGTGGGGAAGTTTTCACTGCTGAGTTAAAAATGTCTTTCTTCTCAAGCGTGTCTTCGGCTTCACACTAAATAGGTGTTAACTAAACCAGTGTTTTAAATAACTCAGCTAAAAATCTCTTCCTCTTTCTCAATGACTCAGCTTTCAGTTTGGTAGATTTTCAGAAGGAAAGGAATTGGCAAGAAGTGGTTGCTAATCTGTCTGCTCCAGTGCAGGGGTGGTCTGGTGCTGGCAAGGGTGGTCCCTACCCCCTTTGTCCTGCTGACCGTGTGGCTGTCCAAGTCTAGTGACCATGCAGCTGTGGAGGCATCGGATCAACCCGCCGATGCTATGGAAGATGGAGCCACCAAAGAGAGGATGGGGCATTTTTCCATTGGTTTTGCAGTGGTGTAGCATTGTGAAACTTGCTGCAAGGGAGGAGAGGGAGTGTATGACTTGTAGCAGGACTGCCAGTTTTGGTAGCATACTTGTTTTGGTACATTAGATGTCACCTAACAGGAGTCCCAGGACAGACAATACTGCATTTGGAACAGAAGAATCCTACAGACCCTTTTCATGCCGTGCTAGAAGGGAAAACTAGGTGAGTCTGTGTCTTGTTTTCCCCAAAAGACACTGTTAGATAAGATTAACTTTTCCTGACGGTGCCCTGTTGCTTTCCCACATCACTTGTCAAGTGTCTGTCAGAGCAGAAGTTCTCAACCCAGAGCTATTGACCTCCCCAGCCCTTGCCGTCTGTGAGGTGGGAGGGGATCATGGCTGGAGACAGTACCTTCTGGGGAAGATCCACCATCAGCTGCAGCATGGGAGAGGACTTGTTCTCAAGTCCAGCCAATGGGTAATGGCAAACACAGCAGTCCTCTAGCATACCCTTCACTCCATCTCTCTTGTTTGGAGGTCTGAAATGAAAAACCTTGGCCTTTCATTGGAAGTGACTGTGAAGTGATCTGGGCTGTAGGTTCAAAGGTCAATGACAGTGGAAAGTGGCTGTTTCTGGAGGGTGCTGAAGCAGGGCGGTGGGAGTATGTCCTGACTCCAGCCCTGGCTGCACGCCAACCCTCTGTAAGCAGCTTCTCCTTTCCATGATGGGGTGGCCAGTTGGCTTGGTCTCTTGTGTCTGATGTTGATGGGCATTATGGAACTAAATAACTGGCAATAGTTTTGAGGGTGGATCCTTCCTTCTCAGGTTTTGCGCTGGTGGAAGTAGAGGTAAGGATCATGGACCCCAAGTGTGCAGCCCATACCTGTACAAATCTGTCTTTCCAGTACACTAAAGCAAGTACATTTAATGTATTTTTCTGCCTTCCTAGTTACATGCATTCCAGTCTGTTTGGATTCTCCCTCGGAGGAGGAAGAACTGGAGAACTCTGAAACAAAATTAATACGAGAGGAATGTGAATATGTGGGAGGGTTGCAAGGGTCTCGTTAACAGCAGACTGAAGACCACTGGCAGCACATGTTTCAAGAGCCATACACTTTATGTGAGAGGAGTATTTTGTTGCACAGGTTCATCTTGTTCTTGGGGCTCAACAACACTGCCACCCAAGTCAAGGTGATGCTTTTGTAGACCTACTCCTCTTAGCTCAGTGTTGGTAGCAGGATAGTTGCGGTGACAGACTTGTGCAGCCATGGGGTTAAGAGCTGGTAGTGATCTAGAAGGCTTAGTCCTTGAGAAATCTGGAGCTCTGTCAGGGGATGTGTACTAGCAAAAAGAAAGTGCCAGTGCTGTAGTAGTAAAGGCAGGCTTGGTTGGACTTGCTGCAAACTTGCTTTTTTGGTGGCACAGTTGTGTCTTTTTTCATGCCTGATGAGCATGGGTAGACCACTGAAATGCTCTTGTGTGTCTACATTTCTTCCTTTCTGGACAGGAGACACGCCTTACCTAGCCAGAGAAGTTTGGTTGTTTATACCACGCTGGTTTTAGTACAACCCCTCTAGTGTAGACACAACAGCTTGAAATGAAAGTGCTTGTACAGCACAGCGGCTCCTGTTTGGGCATGACAGTACGACAGCAGGCAGTGTGAGGGTCTCTACCTGGGCAACCACCCAGTGGTTCAACTCTCCCAATTTTATTAAGTCTCTTCACTGAAGAAGGCCAACGGCATCCTGGCCTGTATCAGGAACGGTGTGAGCAGCAGGAGTAGGGAGGTGATGGTGCCCCTGTACTCAGCACTGGTGAGACCACACCTTGAGTGCTGCGTCCAGTTCTGGGCACCGCAGGATGGGAAGGACATTGAGGTGCTGGAGCGAGTCCAGAGAAGGGCAATGAGGCTGGGGAGAGGTCTGGCAAACAAACCTTATAGAGACCGGCTGAGGGAACTGGGGTTATTGAGCCTGGAGAAGAGCAGACTGAGAGGAGACCTTATTGCCCTCTACAGCTACCTAAAAGGAGGTTGTAGTGAGGCTGGTGTTGGTCTCTTCTCCCCAATTGCTGATGACAGGACGAGAGGAAATGGCCTCAAGTTCCATCAGGGGAAGTTTAGGTTGGAGATTGGGAAGAAGTTCTTTCCTGAGAGGGTGGTTGGGCACTGGAATGGGCTGCCCAGGGAGGTGGTGGAGTCACCGTCCCTGGGGGTGTTCAAAAAACAGGTTGATGAGGCACTTGAGGCCATGGTCTGATGGTCTAATGGTTAGGAATATGATGGGATAAAGGTTGGACTTGATGACCCTGGAGGTCCCTTCCAACCATAATGATTCTATGGTTCTATAAGTGGACAGCAAACCTGTTAACATGGTGAATTCCCATCTGCTTTGCCCACGATACCTCTGTGAACATGGGAAGCCAGTGCAGGCACTTCTGGCTGAGGTGGGGACTGTGAGCGTGCTTCAGCTTCTAATGCAGGAGCCAGGCCAGGATGAGTCAAGCAACTGTTTTCTTTCATTTGTGCTCCTTGGGGGGAAAAATGTATTGCTCATCGCTACGGATAATTATCACAATGCTGGTGTAAGTGAGATCCAGGAATTCACTGCTGGCTCTGAGTTCCCAGCTCAGGGCCCTACTGCCCCACCACATTTGGAGCTGTGCGTCCAGCCCGGTATGGGAAGGGTGGTGGGTGTAGAAGTCTACCTTCATTTGCTCAAATGCCATGAAGTTTGGAAGGATTTCAGTTCAAAACAGGGGAGGAAACCTTCCCCTGTGAATAGGCTGCTTTCAAATGTCCAGCCACTTGTCTAGCCTGAAAAAAAAGAAGGGGGAGGAGGGATGTGTGAGAAGTTTTAAATCTGCTTTTACATGGTTTGCTTTTCTTCTTAAGGCTTACATGAGCTGCTCCAATCTTGAGTGCAGCCTTGTCTATCCCAGACAAATATCCCTATCAAGAGCCATGATTTTCAATGGTTTGAGCAGGTGCTGAGGATGCCTGCTGGTCCTGAGCTCTCAGCAGTGCTGTCACACCGGGCACTGATGTGTGCAGCGAGGCTTAGTGAGAGGGACCCCGATTCTGCTCCAATCTGCTTCTCCACGAAGGCACCTCATCTCCCAGCTGCCACATGGTACTGATAATAGCATGTGGGATAGGGTTAAACCTCTTGAGAACTGGGTCATCCCGTAGTTTGAGATAGCGTGAGATAACATTAAGCCACTTCATTATTTTTTCCTCTCGCTGGGATGATAACCGGCTCTGTTCCCCAGCTCCTGCACGTGTGTCCCTGCACACAGTGTGTTGTGCCACGCTCAGCCTGGGGGTTTGCCCACGTGTGCCTCGGGGTGACCTGTATCTCACAGAACCTGGGGAGCAGAGGAGGCAGTGAGTGCTGAATAAAGCTGGGGAAGGGCCTGGAGCACAGGGTGATGAGGAACGGCTGAGGGAGCTGGGGGTGTTCAGCCTGGAGCAGAGGAGGCTCAGGGGGGACCTCATGGCTCTCTCCAGCTCCCTGAGAGGAGGTTGGGGTGAGGGGGGGGTCGGTCTCTTCTGCTGTGCCCATGGTGAAAGGACAAGAGGGAACAGCCTGAAATTGCAGCAGGGGAGATTCAGGTTGGCCATGAGGGACAATTCCTTCCCTGGGAGGGTGATTGGGGGTGGGAATGGGTTGCCCAGGGAGGTGGTGGAGTCCCCGTCCCTGGAGGTGTTCAAGAGGCGTCTGGATGTGGTGCTGGGTGATGTGGGTGAGTGGGGATGGGGGGGGGGGTTGGACTGGGTGAGCTTGAAGGTCTCTTCCCAACCTCGATGATTCTATGGCCCAGTGCTACTGGTTGTGTAACTTTGAGAAGTACAGCAGGTGCTTTTGGAGCATCAATCAGAAGATGTGAATTGAGACTGAAGTTGTTTGTTCTGTCTTCTGTTCCCTTGGTGTTTACAGAACTAGGTCTTTGTTTTTTAGCAGTGTTACTGCCTTGCTGTTGAGGGGCTTCACAATTTGAGGTTTTTTGTAATGCCAGCAGCACAGAGCCAGCTGAGCTTAACAACGACCTTGCAGTGTGGTAATGGCAAAGTGTACCAGGATCTGTGGATCTTGAAGCTTGTATTTTCTGAAATCCAGGACTTAAATTGTGCCTCTCACTTATTGCAGGTAGCACTTTTGATGCTGACTTCTCAAAGCCCTGGGTGAACGTTAGTAAATTGGGTCTTGCTACACCCTGTATGTGGCAATTGCCTGCGTAACTGCCTGTAGTATTCCTAGAAGGCATTGGATGAGATCCTGAAAAAGCTGTAGATGTGTTTGGGTATGCCCAGTGGGTGAAACTTCCTGCAGTGGATATGGTGACCCATGCTGCCAGCTCGCCGTATGTGCTCCCAGCACAAGGCATCCTGTGGGAACCCATTTCAGTTGCAGCTTCACCTAACTTTCCCTGTGCACGGAAACCACGGGCATGGCTGTGGCACCAAGCCAGGGGCATTTGGATTAAGCTTGTTTTAATTCTGTAGCAAACTTGACCTCCTATTTTTCCTGAAGCCCTAATCCTAATCCTGGGCCCCATCCAAAGCCCATTAAAAGTCAATGGAGACATCCCACTTGCTTCTAGCGAGTGCTCGGTCAGGCTTCCCAGAGGGCACTTGATGACTTTGGCATCTCAACCAGCTTGAGGTGCAGGTGATCTCCACTCCGTGCATGTTCTGGAGCATGGGCAGGGATGCTCATGTCTTCCTAGGGCTGAAGGCACACGTTTACACACTGCTGCTTCTGAAAAACTTGATTGCCTCGAGTCACAGAACCACAGAATGGGTTGGGTTGGAAGGGACCTTAAAGATTGTCCAGTTCCAACCCCCTGCTGAGGGCAGGGACACCTCTCACCAGACCAGGTTGCTCCAAGCCCCATCCAACCTGGCCTTGAACACTGCCAGGGAGGGGCAGCCACAGCTTCTCTGGGCACCCTGGGCCAGTGTCTCACCACCTTCACAGCAAAGAATTTCCTTCTTATATCCAGTCTAAAACTCCCCTCTTCCAATTTGAAACCATCCCCCTCATCCTATTGCTCTGTGCCCTTTTAAAAAGTCCCTCTCCAGCTTTCCTGTAGCCCCTTCAGGCACTGGAAGGTGCTCTAGGGTCTCCCCAGAGCCTTCTCTTCTCCAGGCTGAACACCCTCAGCTCTCTCAGCCTGTCCCCATAGAAGAGGTGCTCCAGCCCTCTGGGTCTGCTTTTGCCATCGCTCATCCGTGCACCTGCAGCAGCCGATGTGTCCACCCCCGGTGGTGCCAGTGGAGCTCTCTGTGGGGAAGGACCTGCTGCAGCCCGCTGCGGTCGCCCTCCACGTTGCATAAGGAGGAGAGCATCGCCGTGATTATATAAAAGAGATTATGTAAGGGGATAATTTGGTAATCGCCTCTCTAGTGAGCGCTAAGAATAGCCTGTGAATATGCATTTATTTCTGGGATAGCCATCCACAGTGATTAAGCCCTGGGAGCTGTGGGTGCCGGGCCGTGGTGCGAGCTGAGGTAACTGGTGCCTGCTGTAGGTGTTGCACTGAGGCTCCCACCTCTGTCACCTCTGTGCCACTCTGGCAAGGTCCATCAGCTCCTGTTGCCCTTGCCCTGTAGTGTGGTGTGACCTGCTACACAGGTACAGTGAAGGTATAAAATTGCTCTTGCTGTGAGGCTCTTGAGGAACCTGTGCTAGCTGTTGGTGGCATCCTTATCATAGAATCATTATGGTTGGAAGGGACCTCCAGGGTCATCAAGTTCAACCTTTATCCCATCATATTCCGAACCATTACACCATATGTACAGGGTGAGGGTCAGGACGATGGAGCAAAGCTTTTTTCAGTGATGACCAATGATAGGACAAGGGGCAATGGATGCAAACTGGAGCACAGGAGGTTCCATGTGAATCTCAGGAAGAACTTCTTTCCTGTGAGAGTGCCAGAGCACTGGACCAGGCTGCCCAGAGAGGCTGTGGAGTCTCCTTGGCTGGAGACATTCAAACCCTGCCTGGATGCATTCCTGTGTGATGGACTCTGGGTGACCCTGCTCTGGCAGGGGGGTTGGACTGGATGAGCTTTCGAGGGCCCTTCCAACCCCTAGGATTCTGGGATTCTGTGATGGTGTGCAGTGCATAGGCAGAGCAGATGATGGAGGAGGGAACACATGTTGCTTCTCCAGGAATCTGGGTTGGTTTTGCTTTCTCTTGCTTCCCAGAGTATCTTTTTTTTTTTTACATGCTGAAGTTGCCAGAACCATCCGTGAGGTGTCTGGGAGTGCTGGACAGTTTCCAGGGCTGGACAATTTCCAAGATCCTGGTGAGGGGCATCCTAGGCTGCTTCGAGATGACTGAGAAGACCACGTATGCTTCAGCTCAGCTTCTACTTGTGCGTCTCTGCTCATAGGTTTATCCCTCACTCACAGGAGGGAAGATGACTCACGAAAAAATCAGACACAGCCAAAGCCAGCGAGAGCTCCCGTAGTGCTAACTGGAGTCTTCAGGGAGGAACTGGGGAAGAGATGGGTGCCATTCCTTGTGGTCTCCTAGCCCCGAGAAGGTTGTGCAGGGGTGAGCTAAGGATAGCATGGGAGAAGGTGGGAAGGGGGTGAGAGGCTGCAGCGGGGAGAGGAAGTGAGCAAAAGGAGCTCTGGGCACTGGTGATTCATCTGGGAACATCAATCCTGGCTCTGAAAATGTTCCTGCAGTTCTCAGCTCGACTGTTGGAGTCTGGGTGGCTGCTGGCTTGGTTTTTTTTGGTTTTTCTTCTGGCTTCTCCTGTTCTTGCTTTTGTGGGTTTGTAATTCCCCCTGCCATGCACTGCCTGAAAGTGTAGTTGCCACCTTTTCTCATTGCTTCAGCCACATCATCTTCTCTACCTCGAATTGCTTTATTGGCTCCTCATCTCTTCCTACCTGGAGCTCAAGCTGCTTAACCTCACCTTCAGCCTGCCACATAATTCTCCTTCCACCTACAGCTCTGACCTGGTTTCCTCCTCCTCCCAGCCTTGCTCTGGATTCCAGTTGCACCTTTCTTGGCTTGGGGTGGCTTTCTTCTCTCTTTTGTGTGTTATGATTTCATGATTTCAGTACTTTCCACCTGGGTGCTGAGTCCTGGTTGTCTTTTTAAAACACTTTTTAACTTTTTCTGTGCTTTCCTCTTTGCTTTCCTCAGTTCCATCTGTGATTCAGCCCTTGTACATTCACTTCCCACGTGGACCTTGCCCACCATTTCTTTGCTTTCCCCTATCTGCAGAGGGAAAGGCCATACCATCTGCACTGAAAAGTGCCCTGTAAACCCATTTCTCATGTGTTGCAGTGAGGTGTTGGATATAAAAATATAATTAAGAGACATGGATTTCCACCCTGTCCATTTTGCCCGTTTCCTTGCATGTTTTTTTCTCCTTTTTGCATGTTCTGCTGGAGATCTGAGGGTTCAGCTTGCTGCTTCTCCCTAAGAATTCCCTTTGCAGCACGTGTGACCCCTTGTTACAGCAGGCTGCCCCGTGTACAGACCCTTCCTATTTGTGCCTCCTCTTTTTAATCGGGTATCAACCTTGGCATATGCTGCTGTTGCTGTCGGGGCAGAGGAGTGTTAGGGCAATGTTTTTAATAAACATATGGTCGTTGCATAATGTAGATGGAAAATAGGGAGAGGAGACTGCGTGTGTGCAGCTGGGAACCGTGGCAGGCAGAGGCCATGGGTAATACAAAATTATTATAATACGATATAAATTCTCAGGTGTTTGATGGACTTAATTTTTCAGTCTCAAACTACACATCTGGGAAAAGATGCGAGTTGAGAGTCTTCGCTCAAGAGCGTGTAAGGATGCGCGAGAGCTGCTGTGGGAGCTTCTGTAACGTGGAAACTCTTTAATTTGCAACTGTGCAAATACATTAAGAATAGTCCTAATGGGATTGATGTGTGAAGTAGTGAAAAGAGGAGGAAAACAAAACTCATGTACTGTATTAACTTGTTAAAACCAGTGAAACTGAAGTGGTATCTCATTTACATCAGCATTAATGACAGGTGTGGCTGCCTGGAATCAAAGAAAAAGATAATTTTTTAGTTTCAGATGGGTAAAAGGGCTCAAGGTACATAAATATGGTATAAACAGGTATGAGGGCAATTTTCAGATTTGGAGCAGAGACACTACAAGCTCCTGCTTTACTTTTGTCAAATTTACCAATGTCACATACACCGTGGGTAATCTGGTTAATTTTAGTGAGAGCATACAGAGTGTTTCAAAAAGATGGACCCATTTTTCAATAGAAGATCCATTTCAAATGGGTCCATCTTTTTGAAACACCCTGTATATTCTTTTGTGTTCTGGCACCTCCAGATGCTTTGACAATGTGTGTTGCCAGTCTGTGGCAGGAGCCCTGGGGTTCAGCTGGTATGTACCAGTTGTATTGGATTTGGCAGCAGCACTCTCACTGCTGGGGAGGAGGATGACGGCTTACATGTTTTGGAGTTTTAACTTGGATCCTAATTGGCAATCTGCTCCCTTCCAAGAAAATAGACTGTAAAGATATTAAATTTCTTATGAAGGTTCAAGTCCAGTTAAATAGATGCAGTTAAACAGATTTCCAAAACTAAGCCCGATGGAGAAAAAAATGAGCAGTGTCTACAAATATCCTGCTGTCTGCAAGTGCCTGATGGAGCCGAATTAATAACTTTCAAGAAGTCTCCTTTTGAAATGTTCCTGCAGCAAGCTTTTAAAGAAGATCTAGAGATGCTTGGAAACAGGAATGCTTTGTAAAAAATCTTCCCTTCAAGCGAGAACATTTAAATGTGATGTGAAGAAAGGTGGTGAAGGGACAATTAATGGTGGGTTTCCTGATACCACCTAGAGAAGCGCAGAAGCTTTATGCATGGGGGTGGGGGTGGCACTCATGAGTTCAGTGTCAGCACTTGCAGGTGTCACTCACGCACTGCTAATGCCTCCCTGGACATCTCCTCGGAGGTGACTACCTTGCTCATAAGGATTGTGAACACATTGGTCTTGAGGAGGGACTGAGACCTGGCTGCGAAGGTGTCCGCGCGAACAAACGTCTCTTCCAAGGTGTTTGGTCCTTGCCAGATTTGTCTGGACCTGGCCCTCCCTCAGCCTGGTAGGTGTGTTTGGTGTGTTTGCAGCCAGCCAAAGGCAGGGACACAGCACCTCTGTGCCTGGGAGCTGTGCATGTGTCAGCTGGGCACAGAAGCGTGATGGCTACAGCCAGTGGGGCTGGCGTCCTGCCTCTGTGCCATGTACAGCTTCTGCCTCCCAGGTCTGCCTGGACCTGCAGGGACATGGGTGGTGTGCATGCCCAGATCACAGAATCCCAGAATCCATGGGGTTGGAAGGGACCTTGAAAGCTCATCCAGTCCAACCCCCCTGCCAGAGCAGGGTCACCTAGAGTCCATCACACAGGAACGCATCCAGGCGGGGTTTGAATGTCTCCAGCCAAGGAGACTCCACAGCCTCTCTGGGCAGCCTGGTCCAGTGCTCTGGCACTCTCACAGGAAAGAAGTTCTTCCTGAGATTCACATGGAACCTCCTGTGCTCCAGTTTGCATCCATTGCCCCTTGTCCTATCATTGGCTCCATCGTCCTGCCCCTCACCCTTTCCATATTTGTAACCATGGATGAGGTCACCCCTCAGTCTCCTTTTCTCCAAGCTAAAGAGCCCCAGCTCCCTCAGCCTCTTCTCATAAGGGAGATGTTCCACTCCCTTCATCATCTTTGTGGCTCTGCACTGGACTCTCTCAAGCAGTTCCCTGTCCTTCTTGAACTGTGGGGCCCAGAACTGGACACAATACTCCAGGTGTGGCCTCACCAAGGCAGAATAGAGGGGGAGGAGAACCTCTCTTGACCTACTGACCACCCCCTTTCTAATGCACCCCAGGATGCCATTGGCCTTCTTGGCCACAAGGGCACATTGCTGGCTCATGGTCATCCTCCTGTCCACCAGGACCCCCAGGTCCCTTTCTCCTACACTGCTCTCCAGCAGGTCAGCCCCCAGCCTGTACTGGTACATGGTGCTGTTCTTCCTCAGATGCAAAACTCTACACTTGCCATGTACAGATGCCTGTTCCTAGAACACACATGGAAGGCAGCAAAACTAAATCATGTACCTGAATTTAATATCTGGCTCTTCAGCTCTTCAAAAATCACCGTTCCTTTCTCCTTCAGTGCTGTGTGTTCTGGAGGAGCAACTCTTTCTTAATTGTCCTACACTTTCATATTTGATGTATTCATGGTAATGGCTTCTCCAAATATCTCTCTTCCAAATCAGATTAAACCAATTTGTACGTTTGTATTATTTCTTCATGCTTTATTCAGATACAAGTAATCAAATAAAGAGCAAATCAAAGACAAAAAGTAAGCTTGTCTGGCAGCTCTCACAGGGTCTCATAGTACTTAAGAAACATTAAATATGCTGTAACGTGTTCCAGTCACATCCAGGCTGGTTGAATAGCTGTTGTACAGATGGGTAAGTGGGCAGAAAGTAGTGGAAGTGTCACGCATAGTGTTCGTGACAGAATCAGCAGCTTAATATTTCTGACTCCTGGTTCCCCACTCCAGTGCAGGATAAAGAAACTGCTTTGACTTCACACTAAACACCTTCTTCTCCTGCGCTGGAGACATTCAAACCCCGCCTGGATGCGTTCCTGTGTGATGGACTCTAGGTGACCCTGCTCTGGCAGGGGGGTTGCACTGGATGAGCTTTCGAGGTCCCTTCCAACCCCTAGGATTCTGGGATTCTGTGATTCTTTGGCTTAGGTGAGCATATGCTTTGCAACAAGCCCTTCCTTTTCATGGACTTCTAAACATGGGCATTTTTGGAAGTCCCGTGCTAGACGTGTTGTAGATGGGATGGATCCATCCAGGCATATGAGTGGTCTGGAGGAAAATTTCTTGGACTGGGACTCCTCTCATTGTGGAATTATCAAATTGTCACCCTGGTGTTTGTTCAGAGCGTCCTGTTAGTAGTGAACCTGAGATCAGTAGATACATCCAGACTCTTATACTACAGGTATCTTTATCCTAGTCTTTTCACTTATGCTTTTGGATGTTTATCACTGAGCTGTACTTGTAATGGGATTGTATGATTGACTTAATGACTTTCTGTTGATCTAATTAACCTCAGACTGTTAGTGATGGCAATATTTATTTGGGTAGAATATGAACTAACAGAAGTCCCCGTCCCTGGAGACATTCAAGGCCAGGTTAGATGGGGCCCAGAGCAATCTGGTCTAGTGGAGGATGTCCCTGCCCATGACAGGGGGGTTGGACTAGATGACCTTTAAGGTCCTTTCCAACTCAAGCTATTCTGTGAAGTCTTCACCTGCATCCCACCACTTTGGAGAGCTGACTAAGTCTGTTCACCTTATTGTTGTCTTTTTAGTGCTGCATTCACACAGACTGAAATACTGATTTAATTAATCATCCGTTGAAATATGCAGTCCTAGGGCAGCCTGAAGTTTTGCAAAATTGGATTAATGCCACTGAGTAGTTTTGGTCAAAATAGAAATAACAGCACATGGAAATGATTTCAGCACTTTTGAGGCTGGTTTTGCTTAAATACTTCCGAAAGCTAAGGAGTTGAAAGTATAGATTTACAATATGTGGTCAGAGGAGAGTGGAGCTTTTTTTCTGAAAAGCTTGGCATTCACCCAGGGTGTGGGAGGCCAGTTTTGTCTCCTTTATGTCCTCAAGATGATTTGAGTGTGTATCACTTTTGCCCTGGAAGGATTTCTGGCTTGCAGGAGATAGGTTATACTGGAATTGATTTATGTCGATTGTTGGTATTATCCCTCCTCTCTGCTGTGTAAAATACAAAGGAAATGTGCAGTAAGCTAGGTGGAAAGCTACACCATAGTGTAGTGGGTTAGATGTTCTTTGAAGAGGGAGACCTGTGTTGGCAGTGGTTGTTCCAACTATACCCCTTCAGAGGCAGAAGGACGGAGAAATTGAAGACAAAAGAAGGCTGAGACGTGAGGTATTTTTGTTGCTGTTAAACAACATGGCCTTGACTTGGGAAGTGCTTCCCTGGGGGATTTGGGAATCCTGTTGGAGAAAGAGGTGATTCTGCCCTTGCTGGTTTTTACATGGTGTCCCAAAAGTTTTGCTCTTGTCTCCTGGTAGTGATAGGAAGCTGGTGTAGATGGGCATTTGCCCCTATTTTTATGCACTTTGTGCAAGTAGAAACACTCCCAGCACAAAAATGTCTCCTCTGATCAGCTGCAGCTTGATGTTTGTTCACTTCCAGGAGACGAGAGAGGTTCGAGTCCTTCTGGGTGGGAGAGAGACTTGAGCACAGATTTGCCATATCCTGGCAGAGCATTTTAATTGGTTTGGGTGGATCGTGACTGCAAGATGACAGTTGCTACCGCCTCCTTTCCTTCACTTCTCTGTTCTGCAGATGTGTCCTTTGGGACACTTAACAGATGCCAAGAAAATAAAGACTTTTTGTTGTTGTTTTAGGAATGCAGGAAACATTTCGTTTCAGAACCCCAAAAAATACAATTATGTGCCCAACTCCCTAATATGAGTGGGTTTCTGTTAAAGTTACAGATCAAGCTGGCCCCATCTGGAGTTTACCTGCTGCTACATCATTAATTTATATGCTGATATGAAATATTTATATTTAATAAATAGCTCATAAAAATCTGTCTCCCCTCCTCCTTTTACACTGACAGCATCTCGTAGCAGCTTAATGAATGTTGTTGTACATCCAGGCGAGGAGCATGGTAATACTGGATTTATTTCAAGTAATCACTGCTTCACTGCAATAACTAGGGAGATGGGGAAGGTGGTACAGAGAAGGCGATGCCTGGTATGTCTTTCCCAACCTTAAAGACTGTTGTAAAATGGGTCTCTATAAATTTGGGCTTAGGGCATTGGTAGTGTCTTTTCTAAGCACCAGATTTTTGTGGGGCTGTGGTGTTGCTGTGCCCGTTCACGGTACCTTCCTCAGCTCCTCCCTGCCTGACAGGGGCTGGGGTAGAGGATTCATACTGAGGCTGGTTTTGGGGCTGTCCTTTCAGATTTTAAGGCAGTCTTAGATACTTTTTTAAAATTTTATTTATATGAACTGATGAAGTGTCCTTGGAACTGGATGCTTAATACCTGAAGTGGTGAGTTCATACATTCCTGTCTAAGTCTCTTCTATGTCTGCTGCTCTGATTCCTTTTATTTGGGGGGTTTTGTTTGTATTTTTCCCTAATATTCTGAAATAACACAATGATTTACACTTTTTCTGGACTAGTCCAGTTTTCCAGTCTGATGTTTCTGTGGCCGCTGACAGGGCTGGTAAATCTGGATTGATTTAGCACTGGCAGCTCTGTTGTCGAGAGAGATTACTCAAGGGCTATGTGCAGTGACATTATAAGAAAAGACATAAACAGTTTTCAAATAAAAGTATGCACATCAGCACTGTCAGTCCCAAAGTTCCTTGTAGCAGCGTATAGAACTGGCACTCCAGGTGCCTCATTGGCATCCTGGTGCATCCTGGGGTGCATTAGAAAGGGGGTGGTCAGTAGGTTGAGAGAGGTTCTCCTCCCCCTCTATTCTGCCTTGGGGAGGCCACATCTGGAGTGCTGTGTCCAGTTCTGGGCCCCACAGTTCAAGAAGGACAGGGAACTGCTTGAGAGAGTCCAGCGCAGAGCCACAGAGATGATGAAGGGAGTGGAACATCTCCCTTATGAGGAAAGGCTGAGGGAGCTGGGGCTCTTTAGCTTGGAGAAAAGGAGACTGAGGGGTGACCTCATCCATGGTTACAAATATGTAAAGGGTGAGGGTCAGGATGATGGAGCCAAGCTTTTTACAGTGCTGACCAATGATAGGACAAGGGGCAATGGATGCAAACTGGAGCACAGGAGGTTCCATGTGAATCTCAGGAAGAACTTCTTTCCTGTGAGAGTGCCAGAGCACTGGACCAGGCTGCCCAGAGAGGCTGTGGAGTCTCCTTGGCTGGAGACATTCAAACCCCACTGGATGCGTTCCTGTGTGATGGACTCTAGGTGACCCTGCTCTGGCAGGGGGGTTGGACTGGATGAGCTTTCGAGGTCCCTTCCAACCCCTAGGATTCTGGGATTCTGTGATTGTGCACTGTGGCTCCGGGCTCGGGGGAAACCCTGTGTCTGCAGCCTGTGATCACAATTTTATGTGCATAAAGAGTGCTCGATTGTACAACGTCCCTAAAGACTTCTATACTCTGCTCTCAGGCTGATGCAGCACAGGCAGTGTTGAAGCAAGCTGCCTACACGTGTGTCTTGCAAATATGCCTCAAACCTGACCTGGAGGGAATACATCTGTGGGTGCCTACACAGCCCAAGCTTCACACCTCCTCAGGCTCTGTGTACCTCAGCTGAGGTTGATAATAAATCCTGGTGATGGGGATGACATTTTTTGTTGGGTGCAGAAGAGCCCAGTATGGTGATAAGACAGTTAAAAAAACCCATGCTATTTCTTGAGAGCTCAGCTTATGTTAGAAATAACCAGTTACCTATTTAATGGCTTCATATATTTGAAGATGTTTTTCCAACTGGTGTTTTCATGTGTAATCTACCATACTTTATAGGAGCAGTATAAAAGTATGGCCCCATGGCTAAGGGCACTTTGGAAAGTGGGGTTCTGCTGTTGGCTCTGCCACCAGACCTGGGCATGTTCCTTTGCAATCTTTGTCCTATATTCTTCTTTTAGTGCTTAAGAAACAACCAACTTCTGTTCGTGGGTGGTTTTGGGTTTCATTCTATTGAGAAAGATTCATTTCTGGGGTTCTCTTTTTTTTGCTTTGTTTCATGGCCTCAGTCACATCAACTTTCCTCTTGACCTGAAAAGCCTTGGGCAGTGCTTGACTTGTGATGCAGGTAGGGCTGTACCTTCAGGAGTTGCCATTGAGTAATCTTAAACTCTCTTCCATCACTTGTCAGAGCAGGGCTATCCTGTTTCAGTTGCATCTTGATTCTGGGACTTGCATACATTATTTTGCAAGAAAAAAAGGAAACCCTTCTTATTTAAATCCACGCAGGTTTGATTTGAGATTTTTCTTCAAATGAATTCTAATTCCAAGCAAAGTTCAGTCGTGATGTTATCTGAAAATTACAGATTCCCAATGGTTTTCCAGATGCTTGACCAAGCTTGTCAGAAAACATTTTAAATGAGAAAGGACTTCCAGAGATTTTGATTTGTCTTGAAACCTAAAATACTTTTTATGGCTTTATCATGATGCTTTCATGAAAAGCACCTTCAATACCACGCAGACCCATCCACGAGTTACATTGCTGTTTGGGAGGTGTTGGTCAAAACTGGATGCCTTTCTAAATCCTCATCTAGGCAGTCCTCAGGCCATGAAGTTCAAGGGGACTTCTGCATGAGTGAGAGGAGATGCTCCTCCTACTTGGAGAGCTGTTCTGTTAAATGGTTTGTGTCTTGCAAGCATAAGGTCATCTTTGTGGTTGTTTATGGGTTTTTAAATCTGCATAATCATGGGATTTGTATTCTTTGGCTGCAGCTATATAGGGCAAGTCTGGATATTCAATGGAGTATTGAACACTGCATAACTTTTCCATGTATGAACTTGTTTTGATGGATTAGTTGGTTTGTTTCTCAAACTGTCTATAGGGTCAGAGATCACGTGTCTGAAATATTGTATGCATGTTGTGTGGGTTTAAGGTAATTAATGCTTTATGCTTGCCCCTGGGATATGTGGTAGTGGTTGAAACTCAATTAAGCAGTGATTATACAGAAAGATGAATGTTTCATTTATTTGCTTTGACATAGGAAATAAAATATATTGTTGCCATGCTGGTTTGATTTCAAAAGACTTTGTCAGGACTAGCACATTTAAAATCCGTTCAGTGTCCTAAATTTATTTTGCTGGAAGAATGCAAAGAAATGTCCTTTCTTTGAGGACTTTTTTAAAGGGATGTTGTTGTCTTGCTTTCTAAGGGTGCTTCTGGCACCTTATAAAGGCTTTTTGCCATGTCACCTTCAGACACAGACCAAAGTCGTGTTCTGTTCACACCATTTATTATTTGAGCTGGTGGTAATTGCATATTGAGAAATATCTGTGACTGCAAGGCTGAAAGAAAGAAGATGGGTGAGACAAGTTTCCATCTATACCTGCACTCCATCCGGGATGGGTGGCAGGTGCTGTGCTAGGAAAGGCCATGAGCCTGCCCACTGTCTGAGGCCTGTTCCCTTCATACTTCTCCAACATATGGACCACTTGGATCAGAGATACTAGGGTGTAGCTCCCTTTTAATTTCCTTTAATTACTGGTTCAGATCTGTCTTCCATGGATTTCTCTAGTCTCTTTTGAATCTGTCTGATTCTCCAGTCTCTCTTGCAGCAGATTTTGTCTATCTGCTATCTAAATAAGAACTTCTTAAACTAATTTCCTGCTAGGACAAGGGGCATTCATTGAAACTAATGTTACAGGGCTTGCCAGATAACAGTTCTGTGTTCAGCTTCATTCAGCTGTGCATTTAACCTTGCTCATCAACCAGGCATTTGTTTTCCAAGTTAAAGGCTCCCAAAGCTTTTAGATGCTTCTTGAAAGGTAACTGCCCATCTCATTATTCATTCATAGAATCATTAACTAATGCTTCTATGAGTGTATCTTACATTAAATGTTGTAAATCAAAGTTCAGCTGCTAGGGATCTTACATGGTGGGTTGTTTGCTGTGTTGGTTTTGAGGTTTGGGGTTTTTTTTAGATGAGCTCCAGGTGTGGGCCCATGGCAACTGTAAGTTTGTTTGTCAATATAGAAATTTATTTCATAAATTATCTGGCCATGATTTTAATGTTCCTTGTGGAAAAACACAAGAAGTTGGTTGCTGCTTCCTCAGAGATGTGCTGATTCTCCTCTTTGCTCGTTCTTTTAAATTCAAATACATGCGATCTGATTCACATAAGTCTTTGTAGACTTCAGTTTACCTACATTTTGCTCATTGCTTTTTGAGAAAGGGCTGTTTTAAGCACATCTGACACTTAAAGTCAGAGACCTATGGTTTCTATGTCATGTAAATGAAGCATGGTTTGTTACCATGCCTTAGACCTGAGATAGCTGAATTAATGAAATGAGAAATTCAAGCACAGAAATCTTGGTTTGATCCCAGCTCTGAATTCTTCTGAGATTTTGGATCATGGATACACTTAACTCTTTCTCCTTTGTGATGAATTTCAAATAGTACTATACCACCAGTCTTCGACTTAGTTCCTACAAAGTCAAGAATGTCACTTGATAGAGCTTAATAAAAAAAGAGAGAGAGAGAGGGAATGATTAATTAACAGCCTTATGCTGAAATAAAGTCCTGGCTGTTTATATGGGGCCAGAAAATCAGGTAGCAAACTTGTCAATGCAGATGGGATTGGAAAAAAAAAATCAAAAACACCACTTCTGTAAGGACACCGATAGTGGTGACAAGTTGGGAACTAGACCCCAAATAAAAAATGTGTAGGCTTGTAAGGTTAATGTGCTTACTGTGGGTATTTGCTGTTTGTTGATGCTATACTCCAGAATATTGGTGTTTAGTTTGGATGTAGTATCAGGAAAGATTTGGTGTGAGGTTCCTTGATGCTCCTGATGTTCCTGATGCTGCAGGATGTTCTTGCTTTGCTGCTGCTTGGATGAAACTGTAAATAGGGTAGTTAGAATAAGACTTTTTGCATCCCTGTCCTATTGTCCTGGTACTAGTGCTTTCCATCCAAATAAACCCATGAAGTTCTCAACCAGCCTCCTTCATGCTGCGTTTTCCCCTAATAATTGAGAAAGGCTTTTGATAAACACCTACAATTTTTGCCCTTGCTTTCCTGCAGGTCCTACCATGGACTCTATGCCACGAATACAAAATGTGACAGCAACTGAGCTGTATGGAGACCATTTGCTCTCATGACAAGGAATATTGCTTCACTGTTTGCTTTTACCCTGTTTGCAGCTTGCTCTCTGCTGCTTCTTTTGTTTTGTACTTTGATAGTCCCTGTTCCCTCTTTGTGTAGTGATTTTGTGGCAGTGTCCTGGTTCCTGATTAGGGCTTCTAGATGCAACCAATGATAAATATGAAATAACAGTCGTCCTGACATACTTTCTATCAAACTCTACTTCTGGTGAATTTAGTTCCCCTTTCTTTTTTCCTTTCTTTCTTCCTGTGGTGCTAAGCACAGCAAACAGCTGCTTCTACCAGCAGAAAGTTGGGAGAGCTGACTTTCCCACTGTTCATTTTCCTTCAGCCCATATGGATTTCTCCTTAGACCTAGGGACAGATGCACTATGCCTGTGCAGTTGCTTGCTTTTTCTGCCCTGAGCTCGTAATGAATAACCTAAATGATTATAAAAGCTTTAGCACCAGCTTCATTTCACTTTGATAGACCAATAAAAGCAACCAGTGTGCAGGCTGCTGGCTCCAGTACTCCTGCATAAGGCATTAGCAAAATAACATTACTGGCTCATGACAAAGAAAAACAGCAGTGGCATATCCAAGAATTTGCTCTGAAAAGAAGTTAACTGAGTGCCAGTGAATGCAGAGACCCACACTTACGCGTGCCGGCTGCCCTGAACTGGTGCAGAAGATGGTACTTTCTCATAATTTGGCTTTTTTCTTTGTCTTCTGTAAATAACCCTTCGCAGTGTTTTCCAGCACTGCTGGCAGCTGCCCAGGCGCCCGAGGAGCTTTTCCAGTTAACTCGTGTGCATGGAGACCTGACAGGTTTTGCATTTTATGCGTGAGACTGCCTCATCTGGCCACCTCTGATGCTCTCCCCGTGCAATACTAGCAGCTAAAGTACTTGCAATGTTATACCCTACATGCCAAGTACAGCAGGAGTCTCCCCATAAGGCCCAAAGGAGCCCAAAGATGTCCCTGCTACAAGGGCCCTGCTTGCCTCGTTGGTTTTGGGGAGGTGGAAGAAGAAGCCTGTCCACCTCATGGGACCCAGCACATGGAGCCTTCTATACTGAGCAACAACAAAAAGAGCCCTCTATTTATTTAAGATTTAAGTGTGCCTTGAATAGTGCCTATACAATCGTTATTGTGTGTATTTTACAGCATACAGAAAGTGTAGAACTACCTAACTACCTCATCGAGTATGAACTAGTACCATCCGCTGACACATGACCCTCTGGTGTTTTGCTGTGTTTAAGAAACAAAAGCACTGTTCAAGTTTTGGTACCTGCATGGACAGCCAGTGGTCCAGTTTCAGACGTGGCTGCCTGTCAGGGTGGTTGCACCCTGGTACTTTCTCAGGAATGGGAAAATTCCCAGCTGGGCAAGTCAGAAGACCTCAGCTCTGCTGACAGCTCTTTTTCTTGAAAGGTTTGTGGTTAGGCTTTGCCTAAACCCTCTTTTGCAGAGGCCATACGTTGTTCTGAAAGATTTGGTCCCCTCTTCCCTGTGTCTTCTTTCGTTTTCCTTCTTTCAAGCTGAAAAAACCCCCATGTTTTGATTTTCATGTGCTGGATTTAAAGATGTTCTGATCACTCTTTTCCAGGAAAGACTTTCAGCATTTTAATCTCTCCTAAGACATTCACTGAGTGTGGGTGTTCCCGAAAACATCTGGTCAGCTGGTGCAATTTGAAAGTGCAGTACCAGCTAGGACAAGGCAGATGCTGGAAGGGAGATGTACGTGAACTCAAGGCAACTGAGAGGGTAGGAGGGAGGATATCCCAAAACAGAACTTGGGTAAAGAATTAATCACAGAATCCTAGGGGTTGGAAGGGACCTCGAAAGCTCATCCAGTGCAACCCCCCTGCCAGAGCAGGGTCACCTAGAGTCCATCACACAGGAACGCATCCAGGCGGGGTTTGAATGTCTCCAGCCAAGGAGACTCCACAGCCTCTCTGGGCAGCCTGGTCCAGTGCTCTGGCACTCTCACAGGAAAGAAGTTCTTCCTGAGATTCACATGGAACCTCCTGTGCTCCAGTTTGCATCCATTGCCCCTTGTCCTACCCCTCTATTGTATGTTGTGTTCTAGTAATTGTGCATTAGGTACAAATAAGGGAACTGACACTACTTTCTGTGCCCTTATAACCTTGAAGAGCATTTAAGAAGTTTGTGTGGACTCTTCCCTTCCATCTCTGCTTTTTCAGAACTGGGTGAGCAGCACAGCATCACCACCTTTCCGTCCTGTCTAGGTTGTGTTTCTCCGTTAAGATTTGTTTTGCTGTTTCTGCAGAACATCTGCCAATCATCTAGATAGATGTGGTAGCAAGGATAGGTTTTTTTCTTTACTATTAATCTGCGACTCAGTTGTGTTCAGCAGTGTCATTAGCAACAACTGGAGTTCATGATCTGGTGTCCTGATCCCATGTGCTTCCCTCCTTTCTTCTTTTGACTCACCTTTGTAGCTGTGAACCTTTGAAGAATGCTCATCCTGTTGTTTCCAGTCTCCTGATGTCAGTTCTGGTTTAAAGGAGATGTTGCTAACCTATTAAGAACACCTTTACTATGTTAGCTAGACTTTTAAAGTTGCAGTTTTGGTAGAGCTGCTCTGAAATAGGATAAGAATTTCCAAATGATCATTCTTAGACTCTCAGTGCATTGTGGAGTTGTTATTTTTAGGAATCTTTGCTGTTTAGTTGCCAATCTCACGTTGGTGATCTCCCTCCCCTGCCAAGATCAGCAGCTAGAGTTCAAGAGGTGATGATTGCTTTCACAAATGAACAGGGAGCTTTGTAGCCTCGTGGTTGCAGACAAAATGTGTGACAAATATTTCATTGTCTTTGAACAGAGTTATAAAGAAGTGAACACAAAAACCTACCATGTAAAGAATTCCAACAGTGTCCTGCTGCAAGGCCCTACCAACTTCAGTTTCAAAGTGAAGAGTTTCTCCCCGATGATGTTCCCTTTCCTTTCTTTTTATTTAAATGGACATTATACTGTTCCAAGAGCAGTCCATGGGGATGTGCCTGGAAGAAGTCAACAAGTTATCTCACAGATGCAGTCATAGAATCATAGAATCATCGAGGTTGGAAGAGACCTTCAAGCTCACCCAGCCCAACCCCCACCTCCATCCCCACTCACCCACAGCACCCAGCACCACATCCAGACACCTCTTGAACACCTCCAGGGATGGGGACTCCACCACCTCCCTGGGCAACCCATTCCCACACCCAATCACCCTCCCAGGGAAGGAATTGTCCCTGATGTCCAACCTGAATCTCCCCTGCTGCAATTTCAGGCCGTTCCCTCTCGTCCTTTCACTGTGGGCACGGCAGAAGAGACCGACCCCCCCCTCACCCCAACCTCCTCTCAGGGAGCTGGAGAGAGCCAGGAGGTCCCCCCTGAGCCTCCTCTGCTCCCGGCTGAACACCCCCAGCTCCCTCAGCCGTTCCCCATCACCCTGTGCTCCAGGACCTTCCCCAGCTCTGTTCCCTTCTCTGGACACCCCCAGCCCCTCGATGGCTTTTTTGCAGTGAGGGGCCCAGAACTGACCCCAGCACTCGAGGTGCAGCCTCACCAGTGCCCAGTCATTCTGGGTGTAGGATTTTGGTTTGTTTTTTTTCCCTGCAAAATACTGCATGGACCCCATTTGAGAGCGCTGAGTAGGAGTCACATCAGCTTCAAACCGTGAAGTCCTTGCCTTTTAGTGCTGGGGACTATATCCTATGGGTCTTTACCTGGCCAGATAGGTTCCTGAATGCCTTGATACATCTATTGTCCTGTGATGTGGCCTTACACACAGGTGTGATCTTGTGTCACAGGAGCAGACATGCACACAGGGAGCAAGCTGCAGACAGGCAAAACAATTAATCTAACATGAATAATGAGTCCACTGCATTACTGCTGTCTCTGTAGACACCAGAGGGACAGGACTTTGCTCTGTTAAACAGCAGAAGGAAAGGAGCAGGAAGGACCTGTGACACCTCCTCTGAGCAGGATGAAGTCAGGGAGAGCCCCAGAGCCTGAGGAACAGCTAGAGGCTGAGCTGTCTCCATCAGGCTCTCCACAGCTCTTGCTTTTGCTTTGTCTTTTTGCAGAAAGTTCCCTGAGATCCACCTGGCTGCTCTTCTCCACCCTGCTCTGCCTGCCTTTAGGTGCTAAGCAGTGATGTGCTTCACCACATCTGCACCGTTGGTCGCCTTCTGTTTAAACTCATCCCATTCTTTACCTGCAGGAAGGCACGGAGCCGTGTGTGAAACTCAACCAACCCATCTCCTTCCTCACCTCAGTCATGTTCGCCAGGCGGTTTATATTTTGAGGCCATGGTCTAATGCTTAGGAATATGATGGGATAAAGGTTGGACTTGATGACCCTGGAGGTCCCTTCCAACCATAATGATTCTGTGATTCTGTGTGATGTTATAGAGAGCCAAACCAGAGTCTCTGATTTGTCGAGTGTTGGATTGAGCTTTTGCTCTCCCAAGGAAGAATAGAGTTGCTTGCCTTGGGCAGTGATGAGGAAGTATCACCAAAGTCTGGGTTGTTGGGGCTTTTTTCTTTCTTTTTGTTTTTTTTTTTTCCTCCTCCCTGGAGTAGGTTAAAACTGTCTGAACATTTGAGGGACATGGTTTAGCGGTGGGCTTGGTACTGAGTTACGTTAATTGTTGGACTCAATGATCTTCAAGGTTTTTTCCAACCCAGATGATTCTATAATAGAGAGATCTTGGCAATGTTTCAAGCTTTGACTTTTTATTTTAATTTCTTTTTTCTTTCTCTTTAAAACTGTTACTTATCATGTTTTAAATTTTGCTCTGCTAGTAGGTTCTTAGCAAGAGGAAAACAGATATTTTTTTTCACTAAATATTACCTGCTGAATACTCCAGCTTTATGAACTCTTAACTGTGGTTTTTATGCATGTGAATGAGGCAGATGAAGCCCAACAGAGATAGAAGCTCTGTATTTCCAATTATAATCAGCAGTTTCCTGACTTCGCTGTCACTTCTGAGCCTTTTAATTTTACTTTTGTACCTAAGTCTTAATTTTTCTTTAGTAATTCATCGCTACTCGTGGATGTTGTGTGTGAATTTATAAGCATTGTCTCTCTACTGATTCTGTTCGGTGTATGGGGAGCATGAGGAGATACTTAGCAACTGAAGGCAGAGCTGCAAGAGGTGTAATTAAATAAGCATTTCTGCTGCATCTGACTTCAGTGCTTCAAAAGCATTTTTACCATTTAGATGTGGTTTTAGTTTTGAGATTCTCTGTGCCAAGCTTAAGAGACAAGTTTTGCTTCATTTCAGTTCTCTGCAAATACCAAGTGCTTGATNGGGGGGGAAAATACACTCATCCAGACTGTAGACAAGTTGGTTAAAGACTTTATTCAGGGAGATAAGCAAGCAAAACCTCCCTGTGTAATGCATTTCACACCAGAAACACTCAATTCTTAAAATAGAAAGAAAACTCAGCTCTTCAGCTGTAAAAATGTTTTCCACTTCATGAATTTTTATTAAGCACTTTTTCCTGCTATGCGTGTTAGGAAGTCTGTGAGCCTGAGCTACTCAGCTGGTGAGTTGACTAATAATTTTAAATGGGAAAGAAAAAGCAGGAGAAAATGTTTGGTGTGGACGTCCAGTGGTCTACATCGTGTTGCCCTCCTGCCCTTTCTGTGCTTGCTGTAGTCGTTGACTTGCCTTTGGCATTTGCACAAGCTAAAATATCTGCCTCCTGCTCAGCTCGCCTTGTGCCAGGACTGAAACTGGAGCATATTGTTCCATCATTAAATGGGCAATGTTGAATACTTGGGAAATTAACAACAGCTGCAAGTTCTTCAGCTATTTTTATTTGTACTGTGGCTATAATTTTTCTGGTGTGTTTGTGCTGAAGTCAGAAGAGGAAAGGAAAATAGATCCCCCAAGAGGCTGACTTTTTGTTTTTAATTAAAAAAAGGCCCTGCTGAACAAAAGCATCCATAAAACAAATAGTACTGAGGGCAGCCTAGCAGTTTATTCAGTGTTACGTGGGCTCCTTAGTCTGGTGGCTGGTCTGACTTTCTGGGGGTGTTAGGGGCACCTTGACTCATGGTGAGGGTAACCAGCACCTTGCAGTCAGCCCTCTCCTTTAGAAGTCCTACTGCTAGTAGCATCTATCTTAGCCTTTTGTAAGGGTTGATGGCAGCAAAGCAATTTTCTGTTTTATTTATGTTTTATGCTTCTAGCCAGAGACATAAGCCTAAATCCATGGCAGCCACTCCGTTCTTGGATGAGGTCTTTGGATGAGGTCCTAAAATCAAGCTAAGAAAGCTTGAGAGAACGATGGTAAAACAGAATTTCTTAAGTATCCTTTAACAGTCCAGTGACTCGGATTTCTTCCCAGAAGTCATGTGTCAGGAATGACAAGGCAGGGCAGAGCCTATGCTTGAAAATGAAAGGTCAGCGTGGATCCATGAGTTGGCATCTTGCCCTGGTACCAAAGGGGTTCAGGCTTCTGCTCTGCTCCTTCCCCTGCAGTGCTGGGCAGAGGGGAGATGGGGAGATGATGCTGGGGGAGAATGGTTATCACGGGCTTAGTTGTAGGTGCTTTTTGGAGCACCTGGACTTAATATCTCTCACAAGGAGTAAGGATGTTGTCTTAAAGTTTGAAATGTAGTGAGAAACAGCAGCTGGAAGGGTCACTGGGGGAAAAATGAGGTTTTTCGCTTAACCTGTGGCTTTTTTAATGTTCTGACTAAGCACTTGGTGAGGGCAGGAGTGAATGAGAGGAAGCCCATCCAGAAGCATTACCCTTGCTGAAAGTACAAGAAGATGCTCCTTAGAAGCCTTGCCACTAAGCAACTGTAGGAACCAGACAGAAGTGCATTGTTTGTTTATTTAAAAAGAAATTTAGCAAGGACGTTTTTCCCTTTAACTGAAGAGAGAGGTGGTCCAATTCCTTTGTCTTTTTATGTGACCCAGCTTATGGCAAGACATCCATTCCTTAGACTGGATGTCATTTTAGAAAAATGCATCCCACTGGGAATTCATAGCCATTCCTTTAAAAATGTTAAAAACGTGTCGGTGTGTTTCTGGATTTGAGTGAAAACGAACAAGGAGACAGTTTGCTGTTCTTACTCAGTAACCTAAAACCTTAAGGGCAAAGCCAAACCTCTTCCCCCCAGCACTTGTGCTTCATTTCACTACTCTGAAGAGTAACACAGCGTTGTCTTTGTGTATGTGATCCTATTCACATATTTGAAGGACTGAGGCTTTATTTGGTATCTGATGTCTCGTTTGGGAGTCTGCAAACTGGGCTAAAGGTTTCTGCTGCCTCAGGAAAACATGGCTTTATTGACACAAGTTGGCACCACTGCATTTGAACTATTGTTTGTTGAAACTAAGTTTTCATCTTTTCATTGAAAAAGAACAAAGCCATGGCAAGCGTGAGCCAAGGGTGAGCAACCTCTCCCATGATGAGATGCCAGGCTTTTGATTTTCCAAATTGGAGACTAAGCACACTGCAGAACAAGGGCACGGGGGTGTTTGCCTTGTATTGTGGGAAGAGAACAAGATTTCTGCCCTGGGCTAGTGTGAGGAGCTGTGGCTAATTCATGGTGTCATGCTTCTGTGTCAGAAAAGGCCCCTGGTTTGAAACTTGCTTGTGGGTGAAAAATGAGAGCTGCTGCCTTGCATGGAGGAGTGGCACACCAGCCATCTGTCTGCAGTATAGAAATCACAAAGCCAGTGGAGTTGTCACCTCACCAATACCCTTCTCAAGATGCTGTCTGTCCTCTGTGGTGGCCTGTCATTCAGAATCTGCCTCTGTGATTTGCTGCCACCCTGTTGGTTTCTGGCCTCTGAAGCCTGTTTGGAAAAGTGCTGGGCAGAAGCCTTGACCGTGGCTCAGTGTCCATGGTGTTTGCCCCAGGTCTCTTCTGCTGCCTGACAGTCTTGTTGCTGAGCAGCAGAAGGGAGGAGGGGAGGTGACCTGACTAAGGTCTGGCATCCTTCTGGATAATCCACATCCTGAAAACTACACCCGTGGAGTCCCAGGAGATGACTCCAGCATGATTCTGGTTTGACGCTTTGCTTCTTACTTGTTAACTGCAGCTGGTGTACACCCTGGTGAAAGAAGAATTGGCCCCAGATTTTATTCCACTTCTCATCTTTCTGGTTGTCTTTGGCACATAACAATGTGCTTGCTTCTCTGCTCTGCTGCTTCTGCTCCACTTCTTTCTCTGATGCTCTTAGGCACATGGTGTGACCCTGGGGTGTCCTACACAGGGACAGAAGTGGGACTCGATGGTCTTGGAGGGTCCCTTCCAACTCAGCACATTCTATGATTCTATGATTTGCAGTTCCACCTGCATCTCACCACTGTGACAACAGCAGTACCCCTGTGTTGACAGGGTTAAACACAAAATGGGCAACAGAAAGTGTTTTGAGAATTTTCCATTCATCTCTAACTCTCCATACACAACCACAAGTGGTCAGCTTTGCCTGCAGTTTCAAGGGCAGAGCACAGTTAAGAGACCCCAACAGCTTGGAGGTCCCACTTCACCTCGTGGACTATGTCCTGCATCCTGGCAGGTCCCTTCCAACTTGGCATGTTCTATGGTTCTATGATTTCTCCCATAGCTGAGCTGACATCTGTGGTTACAGCCTGAAGGGTCCTTTGCCGGCACAGAAGCGTAGGAACTGTGATGCTGCTTTAGTGCCTTTGTTCTGTGGTGCCGTTTCCCCTCTGGGATGAACCATGTAGTACTTGGAAGAGCAACTGAGCCTGTGGAGAGAAGGGCAGCAAGCCTGTCCTGTCCTGTGGAAGCACAAGCAATGTGTCTGATGCCTCTGGAGTTACCCACCGCTTGCATGGGGATTGAATTTTCTCTGAAAGTTCCATTTATGCAACACTGACCAAATACGCGAGTGTGTCTGTGATCATTTCTGAGCTGTTGGTGCTTTTTCCATCTGTTAATGTGGGCAGGCACTATTAAAATCCTCAGCGCTTTCAGTCTAGTTGAATAATTTTCTAGCTGCTAGGTTTATAAATTAAACATTTGTGGCCATATCTCATGCTATTATCCAGCCATAGCAATACCTCCGGGCAGGGATCTTGAGCTTTTTTGGAGTGTAGACCACATGCTAATGGAGAGTGAATGTTTCATTTATACCTCATCTCCTTCTTGCAGTTCTCAGTTGCAGAACGTCCCTGAGGTAACCTCAGATATTCTTTGTGAGGAAATAACCTTAGTGAAGAGATTTGTGATGTCTGTGTAGTCTGCCTCAAAGAGAAGAGTGGTGTTCATTGCAGTGTCCTGACTTTTCTTTGTGTCTTGTCAAGTATCTTCCCCACACGTGAATATGATCTATCAGCTGCAAGCAGGAGTGAAGAATAAGGTAACATCACATGAACCACATACCACAGGGGAGGTAGCCAGAGGGTCAGTAGTGATGGCTAGGAAGCTTGCGTTGCAACTGTTATTAGAGGAAGCTGAAAGCTTGATGAGGTCCCAGGAAAATCCACATATATGGATGGACATTTGAGCGAGGAGCACACACTGATTGAGCAAGAGAGGAGGCATGTAAAAACCTACCCACATCCAGCACGTCCTTCAAGTTGTGAAGTGGGTGGTTTGAGGGGTGTAAAGCAGTATGAGCAAAGACACGGCTCCTATACCAAGAGATTATATGAATTTTTCTGGTTATGTGTATCCAGGATCTCTATCTAGACAGTAATCTTTGGCACCTGCAGTAGATCCTTATTTATTTTTCTATTTTTTTATTTTTCATTATTTTTCTCATTCCGTTGAATTGGGGAAAAACTCGTGGGGTGATCACTCGAACCAAGAAAATAATCCTTTCAGAAAAATGCCAAATGCTAGTATGCTTTTGATTTAAATGAAGAGATTTGTCAACACTCTTAGTGGATTATGTTGCAATTTGACAAACTGGGACACTGGAGATTGTTGTTTAGGTATGTTCAGGCTCCTAATAGAAGAAAAACAAATGTTATGGTCTCATGTAGGAAGTTACTTCATTTGGAAAAATGCTTTGCCATGAGGAGTCACTGTTACTTGCCAGAAAGGGTTGACTATTTGCTATTCTAGTCCTTTCATGGGAAATACTCCAAGGACCAATGCTTAGTATTTCTTCCTGCTCAGATAAGTAGTTGTGAGGTACAGCTTGTTGGACTTGTCTCACTGGAATTTAATAATCATATGCTATCACTGTGGCAGTGTATTGGGCTGAGTAGGAGTGAGTTCAGATTCTTAGTTTAATTTAAAAGGTGTTGATGTTTCGGTCTCCCTGGTGAGTGTCTGCCCAAAAAGCCACAATAGAGCATCTCCCTGAGAACTTGGATTGACTTGTTAAGCAAATAAATACAAATTACCCTCGGTCAAACTTTTCTGCTCTTTCTTTGTTTGAGGAGAGTTTTGGCCTGAGAAAGATACGTGCTTGCTGCCGACCAGTAGGAACATTAATAGACTGTGTGCAAGAATAGAAAAACCTAATTATTAACCTGGATGAACCCAAACCCATGAACTCCTCGCAGTGTTCCAGGAGCTGAGTCCCAAGGCAAACGGTTTTCTGGACTGCATCAGGGAGGTGATTGTATTTTAGCAGTCTAACATTCCCACTAACTCAGCCCTATTCAATGAACTTGCCTTGAAGACCAGACCACGTTCACCTTTGCTGTGTTGCTATGTGAATTTTGGTGTTTATTTCAAGGCAGTTAGTCTAATGTAGCTGGATCAAATGAATTCAAGTTTCCTTTAGAACCGTTTCTCCAGTCCCAGTTTGGTCATTAAAGCAGATGGGACCTGTACCATAAATCATACATCTGTGCTTTTCCCTTGAGGGACTGAGATGCCTTGTGAGGATGTGAATGACACAGTAATGATGGCTGCTAATGGAAGTGCCTGTGGGGAAGTGCCTGAGAATTGACTGTTAAGCAGGTGGGAGTTGACCAAGAACAAAGCTTCCACCAGCAGAGTAGATTCTTCTCAAAGAAGTATCTGAATTCTGACTTGCTGGGGTTTGTTAGAAACTGGTTTTCAAATATCAAAATGTTTCCAAGGTAACCTCTTTAATCTCCACTGTATTCAGATGTGCACTTATTTAATACCCACATAATGTGCATAATCTGATTTAAAATGAACAGACACTCCTAAGAACAATCTAACCCTATACATGATGGGTTTCTAGAATAAGCCCTTGAAGGTAAAGAACTTGCCTTGGCCTTGCATACCTTAGAGAGGAAGAGCACTTGGATGATACTTCACGATTACAGATTTCTTTTGTTCCCTGCACTGGGTGTGTGATTGCTCATGGACTCTGCATCTTGTTTCTTGAGACTGAGGAGCTGCTGCCTTTGGTGTTACAGATGTTTTCAGGACTTCAAAGTGCAAAGGATTTTGATCCAGTATTTGCAGGTTTGGAATAAATATCTCAGAGAATCGAAAAGGGAAGAGTTGTCGTTGAATAAACAAATATTTTGTTTTCCAATGACTCCTCATAAGAAGGACTCCAAGGAAGGTGTGCATCACTGGATTAAATGTCAAGAATGAAAAATAAGGGTCGTCGGGAGGGGAGCAAGAGTTGCTGTGATTATGCAGCTGCGCTCTGTCCTGTCAGCTCTCTCCCTCTCTGTTCTGCAGAACAAATGAGCTTGTGGGGGATGCATACCATCAACAGAACAAAGCCCAGGAACTCCCAAAGTAAGGGCCCTGAGTCCTGGTGACCATCAAAGAAATCTATCCTCCTGCAGCCTTTGATGGGCTGTCATAGCTTAACTAACCAGCATCTGTAGCACGATGCTGTTACTGCCTCGGTCTTGTCTGTGCTGCAAATGACTGAGAAAATTGGGTTCTGAATTCATCTTCCTTTGCTCAGTCTTTCTTTGCTTTGGTTTTATTATTATGGGAGATGAAAGACGGCCCCTGAGGATTTAAGTGCTAGGTAATTTAAAGGCTGTTTTCATTCTTGGAATGGTAAAGTGGAAGAATGAAACGTGCATAGGAAACATGCGAATTTGCCGGTTCAGCATGAACTGGAGGGAATGCATGCTGGCATGGTTTTAGATAAAAATAGGGGAACCCCAAATCTGGACTTTGCTCTTAGTGCTTCTTTAGATAGTATCAGTCCCTGCAAGGAGTAAGCGCTGACCTAGGGTTAAGGCTGGAGGTGAACCGAGCTCCTGGTTCTTAGTCAAAGGAACACAACTTTGATATCCGTGTCCTGATGGTGATGCTGAAAGTGTTACCCATGTTCATTAGAGGCTTAGAAATAAAATCGTTCTGTCACCAAAACACTTTATCTGTAAAAACTGGTAATTGTTTTGTCTTGTTCTTAAAAGGGTCTGAGGGTGGGAATAGTGAATATCCTCACTGTTGTCTTCCTTTTGGTTCCTGACAAGTGATCCCTCCCCCCCACACAACCTACTTAATGGATTGTTTTATAAGGTGACTTACAACTTATTCTGTAGTTAAAGAATGCAAATAACAACCTTGCTTTCATTTCTTGTGCACAGCAAACAAATAATGGCAGAAACTAAATTCAGTTTTGGAGCTCTGTAACCTGCTCAGTAACATTTGGAATAGATCAACCTCTTCTCGTGGAGTTGGAAAAATGTTACATCTGTTTCCTTCCAGCTGGAACCAGAAAGGCTCCCGGGACCCCCTCAAAGCTGCAGAGACTCTGTGGAATGTGGGATCTTTTTTGCTTTTCTTGGGTGAAAACGCTTTCAGTGTGTGACAGGCCTCATGCTTTCTTGCAGATCTGCTGTTAGAACTTTCAGTGTGAGGTCGGTTCCACCAGGAAGGTTTAACCCCCCCCAAGCTTTTATGTTGGCACAAATGTTGCTGAGTTCATGGGTGTAGAAATAAGAACGTAAAGCAGGTCCTAATCTTCTCTGGTGTTGAGGATCTCTTGGCACTTTCATAAGCACCTGGCTGGACATTTTGGTGTAGATCCAGGTGAGATATTTCGGGATGCCGGGGGGTCGAGGGGATGCCGGGGGGGAGGCGCTGTGGCCCCGGGGTTCGCTCCGCACATCCGCGGGCGCTGTCCGAGGTGCTGAGGGCCCTGCCCGGGTCCCGCTGCCCGGGGCTGCAGGGAGCCCGACTGCCCCCTGCTCAGGGTAGGCTCCTTGTGCTTTTTTCCTTCCTTTTTTTTTTCCTTTCCCTTTTCCTCTTCCCCCCCTCCTTCCTTTTCCTCTTCCCCCCTCCTTCCTTTTCCTCTTCCCCCCTCCTTCCTTTTCCTCTTCCCCCCTCCTTCCTTTTCCTCTTCCCCCCTCCTTCCTTTTCCTCTTCCCCCCTCCTTCCTTTTCCTCTTCCCCCCTCCTTCCTTTTCCTCTTCCCCCCTCCTTCCTTTTCCTCTTCCCCCCTCCTTCCTTTTCCTCTTCCCCCCTCCTTCCTTTTCCTCTTCCCCCCTCCTTCCTTTTCCTCTTCCCCCCTCCTTCCTTTTCCTCTTCCCCCCTCCTTCCTTTTCCTCTTCCCCCCTCCTTCCTTTTCCTCTTCCCCCCTCCTTCCTTTTCCTCTTCCCCCCTCCTTCCTTTTCCTCTTCCCCCCTCCTTCCTTTTCCTCTTCCCCCCTCCTTCCTTTTCCTCTTCCCCCCTCCTTCCTTTTCCTCTTCCCCCCTCCTTCCTTTTCCTCTTCCCCCCTCCTTCCTTTTCCTCTTCCCCCCTCCTTCCTTTTCCTCTTCCCCCCTCCTTCCTTTTCCTCTTCCCCCCTCCTTCCTTTTCCTCTTCCCCCCTCCTTCCTTTTCCTCTTCCCCCCTCCTTCCTTTTCCTCTTCCCCCCTCCTTCCTTTTCCTCTTCCCCCCCTTCCTTTCCCTTTTCCTTTTCCCCCTCCTTCCTTTCCCTTTTCAATTTTTCCCCCTAGGAAACTGATGAAAGGATTATATTCAACTGAGGTTGTTTCGTTCTATGACCTGAAGTGCATTTGCAATTTGCTGCATAAAGGCAAATAAATAAATAAATAAATAGTTGGGCTCCTGAAATGAAATTTCATGGAAGGGATATTTGTATTTCTTTTGCGGGAAAGGTTAATAGAGCTAAATGTGAAATAATGCTTTGTGATAGGAAGCTATCTAATGCTAAACCCACATTAATTCTAAATGAAAACGTGATGATTAGTGTGCATGCTCTGAGCACCACGAGAGCTGATAAGAATTAGCTACTTGTGCTGAATTTTTTACTGTTGCAAAACACAAACTGATTAATTCAAGGTGCAAAAGTTGCTTCTTTTAAGAACCCTATATGGCAAATACTTCCTTTTTTCTTAGAGAACAGCCAGGGACAACTCTTGAAATACATGAAAATAATTCTTTATACTGTGAGTTATATGAGTTTGTAATCTTTGTCTTAATGAAACAACTGTATATCTGGAATAGTATTTGTTCTGTTTACTGCTACATGGGAAGGAAAGCTTGGTGAAAGATCAGCATCCTTTTATAGCAGAGTTTCCTCTAAAATAAAAATACCTTAACATAATCCTGTTTTCTAGTAAAAGGTGCTTCTGTCTTTTGTGGCAAGAATATTTGTTGGAATCACTGGTTACATGGCTTGTGAGCTCAGTTTCTTAGAATAGTTTGTAGATGGGCTGTCAGCATCACCTGGGAAGAAGCAGGGATGAATTTTGATGGATTTAGGCAAGGCTAAAGCAAAATGTATTTTCTGTATTAAATTGTTTTCACCCTTAGGCTGCACTCTTTGATTTCGGTATATGTTATCTCTGAACTCTAATGGATGATATTCTGCCCTTTGCTCGGCTATGGAAGAACAGTATGCTCATATTGGATTTGCAGAGGCAAGAATCTTTAAAACTTGGAGCATGCAGAAGTCCTTCTGGTTTCAGCGCACCGTATCTAATGAGCAGGTTGTATCTCATAATGCTTTCAGGTCTTGTCTAGGCACTGAAATGGATAGCGTTCTGAAAACTGATACAATTTTAAAGGTCAGAGCCTATAAAACATTGTGATTCCAAGCCGATAATGTACCTTCTGGAACTGATTATTTAGTCCAGAGTTGCACTGTGGACTGTCCCATCTTTTTGCCTGGGCTCCATCAAGTACTTGCCAGGCGCGGTGACCGATAAAAGTGGAAGAGATTCGTGTGGGTGAGTTGTTCCAGAGGCCCTCTGTAACAGAGGCAGCAGGCACAGCCCGTTGTTTCTCAGTTGCTGTGGAGCCATATGGTCAGAAAGGTAAAGGCAAATATCAATATGTAAAGGGTGAGGGTCAGGAGGATGGGGACAGGCTCTTCTCAGGGACGGCCAGTGACAGGACAAGGGGGAATGGGTGCAAGGTGGAACACAGGAGGTTCTGGGTGAACATAAGGAAGAACTTCTTTCCTGTGAGAGTGCCAGAGCACTGGACCAGGCTGCCCAGAGAGGCTGTGGAGTCTCCTTGGCTGGAGACATTCAAACCCCGCCTGGATGCGTTCCTGTGTGATGGACTCTAGGTGACCCTGCTCTGGCAGGGGGGTTGGACTGGATGAGCTTTCGAGGTGCCTTCCAACCCCTGACATTCTGTGATTCTGTGATTTCCTCAGTTACTAGGTTGATGTAGCTGTGTGGAAGACGGAGTTCTGGGTGAATGTTGGAATAGAATTGTGTGATGCTCAGAAGCGATGAAGCCTTGTTCCACATCTTAGATACTTCTAATGCTTTCTTCCTGTTCACCTATTAATTAATCCTAGCAGAGCCTCAGAGGCTGTATCCACAAGAATGACATTTGGATCACCTTGCACCCTGCTAACATACAGCATACACCCAGCTGAGTGGGAGGTGACAGCCACTAAGTGGATCATCCCAGAACAGTAGGAGCCACTTCTGTCGTGTCAGCGTGGCAGGTCACTCTGCAGGTCACTCCCACTTAAATTCCCTGCTTTTTTCCTTCTGAATCTACCCTTGGATACTTAGAATCATAACATGCAGGGGAGACTGCATGTAGCATTAAGCTTTTTGTCTGGTTAAAAAGCAAGAGCTGCACCCCCAGTTGCTGATAATTGATCGGGTTTCATTGTCTTTGTGATCAATAGCAGACCTGTGCCTGCCACGGAATCTGGCTTTGAGCAGAGGTCACAAACTGGCTCTGAATGTCCCTTCAGCATACAGACAGCTGTCACCTTGCCCCTGCCCTCCACAAACAGACCTGTCCACAGCAGGCTGCTTTTTACGTTGGTACCTGAACAAAAGTGGGCTGTGCTCATATTGGAAACCACTTACCCTCTGCAGATGGGGCTGAGATTGTTTTTGCTTTTTAATTATTACTTTCCAAACCTCCAACAAAAAGCACTGGGCGTGAATTCACCTCTCCCTTGACTGCAGAAAGTAATTCATTTATCAGATCTGTTTTCTTTTTATTGTTCTGTGGACTGGAAGATAATGATGTGCAACGGGGAGGATATTCCTGCTAGAGATAGTATTTCTGCAAATCCTGCAAAGCATAGCTAATGATGTGTGGAGTACCATCTGACATTCACTAAGCAGGCTTGCCTGCTCTGTTTTCCCCCATGCCATGTGCATATATATATATATATATATATACACACATATATATGTATATGTGTGTATATATATATATATATAAATATGTGCTCTCGTTCTCTATTTTATGATGTGATCAAACCCAGCCTTTGGTTAATGTTTCAGTAACTGCTCATTGCTCTTACTAGCAGCACTAACGTTTGCAATTTCAGTCAGTGGCAGGAAGAAGCACGTTTCCTTTCTTAAAGGAAATCTGAATGGATTTAGAGGCCACAGAAAAGGATGGCTTGCACTTTGCATTGCTGCAGCCTGTCAAAGAACATGGGCTACAAGGCAGATGCTGATTGATTTAAAAACAAACAAGCAAAAACCCAAGTCTTGTGGTTTTTCTCTTTCTCTTTCAATCTTAAGGATTGTATTCAAGCATCTGGCTAATTCACATACCATTAATTCTCTAAAGACTACACATGCACAGCCAATTAGACCTGCATCGTTTATTTAAAAAATTGAATGTATTTTTGTATTTGTATGTTATAGCTGTGCCAAATTGTAAAAGACATTGAAGGAGGAATTTTATAAGCAAGATGTGCAGAGTCCTTGTCCTAGAAAAGTTGAAAGTATCAGCAGGGCTGTACCTAAGCTTAGTTTAAAAACCACAACCACACTTTTTTTGCTACTAGTGCATGGGTAAATGGCTTTTTAAAGACATGAATGAATGCTTGTTAGAAACTCTGAGATACAGCTTGTCTTTGTATAGGAGCTAGCAGAGTGGGCATCAGCCCTGATGTCTGAGGTCCTTTTGTATTTCAGTAACATGAGTAAACTTCTCTTTGATTCTGTTTTGTGGACTGCTGTGAGTTGCTGCCAGCTGTGGTCTCTTGAGGGTTTAATAGTCTCAAGCATCTACAAGGACATCATCCTTCAAAGGTTCTGTGAGGATGAGAGCCTGATGCTGATGGTGTGCGTCCCCTCTTAGGCTGGTGTTGGTCTCTTCTCCCGAATTGCTGATGACAGGACGAGAGGAAATGGCCTCAAGTTCCATCAGGGGAAGTTCAGGTTGGAGATGAGGAAGAAGTTCTTTCCTGAGAGGGTGGTTGGGCACTGGAATGGGCTGCCCAGGGAGGTGGTGGAGTCACCGTCCCTGGGGGTGTTCAAAAAACGGGTTGATGAGGCACTTGAGGCCATGGTCTGATGGTCTGATGGTTAGGAATATGATGGGATAAAGGTTGGACTTGATGACCCTGGATGTACCTTCCAACCATAATGATTCTATGATTCTATGTATGGCTCTCCACCAGCTTAACTAAGAGGCCAGTACCACTCGGAAGAAGAATTTGGATCTTGGGAAGGGACAGATGATCACGGCCTGCTTCAGGGTGTGTGTGTGGGATGAGAAAAACTAATCCATCTCCTGACTACCCTGTTTGTCTCTCTAGTACCTGAGTGCTGAAATCCTTAGAGGCAGTGACATTCTCACCTGATTCTTAGCAGTGAACTCCTGTGAGGTCTGCTAACCAGCAGTGGGGATGGTGGTGAGGAGCCGCCTGCTTTATGTCGGGCTTTCCTGGTGTAAAGTTGCCATGGAGATCAGTAGGATGTTTAACCAAGCAGGGACCACAGCCCTGTGTGTGTAAATCTGTTTGACGTGTCGTGCGGATCAGATTCAGCCGTGCTGTTCACACTGGAGGTCCACTGGCTTATTTGCCTGATTCCCATGGAGAAGAGCTGAACGACTGCCATGCAGCATCCATAGAGCTGTGCTATTAAAAAAAGCCAGAATCAGGATTGGAACCTGCTATTCCAGACCTGTATAAGAGCAAAGTCTGTCCACTGAAGAATTTTTAGTGCAGGTATCTAATCCCTGCAAGCTCGAGGGAACTGTTACTTGTAAAACTTTCCTGGGCTGGAGCCTTGCTGGTGATGGCAGTGAGCATTTTGGCTGTCTGAAACGGGGAATTAATAAGAGGCAGAAACAGCAATTTTACAACTCGGGAGATGTGGGAAGGAGGAATCTTCCCAACTCATTTTAGAACTTGTAAAGCAGATTAAAATACAAAGAGGAGGGTGAGCAGAACGAGTGCTGAATATAAATGTCTCCTTTACACTTGTAAAGGGTGCGCAGGCTCCACGTGCTCAGAAATACTGCTGGGGAAATATCAGTTCAAACGCTCCAGGCTGACAAAGGTTTTAAGGCTGTGGAGGTAAACGGTGACTCATATTGGTTGAGTAGCAGGAAGGAAAAGCATTTAATGGCCTACACTCCAAGCTGGGCTCTGAAATGAGGCTTCCCAAGGGGCTGACCTGCAGGTGCTGGGATTTTAGCCAGGGGCTGCTGCTCTGCAGCCTTCAAAGGTAAAGAACCGAGGTATTTTTCAGTGGCTCAGCAGCAGACCTGCTGGGTGTACAGTGCGTGTATGTTTGTGGGGTGTTACAGGGGGAAGCTGGGCGTACTTCTCATTTTAGAGTAAGCAAGCTGATGGAAAGATTCAGAAGGAAGGGTTGTGAAGTTGAAAGCTTTGAAGGAGGGGTTAAAAGGGGGAATGGGGAAAATGTGGAGATAGATCTTTGAGCACCACTTCCTCCAGCAGCAGCTGTGGAGCCCTCCTGCATATGCTGCCTGAACCACAGCATCAATTTGAGAGGGGAACAAGGCTCCTGTTGTATTTATCCCAAGGAAAAACCTCCACTCCTTTCAACAGAAGCTAAACCTTGAGCATCTTGAAGGCTGCTGTGAGCTTGTCATACTAGTAGAAAGGCCTGATCACATGCATCAAAAGCGTCTTCTCCTCCTCCTCCCCCCCCCCATCTCCTGTACCAGTCTTAACAATTTAATCCATAGCAGTTTGTCTTCATGGGCTGTAATTGATCTGCCTGTGATTTAGCTCATCAGTTGCTCATTAAAAAGCTTGCAATCTTTGTTATGCAGGAGGAGTGAGAGTCGGGGATCTAAAACCACTTTGTCTTTACTGGATCCATTTAATACTCTGGGATTTGGCGAGGCTAATAAACTTACACGAGCTATTATTTAAAGGTGAGCTGCCAAGTGAGCATGAAGGATGATCCAAGCACCGCCGATGTGCTGAGCGCTCCCCGACATCGGGTGTTGTGTGTGAGCAGCAGAGGGAATTGTTGTTGAAACCTCAGCAAGATATTCCTCACTGCTCTGCGGGGGGTGCCCCACAGCACCCTGGCTGTGTGTGATCATAGACTCATAGAATCATCAAGTTCCATCAGGGGAAGTTTAGGTTGGAGATGAGGAAGAANAAAGAACTTCTTCCTAATCTCCAACCTAAACTTCCCCTGATGGAACTTGAGGCCATTTCCTCTCGTCCTGTCATCAGCAATTTGGGAGAAGAGACCAACACCAGCCTCACTACAACCTCCCTTTAGGTAGCTGTAGAGGGCAATAAGGCCTCCTCTCAGTCTCCTCTTCTCCAGGCTCAATAACCCCAGTTCCCTCAGCCGGTCTCCATAAGGCTTGTTTGCCAGACCTCTCACTAGGAGATGTGATGGGAGAGTGCAGCTTGTGCTGGAGCTCCTGCAGTGAAGACAGCGTTTTATGCTGGCGATGTCAGCAGGACACACACGATATTTTGTGCATTGTCTATAGAGTTTGGGTTGACATCTGGTTTTCTTTTTAAGTGTTGCCATTGTTCTGAGCTGCTGTCTGTACTCTGGCGGTGCCTGTATCAATGTGTGCTTCCCATGTTGCCTGCACACACACGCTGAGAAGATGCCTGTCACCACCTTTTAACAAGGGGACTCTGGCAATCTGCAAAGGAGAACGGTCCCCCCTGGGCTGCAGAGAGCAGTTTCCTTTCCCCTGTGCCTTAATGAACACTTGTAGTGAGGCTGGTGTTGGTCTCTTCTCCCCAGTTGCTGATGACAGGACGAGAGGAAATGGTCTCAAGTTCCATCAGGGGAAGTTTAGGTTGGAGATTAGGGAGAAGTTCTTTCCTGAGAGGGTGGTTGGGCACTGGAATGGGCTGCCCAGGGAGGTGGTGGAGTCACCGTCCCTGGGGGTGTTCAAAAACCGGGTTGATGAGGCACTTGAGGCCGTGGTCTAATGGTTAGGAATATGATGGGATAAAGGTTGGACTTGATGACCCTGGAGGTCCCTTCCAACCATAATGATTCTATGATTCTATGAAATGGTATGGATGGGTTTGCCATTTGGCTCTTTTCCAAGCTTGGCTCCACACGCCAGAGGCTTCCAGAAAGGTGAATCATTCCCTGCAATTGTTAATTTTCCTGTGTAGTCATACACGTGGTGCCATCAAATCGGTTATGCCTTGGAGGTCTCTTAAGTGACTGCAGCCACGATGGGCTCTGAAGTTCTCGCAGTCCAGTTCTGCCAGGGAATACCTGCAGCTGCATCCTGTGCACCGAAACCATTGGCTTTGGTTGCGAGTCACGGGAAGCTCCGGGGCCCTCAGAAAGAGCCCTGTGTGAGGGATCTGAACCCTGGCAGGGCACGCTGCCATGAACTGACTTCCCAGTTGCTGTGTGTGTCAGGACTGTGAGATCTCTGGGAATGGAAACCTTTTGTAATTGCTCAAAGTCACGGCATTTATAAATACTCTGTGCTTGTGTTTATAATTGTACAGTGTCTTATGTAAATATTAATGCCATGTTTTTCTTTTTTTTTGTAGTGTACAGAGGCCAAAAAGCATTGCTGGTACTTTGAAGGATTATATCCTACATATTATATGTAAGTAGTCATCACTTTCTGCCTTCTCTAGTGCTCAAGAGAGGATTAGATCCTGTAGGCTCTTTGAGTGTTGTCCTTTCAGTAATTATATCTTTCCCATAACTTCTCCGAGGCTTTTTCTAATTTAAAAATGAAGATGCCGTAAGCTTTCCTTTCCCTCCTTCCTTGTGTTCCATCTCTTTCCCTTTCTCCTTATTAACAAATGTGTACAGACTCGTTTCGCCACCCAATCCGGGCGACCTTTCCAATTGAAAACAAAATTCAAGATCTCAACCAGCTCTTATTTCAGACCACTGAAAGGAAACACAAGTAGAGCCGTGTGAGGACAGTTCTCCCTTTGTTTTGAACAAGGGCAGGCAATCACGCAGCATACCAAGATTGCTTTGAAAGTAAGTTTGTCCCTGTGCTAATAGCGTTGTTTAATTTATGGATTGAGGATGATTTGTTATCCGTGGCATAACTGTCCTTTTGATGTGTGGCATCTACGTTCACATCAGGCTTGGGTGTGAACCAAATGTCAATGACCTGGAGGTGCGTGATTGAGGATCTCTCTGAACTGCAGTTTTCTGTTTAAAATTGCCCACAGCAGCAACAAAAGGCAGAGGAAATGTGTGGGTGGGAGGGATCTTCCCTGTGGATTTGGGGGCAGAAAGGAGATAAATGTACTAAACTTTGTCCCTGGGTTGTGTAACTTTATAGTTGCAAGCACCTGTAAGCATGAGCTTACTAAATTAAAATGAAGTGGAGTGGGAGGAGTAGGTAGCAGCATTAGGTTATCTGTTCCCTGAGCAAGCTCTTCCTTGCTGAAGGATGGGAAATTACTGTAATCGTTATGCTGCCCAAGAACTTTCCTCCCTTTTCTTCTCCACCTCCACTTCATCTGCCAGAAACTGGAGACAAAAAGCAGCCAGGAAGCCAGCTGAAAAACAAAGCTCACTGAAAGAATGAAACACTGTGTGGCTTAATCATCTGCAAGCCTGAATATTAACTGCCTAGGAGGTGTTTGTGCCTAAAACTCACTGTCTTTTTTTTTCAGGTGACTGTAATGTTGAGAATTACTCATAAATGGTTGGCCAGAACAGATGGGTGAATTTAAATAAGTTCACTTTCTTTGCTTGCTAATAACAACAGGAGTTTGGTTCCACCTACATTTTATTTTATTCTACTGCAGTGTGGGAAAGAAGCTGGGGTGTTTTGAAATGATGAAAATCCCACTGTACCGTGACATTAAGGAGTGTGTTGCATTGGTGTTCTGCTTACGTTTTTGCCCACATACTTTCACAGCCAATGTTTGTCTCCTCTGGTAACACAAAGAGGTAGTTACTTGGATATTGGGTGTTGGCTCAGACTCTTTGTGTCACAGGTAAATACACAGAGTCCTGCAAGAGCCAGGGATACAAAGGGGAAGCTCGCTATCTGCAATAGATCTGATGCATGCAAGGTTGCTTTTGGTCTCCTTATGTGCTGAAATGGATTCTCTTCTAGAAAAGCAGTGTGTTTATTTTCCAGTCGTCAAAGAGGTTAATTATAATTGCAGAAAGCTTTGAATGCTGGAAGGAAGAAGTTGTGAGAGGGGCTGTGGTGTTGGTGGGTGGTTGGTTGGTTTGGGAGATCTTTCAGTGTGAAGGGGAGGCTGTTGTATATTGACTATGTCAGGTCAGTGAGAAGGCTGTTACTCGTAGTTGTGTGTGTTTGTGGTAGTTACTGCAGCACCCTGTTATCCAAGTCGTTGCATAACCATGTTGTGATTGCCAGTCTCCTGGACAGTGTAAGTAAATGGAAAAAGGAAGGGGAAAGGGGAAGGGGTGGGATGCGAGCGCGCAGTGATTATTGCGATGGTGATGAGTGTCCCTTTAATGCTGTTGTTGTTATTGTGATTATGAGTTTAAAGGGGAAAGAGGAAACGCCAAGGAAAGACAATAAGGTTTTGGGGGTGGTAAAGTTCAAAGGATAGATAGCGTGTGACAAGTGAAGAAATGTGGAAGGGAGGGTATTTGAGTGCATAAGAACCTAGTAGATTTAAAGGGGGTGTGCATCAAAATGATAGGAAGGTCATTGATGTTTGCAGTGCTTGACGTTTCCTACTGCAATTACCTCTGCAATTTTGATTTTTGTTGTCTAGGACCCTCAGCTGCTTCCTACCTGTGCTGTTTTTTCACACCTGTGTGGTGGAGGAGAGGCACACCACCAATCCCGGTATCTCAGGGTGAAGTTCCATTGCTTGAAGTCCCATTGGCACTTGCTTGACCCTTCCCTGAGTTAATTTAACTTGCTAATCCCATAGAAAGTTGTTCATTTTAGCACATTTGAGTCAGTGTTGAATCAGCTTGGTACAGTTTTTGGTGAAATGGGAGGAAGGGAGTATTCTGCATATTGAGAGGGAGGAGGCATAAATAGGATGATCTTCTCTATTAGCATATAGTTACATGTTAAATCATCTAAAGGCATAATATGTTAATTTATCCTGAAAGTGTCTCCTCTGTGTGACTCTAGATCTGGGATGTGCTGTAGTGAAGTGGGTTTTACTTTATCTTACAATTTCTGTAGCTACAGTCCATATGAAGCATATATATATATAGAGAGAGAGTCAAATGAGTTCAGAAGAGATTCTGTTCTTTTCTATCAATGGTTTTCTGACAGACGTTCATTCTACCCAGTTAACATATGTAGTCTGTCCTTTGGTCTTGAGACTATCCTTGGAGATTTATGAAATGCAGCAATGCAATCCTTATTAATGATTTCCCTGTGATTTCAGTCCCATGCTGGCAGTATGTCACGTCTCTCTTGGAGACACTTTGTATCGTAATGAAAAGGTTGGCTTGTCAGCTCAGAAATACCAAGTCCTGTGTCTATTCACACATCTGGTGTGGCATGCTCGAACCAAGGTATCCCTGGACTGGCATGTCCATATGTCTTCTCTCTTCTGGGTAGGCATGTCCTCCTAGAAGACACCTGCTTCTCTTTGAATTGCCCAGAGTATTGGAAATCCAAGGTGCACTGTCACGTAAAATGGTTGTTTGCTTGTATTGGAAGTTTAAAGGCAAGATATCCGAGTTCATCTTTCCTGTAAAGGCTCTGCTTCAGCCATACAAAGAAGGGGATAAGACTGTCTGCTAAGCAAGAGGAACATGGGGCAAGAAATCGGTGTGCCAAAATAAGTGTGCTGGAAATTCAGCTAGATTGGGGGGGTGAAGCTTGCAGTGATCTGACTGTTCTTTTGGAGCTCAAGTTTTTTAGTTTTTGATTCAATCTGTTTTCCTGTGCAATTATTTAGAAAAGAAAAAGTTGTTAGAGATGTTGCTCAAAGCTTTCTTAAAATTTGTTGGGTTTGCTTTCTGTGTTAACAGCTAGGGCAAATGTTGGAGGTCTCTGTTACAGAACCAATGATCCATCTCTCTGTTCAAACAGTTAATGGTATTAGAATGTTTTTAAAATTGCTTTTCAAGTGGACATAATTGTTCTAGCCTTCATAGATCAGCAGTAAGCTGTAGTTTAATTCAAGCATGTTTCTTCCAAATATAATTCCGTTTCTTAAGGCTAGACTGAGGAATTGATCATTTTCCAAACTTTTCTACCTGTGCTTTGTGAGTAAGATATAGCTTACTTCAGGCCAGAAGTCATCATGGAAAGCTTACCAGGAATCTGAGAGACGTACATTGGTCTTCTACTGCTGATACAGAGAATTTCCATGACTGCTCTTAACTTACTCCACTAACCAAACCAACCATTTCTCCATGTCCTGGGTGCCTGAGTCATAGGATACTGACAGTTAGATACTTTTCTCCTGCTTCAGCAAAATATTTTATTTATCTGGCCCGGAAAACATAAGTAAACATAGATAAAGCAGAGAAAGGAATTATTAATTGGAGTCTAATTCTTATCCTTTGGGAAAGCAGGGAGCCGAGTTATCCCTGACTTTGCTTAAAGGATTGGATCATGCATCTCTGTGTGTGGAAGCAATTCAGAATTAAAGCTGTGGCAACAGACTTGACTCTGATCCTCTACAAGGATCCTCATCCTACTCTCACTTAAATAAGCCAGCTCAGTCTTAGTCTAGATGTACCTGAAGTGCTGATGGTTGGTGAAGGAGACAGCCAAGATACTTCTCGTACTTGGCAATGATGTGAATAATGACATAGTGGTGAAACCACCTCCTCTGTATGTCCATGCCAGCAGCACGTAAGATACTCCAGTTGTTTTTTTTCCTCTTCTGAGTTGGGAATGAGTAGTAGGGGGAAGACTTGCCTGATTGTTTGCTGATGAGGAGTAGTTTGGTTAGAATGATTGCAAGTGTCCCCCTCGTCGCAGGGTGAAGCATGTTCCCTGGTATGACTGACCAATCCCATAGACCTTTCCAGTTGTATTTTTTCTCTTGTTGTTAGCTACTATTACATCAGAGCTTTCAATGAGGTGATATGTTCCAGATGCTAGAATCTGTATGTTTCTGCTCTTCTCCTTTGAGGCTCCATGGCATATTTATAAAGCAGCACAAATGTTTTTAAATATGAGTGGTAAGCACGTGTCCACAGGGATAGAAATGGAGAAGACTGAGAGGAGACCTTATTGCCCTCTACAACTACCTAAAAGGAGGTTGTGGTGAGGCTGGTGTTGGTCTCTTCTCCCCAGTTGCTGATGACACGACGAGAGGAAATGGCCTCAAGTTCCATCAGGGGAAGTTTAGGTTGGAGATTAGGGAGAAGTTCTTTCCTGAGAGGGTGGTTGGGCACTGGAATGGGCTGCCCAGGGAGGTGGTGGAGTCACCGTCCCTGGGGGTGTTCAAAAACCGGGTTGATGAGGCACTTGAGGCCATGGTCTGATGGTCTGATGGTTAGGAATATGATGGGATAAAGGTTGGCCTTGATGACCCTGGAGGTCCCTTCCAACCATAATGATTCTAAATACTGTGGCTTATGTTGCTGGGTCAGTGAAGTAGTCAACCACAGGGAGGGGGTTGGGTGACTTAGGGAAAAGAGTTTTGGTGCTGCCTGTAATTGAGGTAACATTATTTTACCTCATCCTGTTGGATTATTGTTTATTGAATTTTTTAATAATGTTATATCCGAAGAGAAGTAGTGAGGAAAAGAGAGTAAGTCTGATTGGAGAATCAGATAATAACTCAGGTAGGAAGAGTTCTCAGGAGACCTCCAGCCCAACCTCCTGCTCAGAGCAGGGCCAGCCATGGGTCAGAATCAGGGCTTTAACCAGTTAGGTCTTGGGAAAACTCCAAGGAAGAAGATGGCACGACCTCTCTGGGCAATGTGCTCTGATGCCTGGCTGTCCTCACGGTGGGTAAGTGTTTCCACATACCAAGTCAGAGCCTTTTTTTGTTTCAGTTTACATCCATTGTCTGTTGTCCTCACACCCTGCACCATTGGGAAGATCCTGGCTCCATCTTCTTCATAACCTCCTCCTGGGTACTGGCAGGCTGCTCTTGGGTCACTCTGAAGCTGTTTCTTCCCTAGGCTGAATAAGCCCAAGTCCCTCAGCCTCTCCTCACAGGGCAAGTGCCCCAGCCCCTGACTATTTTAGTGACCCTTTGCTGAGCTCGCTTCAGTTTATCAATTTCCTTCTTTTTACTGGGCATGCCAAACCCAAATGTGGTGTTTTAGATGTGGTCCAACAAGTGCTCAGTGAAAGGTGGTAGTTACTTCCCTTGATCCACTGGCTAGGCTTCTGTTGACACAGTTCATGATGCTGTTGGCCTTTATTGCTGTCGTGGCACACTGCTGGCTCGTGTTCAGCTTGCTGTCTGTCATGACCCCTAGGGCCTTTTCTGCAGAGCTGCTCCACAGCCAGCAAGATCTTCCTCCTTCCCATAGGCAAGACTTTGCAATTGGTTTTGTTCAGTTTCATGAGGTTCCTGTCAGGCCATTCCTCCAACCAGTCTAGGACTTTGAGTGGCAGCCCTGCCCTTGAGCTCATTGACCAATCCATGTTTGGTGCCATCTCCAAAATTGGTGAGAATACTCCATCACTAATTCCAGCAACATGCTTGTCAACAGGACAGGTCCAGACCTCTGTGGTACTACCAGTGATTACTTCATACTTTCTAGGGAGAGTGTGACCTGTTGACCACTGCTCTCTGAGCCCCATCATCCAACCAAGGTTTTTTACCCATCTACCTGTCTGCCAGTCCAGACTGTAATGTCTGAACTTGGGTACAAGAATATCATGGGAGACAGTGTGGAAAACCTTGCTGAAGTTGAGGTAAATAGCATCTGCTGCTCTGAGGCTTGTCCACAGGTGCCATCCACTGCCAGTGCAGTGGTAGGAACTCTTCTTTGTCGCATTTGGTGTTCCTAACAACTATCAGTTGTAGGTGAGGTTTGGCTATCCTAACATCACACCCATGTGATGATTTCGAAACTCCTCCTGTACCTGCTTCCACTTCCTGAATACTGACTGGCTGCCTTGGAGCTCAGCCATGGGCTCCTTGTCTGAGTATGTTTTGACCGTTCATTGGTGTGCTGCTAGGTGGAAGACCTCCAGAAAGCAACACAGAAACTTCCTCTGGAAGAGCATGTTGACTGTTGCTGCTGGTAAATAAGTGAAGAACAGAATAAACATAGAAGTGGGAGGGCTGTCTTGTAGCCTCTTTGATTTTTTCTTTTTATCCAAAGCAGGATCTGAATTAGGGTTAAAAGCATGCGCAGATGGAAGTGCTGTATTTTTAGGCTAATCTGTTTTTGCCATAGAAAGTAGCTTACTGCAGACAGCTGCACACGTACACGTTTGTGTTGATTGAATCTGTTTAATTTTTCATTTAGAATTAGTGTAAGAACAATAATGTAAACCTAAAAAAGGAATGTTTGCTAATGTTCTTCACACTTAAAATGTCTTCCTGCCCTACATGGGAAGTCAATTTGTTCCTTATCGTGGAGAAGAATGCTGATTGCATTCTTTCTGTGTTTTTTTCATGGTTTTTGAAATAAATTTCTTTTGCATTTCCACACATCTCTCTTCCTTTGCAGATTAAATTTTGTTGTATTTATCACACAGTCATTTTCATCTGGGTTTCAAATGTAAGCCCTTTATGTGCTTAGTGGTCAGTCTATAATAAAAAATTGTGTGCAGTATCAAGAACCTGCAAAGTGTTCCAGATGAAAACAATAAAAAAGCAGTTTTCTCTCGCTGTTATTCAGATAGCTTAGAGAGCACTTCTTCCATCAACGTGTGTACAAGAGGCTGGGAAAACCCCCCAGTCTAGACACAGGGCTTGTAGCATGATGGGAGCTACTTTCCGCGCTCCACATCCTGTTATGTTTACTGATTTTAATTAAGTTGGCTTTCCTGATGATACACTTCGCTTTCCCATTGCAATCACAGCTGCATGGAGTGTCAGCAGGTGTGTGCTTAGGGCAGTAATCTCGCTGTTGATTTATTCTCCCATTTGATTTGAAGCCAGCGTGGAGGAGGGAGAGAGGAGGCAGCGTGTAATGGTTTTGCACGCTTCCAGGCACCTTGAATGGCTGTCACCACCCAGAAACGGAGACCTGGATTCACACTGGGGCCACCAATTTAACCACAAGCAGCCACAGGAAGGACCTGTTTGCATATGTGGTTCAACACAGAATATATGTGCAGTTTGTCTCATGAGGGAAGACAGCAGTAATTACCAGACTGTCTGTATATAAAGGCAACACAACGCCACCACCATTGCTCAGCCCTTAAACAATAAGGGTGAGGAACATCAAAACAGGTTTCTATAGTCTGTGTTCTGATGGTGGTGTGTTCTTTGCTTCTGATGGTATATTCCATTTGTCTGATTCACAACCCGGGGAGAATTGGGCTACCAAATTAACAAACCACTCAACTCGCTAGGAGTGAGTCCCGAGGACAGGAGAAGGATTTAGTATCTCAGCCTTCACAGGCAATCGAGCAGGTGACTGATCTAATTTGAGATTTGAAGCTCTGAACGATTTTGAAGTCAGAGGCTGACCAGGCGTAGGCAGCTTGTCCTGAGAAAGGTGGGGAAAGGGGAAAAGAGGGCAGTGTCTGTCTTCTGTTGGAGTACTCCTCTGAAACCAGGCTCTCCTCTGGCTGAGGTGGAGCAGAGAACCCAGTCCCACCCCCCTCTCATTTCCAGAGGATGCAATAACCACAGTTGTGATTTATCTCAGTTTTTCCTGTTGAGGCTGTTTGACTTGACAGATTCACCAGAGCATTAACTCTTCCATGTCCCAGGCAAGAACCCTAACGTGAGGCTCAGAAGCAATTTCTTCTGGCTTGCTGTCAGTGGGACAGGAAGGCTCCTATCTGGTTTGAGCTCCAGTGGACAGCATGAAGGAACGATTGACCCTCAAGTCATCTTGAAGCTTCCAACACTTTATGGATAGGGAGACCCTGAATTAAAATTTTGAAAGGCTTGGTGGCACCTAACTGTTGGACGTGTCCTTCTGCGTGTTTGATCGTGTGGTGGCTTGGTGAGGAAAAAAACAGATTTGCTATTCCTGAGTATGTTAAATTCAGGCAGACAGCAAATTCCTGGATACTCATCGCCCCCTGCCAGCAGACTGCTTAAAACCTCCCAAAGCAGTGCTTACAAGCAGGACTGCTCACCCACTGGGACCAGCCTGAGGTGTGAAGAACTAATGGTCTGTTTAATGAGGGGCTCGGTGATTAACTGGAGGGCCTTGTTCCTTTTGGTGTGAGAAATTTGCAGTTCCATCTCCAGCAGATTTGAACCTGGCACACAGGTTATCTATGGCTTACTTTTGCCAGAGCCTTAAAATAGGCTGTTTTCTCTGCTTTGTTTTGTGAAAGGCAGGCCTGCAGCCTGTGTTGAAGAATGGTTATTTAAGGTAGTGTATACTGCCACTGGACAAAGCCCAGACCACAGCAGTTCTTGCTAGGTTCTGCCACAGGAGCAACAGAAAATCATAGAATCATAGAATCATTATGGTTGGAAGGGACCTCCAGGGTCATCAAGTCCAACCTTTATCCCATCATATTCCT
>VZRW01003818.1:506629-557088 GCA_013398125.1 Aegotheles bennettii | reverse complement strand
ACTCAAGGTGCTGTCTCACGAGTGCCGAGTACAGGGGCACCATCACCTCCGTGCTCCTGCTGCTCACACCATTTCTGATACAGGCCAGGATGCCTTTGGCCTTCTTGGCCACCTGGGCACTCTGCTGGCTCATGTTCAGGCAGCTGTCAACCAACACCCCCAGGTCCTTTTCCAGCCACTCTTCCCCAAGCCTGGAGCTGCATGGGGTTGTTGTGGCCCAAGTGCATGACCCAGCACTTACCCTTGTTAAACCTCATGCAATTGGCCTCAGCCCATCGCTCCAGCCTGGCCAAATCCCCTGCAGAGCCTCCCTACCCTCAGGCAGATGGACACTCCCACTCAGTTTCGTGTCATCTGCAGATTTACTGAGGGTGATTTCTAGATGACTGTGTGCTGGCCCAAAAGCCATGTGGTGGGACTTGCTGCCTTTGCAGACAACCAGCAGAGTCCCTCTGTAGGGTGGCTTTCCTCTTGTGGGCTGAGGACAGAGGACTGAGGTTGTGGCAAGCTACTGGGTAGCCAAAGGCTTGTAGAAGGTCCTGTTGGGACCTTCTACATTGCAGTCATTGCAGTTCTGTCATTCCTGATGGGAACAACCGAGCAAATACTTCTTGTCCCATCAGAAATGAGGGAGGCTTTGCCATGTTCTGCTGAGTTCTTGCACAGAGGTGGTGTTTATAGGCTCTTCACTCAAAGAATAATTGAGAAATAATCCCTTTTTCAGCTGTTGCCTGCTCTCGTTTTTCAAGTCTGTGTGAAGGACAGGAGCCAAGTATCTTGTCTCCTCAGAGGAGATATTAGTTGTGTCAAAGCAGACAGGAATCTAATCTGAGCAAATATTGTTTCTGTCTCTGTTGTTTCTACTTGGTAGAAAAAAAAATGACCTGACAGCCCCTTTCCTCCTTTTTGCCTTATGTTTTCTTATGTAGTTAAGGGCTGGGTGATTTATCAAGTAACTGGGTAACTGTATCTCGAGTGCTCTCCTGGGTGCCAGCGGCAGCAGTTTGCTCTCAAGTACAGATGTTCCACCACTGTGTTCATCTGTGGAGCATTTCTATTTGTTATTTATACATTTGCAAAAATCAGCCCTTTTTACAAGGCATTGTTCTTGCATGCACTAAGGGATCACCTTTGCTCTTTGGTAAGAAAAGAAGAGAGATGCCTTTGGGTCCTGAGAACCTGTATGGTGGGGTTGGGTCCCTGCTGAAAATTAGGCCAAGGAGACCAAGGAGACACAACCAGCTCTGAGACCAAGGAGACACAACCTGCTCTAAGACCAAGGCTGGAAAGCAGATGTTGCTTGTCACTTTGTTCCTCCAGCCAAAGACCTTGCCAGCGTTACTGCTCCTCAAGCATTTAAGTGAATGCCAGTGGAGGGATGTGGCCTTGGTGTTGCAGTGTCTCTCTGGAGACACTTTGGGACTCAGGAGTAGTTACTTGGGTGGGGCTACTGAGCGTGGAGTTGGACTCAGTGTTTCCATTTCTGGACTCACTAGACTGCTGTAGCAAAATGGGCTCCTTGGGCTCCACCCTTGTAGCATGAAGCTACTCCACGTCTGGTGGTCTTCCCCATGGGGAAAGACCTGGGTCTTTCCTTACATAGCAGTACAGGCAATGGCTTTGCTTTGAAAACTGCTTTTTATTAGAGATGGAACTGCACGTACAAAATGGTCTGAAATTAATTCATTGGGAAATAAACTTGGTAGAAAAAGAACTCCTTTTCTTTCAGTTATGTGGTACACCTTCTACTGATCCTCTTCCTTGTTCCTCACCCATCAAGTCTAATTCTGAGTCTTGAGGCAGTGTGGTCCCGTGGAGCTCAGTGTCATTGCTTCTCATTGATAGCACAGCAAAGGCTGAGGTTCATCTGAATTGTTTCTGCTAGTCACTTTGTGGTGGTTGCCTGCTTTGTTTTTGTTTCATGGGTAATTTGATTTTTCTCTGTTCATCATCACTGTGTCCTGGCAGCTGAGTTCCAAACAGGTTTTTATTGTTTTTAAGCTTTTTTTTTGTCCTAGAACAAGTAAATACGTACGCACACTTCAGCTGCCTGCCTTCATCTGTTCAGTGGTAGCAGACCTGAGCTTTTTGCCTTTGAGGGCTTAGCACTGAGTCTGCCTGGAGGTGACCCAATCTCAGCAGTCCATCCCTCCCAGTTCTTGTGAACACTTGTGGTTCTCCTGGTCTCTTGCCCATGCCAGTATTAGGACCACAGCTGGGACTTCCTCAGCTTCATGTGATGCTACTAGGCATTCCCTCAAAAACCTTTCGTTTCTGTTCTGAGTTGTGGTCTATTGCCATATCCCTTTTGCTTAACTTCCTGGATCCCTTTGGTTTCCCTCTCCTCACTTCAAAACCTGCCGGTGCTGCTTGTACCCACTTCACTCCATAGATCTTACTCATTCATGCAGCAACTGTTTGACCTATGACTGACACGCAGCCTTTCATGGAATCAAAGTCAGGCTTGTCTGCAGGACACTGATTAGAAATCATCCAGTTCAGTGGATCTGGTTGTTGGGGGGGGTTGTGGTTTTCTTTCACTCTCCCATCCTCTCTCTCTGTGTCTACACTAGGGCTTCTGCCTCTACACGTTGATTAGCAATTTATATTTTGTTTTACTCTTCCAAAAGACATTGTTAATCAAACATTTTGAAAGCTCAGTCAGGTTTTGGCACGTATGATATGAACAGTCTAGAGGGGAAACCTAAGAATGCTACAGCCTGCGTTTCAAGGGGATGGTGTTGGTGGGAAATACCCACGTTGAGTGAGGACAGGAACCGTTGTCAGACCACTGTGGCCACTCTACAGTCTACAGAAGACTGTAATCCTCGCTTTACTTCTTTAATTTCTCCACTTTTCAGAAAGAGCCAATCAGGGAATTATTTTTGGATGCAGTTCTTTGCTGCAGCAGCTCTGGTAAGAAGGGACTTGTTCAGTTGTGTAGGTGCAGGTATACATGGAGAAGAGCTTCTGGACCATTTCATTGAGCAGTCATCTGTGGAACGCATGCAAGTAGAGGGTTTGTTTGTGGTACGTGGGTCATACTGTGTACCCTTAGGTGAAACTTTGTGCTTTGCTTGTCCCTTAAGGAGAGAAGTTCAGTGTTGTGATTGAAGTGCAAAACCATACAAAAAGCTTGTCACTGTGATCCTACACACAGCGTAACGTTGATCTCTGACACAGCAGTTCCGTGGTGTGCTGGAGTACAAGTCGTTGGACATGCAGATGCATTCATTTCACTCTGCTGAATTATGAATGAAAAGATGTACCTTCTAAATCATAAATCACATGGCAGACAGTTTTCAGAAGAGAGACCATATGCTCGGTGAAGTTGCAGATTAGCAAAGCAACTAATGGATAGTGTCTCGTCCTGCTTAATGGGTTAAATTTTGTTCAGTGAAACAAGCACTGCCCGAGGGAAATGCAGTTCTCAGGGTTATCACTGATGTCTGAAAGATGGAAATCAGCTTTAGAAAAGTCTTCTGTAGGAGATGGGCTCGGTCCAGGCCAGATAGATAGTAAGGCTCATTCTTCTTCAGCTGGCACTGGGACAGCCACTCCTTGTCTGTAGAGCAGAGCCAAATCATGAGTGTCATTTAAAGAATATGCATGACAATTCAATAAATATATGTGTGTATGATTAATTGTGTTTTTATGAACCAGGGTCTTAATTCTGTTGGGGTTTGCTGTCAGGCAGTAAGAGATAGTACATCAAAGACTGATTATACTTAGGCTGGTGTGTTACTCCATTAATAAGCTGATTTTATTGTCATCTCTTGCCTTCTAATAAATATGGCTTTTGTGAACAAGTTAATTTTCTCTTAATTGAGACTGATGTTGTCAGAAGTTGTGTTGTTTTTTCATAGGCCATTTGTTCTTCCAGCCTTTTCTGGTGCTGCTGTCAAGTGGTGGGGAATGCAAACAGCAGGTTGTTGTCATGGCATCGTCCTTGATTCCAGGCTCCTACACGTGTGTCCGTGTGTCCATACTCATGGGCATGCAAAATAAAGCACCCATTTGGTTCTATGGGTAAAAAGGGTCAGATCTCAAAGGGATTTCCCTTCCAGTCATGATACTGGTTTAACACAGCTGTAAAGAGAGACTCCTCCATCCTTTGCATCATTGTTTTCAGCCATTTGAAAGTGAAATTGTCTGTGTGGGAAACAACTTCTCTTTGATGGCCTGTTTGTTTGCCATTCAGTGGTCTCAGGAGCTTCATAAAGTTCAGCAGTTGAGCCTTTCTGTCACCCAGCTGGTACACCATTGCTCAGCTGCAGGAAGAAAAGCTAAGCTACTGAGACTTCAAAAAAGGTGCTGACTTGAAGCCTAGACAATTGAGAGATTAAAAATAAAAAGTAAATTCAGGTACCGTACTTCTTGTACAGATGCTGTTTTAATTTTGGTCACTTGAATGACCGTAATCATATATTTTAAAATAGCCTTTTTCACCTCTCTTTTGGCTCTGGAGAGAACAGATGCAAAGTCGGAGAGGCAAGGCTGGTCACTGGGGAGGGCATACGTGTAGCCTCCCCGGGCTTGCTGCTTTAGTTTAAGTCAAGTTAAGCTCCTGGGGCTTGATCTGGGGAATGGCTTTGTGGCCAGAGGCTGGCCTGGGGCATCCATCCACGGTCCTGCACGTGGTCAGGTGTAGGTGTCTGGGCTGACAGAGCCAATGTGTGGAGGCAGAGATAAAGGCTGCTCACATCCCTAAAATCCTCCTTTTTCTGGCCTTAATAGCCTCAAGAAGGTCTTCTGCATTTATGGGCTCTGTTTCACAGAATCCCAGAATCCTAGGGGTTGGAAGGGACCTCGAAAGCTCGTCCAGTCCAACCCCCCTGCCAGAGCAGGGTCACCTAGAGTCCATCACACAGGAACGCATCCAGGCGGGGNTCCTGCCCCTCACCCTTTACATATTTGTAACCATGGATGAGGTCACCCCTCAGTCTCCTTTTCTCCAAGCTAAAGAGCCCCAGCTCCCTCAGCCTTTCCTCATAAGGGAGATGTTCCACTCCCTTCATCATCTTTGTGGCTCTTTGCTGGACTCTGTTTCCTCTTTGCTTATCTGGCCAAATGAGGTCCTTTTTTGCAGCATCAGCAAAAGGGGCAAATGCCCATCAAAATGGATGAGATGCTCCAACCAAAAGTGTATTGAAGAGCAAAACCATGATGACTGGTTTAACAGAAGGCAGTGGCTGACACCACGTTTTGTAAGGGGCCTGATCCTGTCCGTGCATTTAACATATGTCTTGAAAGCTCCTGTTGGGTCGATCTGCTTGGGAAGCATGGAGCAATGCTTAATTTCTTGGTCCTGATGAGACCGAAGTTAATGCTGACTTGTTAAGTCTCATTAGGTTTTTTGTGAGGTCTAGTAGCCTTGAGCATGAGGAGTTGTTAGGGTCCTGGCAAGCTTTGAAGAATAAAGGTTGGAGATGGGTTGCTTCCAGGTTCAGGAAGCAGCAAAGTGTGTGTTTTCTCTTTTGGCATGAGCAGCTTCCTCTGCTTGAGTCTCAGACTGGGTGCCTGAGTGCATTAATGGACCTTGCCATGCTGATCATGTCAGATCCTCTGGCTTGCTTAAATAAATCCTGCCTGCTTGTCATCACAAGAGCTTGGTAGCCATTTTCACGTGCAAAACAACTGATTATGTATCCATGGAGCATCTTCTTCTGGCCCCAATTAGAGGCTGAAGCCTATGTGACCAGGCGTGTTTTGGGAGTGAAGGCTCGTTAATTGAGTGTGTAAATGTGTAATTGTCTGTACAATTATCCAATTGATTTTTGTTTAGCTTTGCATACAAACATAGGACCACAGTCATGCAGTTGGGCAAATTTCCCCAAACTAGATGCTTAATTAAGTATGTACATTTAAATTGCTGCTTTAAATTGCAGCAGGGGAGATTCAGGTTGGACATGAGGGACAATTCCTTCCCTGGGAGGGTGATTGGGTGTGGGAATGGGTTGCCCAGGGAGGTGGTGGAGTCCCCGTCCCTGGAGGTGTTCAAGAGGTGACTGGATGTGGCGCTGGGTGATGTGGGTGAGTGGGGATGGAGGTGGGGGTTGGACTGGGTGAGCTTGAAGGTCTCCTCCAACCTCAATGATTCTATGATTCTACATTGAGCACACAGATGGGAACACCCTTAAAAAAGATCCATCCAGTTGTGGTAACCTCTTTTTTTTGGTGTGTGGGTATGCTAATCTGAATGTTTTCATCTGAGCCTATCACATACCATGGTTTCTGTGTTACCTCAGTCCTTTCTCCTACTAAATACCTTCCATTGCTGTGGGAAATGGCAGTTGCTGTAGAAATTGTTCAGAGGTTGGTCTTAATGTATGTGCTGGCTTTTAGTGAAGTGGTACCTTGTGCTTACAGTGGTTGGTGCTGTAATACCTTTAAAGCTGTTCTATTCCATATGAAATATTAATTTGAAAAGTGGGGTTTGGTTGGTTTGTATGTTAGAGGAAAGCCTACTTAAGTAATGGGAGTTGTTGGCAGCTGCAGTCCAGTACAACTTCTGAGATGCAAAAAATGCCATTAAATTTGCAAAGAATACACTTGAACTTATCTCTGCACTCAATGGTTTCTCTGTTTGGAAGCTGCTGGTTTGCAGGGAATGAGTGATGTGGCAGTTTTGACCTTGCAATTCCTGTCTGTTGCAGTGAATAAACCCCTCAATGGCTCATGTCTGAGGTCTGCAGTGTTCCTTTACTGTGAAAGAAAACATGGTGATACTGCTTTTCTTCATAACTTGTCCTTTTGTATAGCATCAAACACTACATTCAGTCCTTTGAAGCTGGCTGTATAGGAAGGTAGTTTCAGTAACATGTTCCTGAACAGAGATAGAGGTGTGCCACGGATGTGAACATGTGGTTGACAACTCTGTCTGGCCAAGGGTCATCTGTTCTTACTGACAGACCCACAGATTGGTTTGGGTTGGAAGGGTACTATAAAGATCATCTAGTCCAACCCCCCTGCCATGGGCAGGGACATCCTTCACTAGATCAGGTTGCTGAGAGCCCCGTCCAACCTGACCCTGAACACTTTGGGAGGCTTTGCCTTCCAGGCTCGTGGTGATGTTACCCCTTAGGCAAGGGTGCAAATCAACTTTTGGGATGCTGTTTTAATCTGACTGACAACCCCTGATGCCCTTCTCTCTTTATGTCTCTGCAGATGTCGCTCCTATGAGGATTGCTGTGGTTCAAGATGCTGTGTAAGAGCTCTCTCTATCCAGCGACTATGGTATTTTTGGTAGGTCGAGGCATTTGGGAATTTTATGTTTGTCCTGAAACCAGGGTATTGCCAGCCCCAGTATTTTAGAGTAGGTACAAGTATGCAGTAATCTATATGTGTACATACAAATGGTTGCTTGCTTATAAAATTCTCCAGTTGTAGTAAGAAGACACTGAAACAGGAGGTTACTTGTGTCAGGTTGACCTCTCCTGCTTCTGCATCCTGCTGGTCTGTACAGGCTGTGGTCCTGCTTTTATCCAGAATTGCTGAATTCCTGTCCCAGCTGCTACCAAGTCCGTTTTTGTTGGGCATTCAGCTTTGGAAAAGGATTGTATATAGAGGAATTTGCATTTGGGCAGGGTTTAAGAAATGCATGCCAGCTGAATTAAAATGGGAGAGAAATACATTTATGACTATGAGGATTTCACTGGAGATGACAGCAAGGGAAAAGAAGGCAGAAAGATTTGTGCTTGTGAAACCAGCAGCTTGGTAATCTGGATAAAGCTTAAACTAATCACTGTTCTATGCATAATGAAAATATGAGGTAAATTCATTTTGGAGAGGAATTTGAGGAAGTACCTGAATAAAACCTCCTCATTACAGTAGAGAGAAAGCAAAAGCTCTCCTAGAAAACCTGATTTCAGGCATTTTTGTGTAGAATTTGAAGACAGCTTAAAAAAAAAAAAAAGCCTTTAAAATTGAAATGAATGAACACTGGAAAACAGAAGCCTGATATCTACTATAATACAGAGATTTCCTGAAGCTAACTGGGATTTCAGTGTACAATCCTTGCTGATATAACTGAAGAGCTCTGAATCTCAATCCCTGGGGTGACGTCGTAAATCTCTGTTTTTCTGTTCAGAACAAATCCTTTGCAGGAGCGCTGCCAAAAGGGGATGTAGTAATATTGGCTCAGGGAGACAGGAGCTCCTTCTGCTCTTGTTTCCACTGTAGGAACAAGAACCTTTGCATGAAATACCTTTTGCTGCCGTGCAGTGTCACACTCCTCCTCTCGGGCACCTGGGAGTGCTTCAGGAGAGATAAGCGTGGTGGGTTGGCTTGACTCTGGCCAACTTCCATCCCTTCCAAAGGAGCACAGTTGTCATTGCCTTCCACTGAAGGAAGGTGGCAGCTACAGACAGAACCGTTTGGGTCTACAGGAGCTTGCATCAGTCACTAGCATGTCTGATAACTAATCAAGGCAATGCAGTGAAAGCCACTGTCTGAAGAAGAAAACCTTCTGATGTGCCCTTGCTGCATGTGCCTGTTTCCACAGTACCAGGGCAGGGGGATAATGAGAACAGTTTAGTTGGATCAGAAGCTGAGAGGAGAAGAACTGATGCAAAATGATGTCCTTTTCCTTGAGGATGTCTAGGAAGCACAAAGCACAGCTTGTCATCTCCAGTGCTGAATGCTTCAGTCTTCTGGCTTGAGCTTAAGTGCCAGCTACCGTATTTCCCATGAGAGACAAAATTACAGTGTTGAGTAATTTAAGAACATGGAAGAATCTTCTTTTAAGGGCGACTGCAGAATAGTATTCCTCTTTGTCCCCCCCAGACCTTCTGGCCAGCCTCAATGCTGTAAGCATCAGGCTTGAATCCAACACACACAGCTTGAAATGGTACCCATCTGAAATTCCGGTTCCGCACCCCGGTAGCAAAGGTCATGTGTGAACCTGAACTTTCCAAAAGTTCAAGGGCATTTTAGTTTCAGGTTTGTATTTTATATGCCAGAAAACATCAGACACTAGTACTAATCTCTAAAGATGTCTGTAATACACCCATAAGTGTCCCATGAGTGAAATCCTAAATGACACAGACCTGCTCTCAAGAGACCACCTATGTAAGAAACCCCAATAGAAGTTGAAGGGCTGATGGTTGCTAGATGATACTCTTGTTTCTCTCAGTGAACAGTCTAAGCTTGAGAGCTGCCTGGTCACAGGTGGGTTTTGACTTCCCTCTTTCTATGCCTAGGTTCCTTTTGATGATGGGAGTTTTGTTCTGTTGCGGAGCTGGTTTCTTCATCCGAAGGCGGATGTACCCTCCTCCAATAGTAGAAGAACCTACTTTTAATGTGTCTTACACCAGACAACCAGTCAACACTGCATCAGGTCAGAGACTGCTCATTAAACAAGTTCCACTGATTTCTTACGTTTGCCAAGGCATTTAAAAAGGGTGGCTTCGGGGGTTTTGTTTGTTTGGGGTTTGGAAACTGTGGGATTTGGACAAGGGGTTGCACTGTGCTAAACCATGCACCCACACCCTGTGATGAGTGGAGTCTTCTGCCTTTCAAACAGCGTGGTTCAGCTGCAGTGTACAGAAGTGTTTTGGAAACCCATGGTGACAGAACTTCCAGTTCCCTTCCATTGTGGCTCCTGATACCTTTGTGTCCACATGTGGAAGGAGATCAGCAAGGTCTTACTTTGCAGACAAAATGAACAGTGACAAGAAGGAAGAGTTTTAAATACAGTTGATATCATCTGGCAGAGGTTGAAGGAAAGCCTAACATTTTTCTTCCATGATCTGGCTATCTCTCAAGCCTTCTCTCTTCAATTTGCTTTCCATGCTCTATGCTACAGTTTCTCTGCAGCAAGGTGGACCTTCTCCCCTTGTTAATCTGGGTGTTGTTTCTCTGGTCAGTAATAGCTGTGAGCATCAAGAGGATCTACCCAGTGATGGCTTCTCTGGCAATACCACTTTCTAAGTTTGTTATTCCTTCCCCTCTGGCTGTTAGATAGTCCCAGCTGGGACAGTCCTGCAAAATCAGTGCTAATTTGTGCCAGTGAAAGTACACACACAGGTAGTCAGGCACTTGGTACACTGACACTTTTCCTCCTAGGCTGTCATTTTATTGCGTGTTGTATTAAGAGAGCTGAAGCCAGAGGACCATTAGCTGTTCTGACAACTTTTTTTTTTTAATTGGGAATTGGCAATTTGGTTTTATCTCACACCAGCTTGGAAGTGGAAATACAACTGAATATTTTGTAAGGAGAGGGATGCTCTCTCTGAAAATTTGGTGCCTCTCTATCAAAAATCACCTTCTAAACCATTATATCTCTGTGCAGCATCAAGACAGCCTCCTTAGAAAAGTGTCCTGAACCTCTTTAAGCATGTACTCACAGACATCTCTCACAGGTCTGAATGGATAAAAGATGCTGCGGTCACAAACTGACGCTTTATTCACTCTCGTTTTGTTTAAATCCTAAGAGGTTGGGGTTTTTTTTAGGGCTTCCACTCTGCATCTGTTTTTCTGCTTGACTGAAAAAGCATTTCCAGAGAGAGTATTTATTTTTCAGCAGTGGAGGGTTGGGGGGAAGCCAAACTAACTAAACTAATATTTTTTAAGCCTGAAAAATGACCTCAAGATTATGTGAATGGGGAGCATCTTTGGCTGGATGGGCAAATACCAGATTTAATTTTAGAGCACTTTTTTTTTTCATTTTTTTTCATGACATTTCATGGAACACAAGCTGTGGGTAAATAAAAAATAAGCCCCTTGATGACCTGCTTATGCCACCTGCTTCCAGACTGTTATTACTGTTACTTAAGAGCTTTGGGCTCTGAGCTAGCTCCACTTAAATGATTTATTTATTTTTTTTACTTTTTCTACTATTCTATGAATATTCAACAGCAAAAGCAGTGGGGATTAGTAGTTGACCAAGTTCTCATTTTCTGCTAGCTCTTCTTCCAGGTCTGGTAGCAGTAGCCAGTTCACTGTTGAGGTGGAGCCCTTGGAACACGGCTCCTTGCCCATCTCCCAGGAGCAGTGGCAGCATTTTCTGCTGTCCCATCAGCAGCCTGGAAGTGGGAATGTTTTTTCTGTGGGCCTGACTGGGAGAATGGGTTGAACACTTCACCTACAAGCAGCAGTTTGCAGGCCCGGGGGTAACTTTCACCTCAGCCCTGGCCTACATAGCCCCAGACTGGCAGTTCAGGTGCTAGAAAAGGTTGGGTCCCTTTGTAGACACTTAACAAATCCTTACTGAGCTCTTCCCACAAGGAGGTTGATACTCAGATGTTGTTTTCTGCTGGGTTTAATGAACAGAAAAATACCTATATTGTGGGAGGTGGTGGAGTCCCCATCCCTGGAGGTGTTCAAGAGGTGTCTGGATGTGGTGCTGGGTGATGTGGGTCAGTGGTGATGGAGGCAGGGGTTGGACTGGGTGAGCTTGAAGGTCTCTTCCAACCTCGATGATTCTGTGATCTCAAAAGATTGGTGTTGACATTTGCCTCCCCCCAAAATTCAATGATAATACAGGGAAGGTTTAATGAGGACGGTTATTTTCCTGAAGAGCAAGCTGCAGTGGGCTGCCTCAACCTCTCCCGTCCCCCCCACATGAGTGGAAGCTGCAGCCATGCAGAGCTGGGCAGGATTTCACTTTAAACCAAAAATGCTTAAAAAAAAGGCTACGGAAGAGGATATTAGCCCAAACTTTGGAGAGATAGGACTCAACGTGGGTTCCCATCGAGGCTGTCCCACAGCTATACATGGGAGCAGAGCAAGGGCTTCTCCTTGCCACAGCAGAAGAGGAGGGGCTGTGGAGCAGCATTCTTCCTCAGACAGGCCAAAGGAAAAATTACGTGGTGGTGTGTTCAAAATTACTGTTAAGAAGGAAATAGCTGTGTTTCTGCTCTGCTTTCCATCCTCTTTGCTCCTGAGCATCCAAACAAAGCTCCTGGGGCAGATACCCTGGGCTCTGGGGCAGTTTGCATCCTCGTGCCTTATGGCTCAACCCATCTGATTTGCTATTGTAAGGGCACGTTTTTTGGGTTCAGTATTGAGCCCAAAAAATGTACTAAAGGATGTTTAAAGCTTCCGGAAGCCTGTGTTCCTTCCATGGCAACACTGAGTCCTCGTGTCACTAAGTCATGGAAAGGAATGATTGAGGGGAAAATCCCTTAGAGGCCATGTTGTTATAGGAAAAACAGACTTAGCACCAAGAGAAGAAAACCTGTTGCTCAGTCATGATTTTTTTTTTTCCCAGGCTAGCTTTATTTAAGTAGACAGAGAGAAAGAGAAGAAAACTAATTTACATCTTGAGGTAGAGACAGCCTGTGACTTTAATTGCTGGAATCGCACTGTCCTCCACCACGGGCTGTGGTATCTGAGGAGGGTTAGAGGCCACCTTTGTTATTCCTCCTGGCAGCAGTCTCTGCTACTCCTCATGTGTCATGGCTATGGAATTTTGCATTTGATGGTGGTTTCCTTTCCTTGTCTCTGCAGGCACCAACGTAATTTCCTGAGTTTAATCTGTGCAGAGCAATCTTGTCCATTGTGTTCACCAGCCATAATTGGCTCCAACCTGGGCTTTTGCTTCATGCATGTTTACTCCTCAGCCTAGAAGGGAAATTGTGTATTTGAGGTGCACTCTTGCAGGCAGATCCAGTTCACCACAAAAGAATCTGTGAGGTCCTTCCGTAAGACTTGGCACCCGAGTCAGGGCTGCAGTGGAAAGCCCTTTGTCCACCTGGCACCCCACACCTCTCCTCTCTGCAGGCACAGCAGCTTTTCTGGGAGCTGATGAGATCTCACTGTTTTCCTTTTCAAATGGTAGCTGCTTGGGCAGTGGTGCCCTTTGTTTCACCAGATGATTTCCATTGTGTGCGACATTGAAACATTTTGATGGAGCCTCAAGAAGTGAGCGTGGTCCTGCAAGCCTGGGTTTTCTCTGCAATGGGGCAAAGATGGCTCCTTGTCTTTGCTCTGATGAAGGCTGTGAGAAAACTTGCCCAAAGAACTTGCCCAAAGAACTTGCCCAAAGAACTTGCCCAAACATGCAGAGCAGTCCCTGGAAGAGCACGACTCGATGCTGCTGCTGTTGCTGATACCTTCTCTCCTTTTCTTTCTTTCAGGGTCACAACAACCTGGAGTGCCGTATTACACAGATCCAGGTGGACCTGTGATGAATCCCATGGCTATGGCTTTCCACGTCCAGCCCAATTCCCCACAAGGAAACCCGGTTTACCCACCCCCACCTTCCTACTGCAACACACCACCTCCCCCTTATGAGCAGGTGGTGAAATCCTCCACGTGAGGACTCTCTGGCTCTCTGACCTGACTGTGTGAGAAGAAGGTGCCATTGCAAAATGACCGAGATGGAAGGCATCTGCCCTTTGGAACACTTGCTGGTTCTCCGAGTCCTCTATCCCTCCCTTCCCTACACCTTTCCTCATTAAAGTTACTTGCAAAGGGGTGATTTTAAACTTTTTTTTCTTTTTTCTTTCTTTTTTTTTTTTTTAGTAGGAGTGGATTTTTTCTTTGTCTTCGAGATGACAGAAGTTGTCTTTGTAATGCTTTTAATGGAAACCTGTATTTAAAACCTGTATGTCTTCCTCTTTATTTATTGCTTGTTTCAATCACGGGGTTAATGGTGTTGTGGCAGGCTGATGATGGCAGTTCTTTGTGCAACCCCAGGTGATGTGCACTGTCGTAGAATCATTCTGGTTGGAAGGGACCTCCAGGGTCATCAAGTCCAACCTTTATCCCATCATATTCCTAACCATCAGACCATCAGACCATGGCCTCAAGTGCCTCACCAACCCGTTTTTTGAACACCCCCAGGGATGGTGACTCCACCACCTCCCTGGGCGGCCCATTCCAGTGCCTAAGACCTGACAGCAGATCTCCAGTGTCCTGAGACCTGATAGCAGATCTGTCCTTGTCTGAGGGAGAGAGAGTAGAAGTAGAAGAGACGGGGCAGAAATGATGACCACCATCCTTTCCTTTTACATTTCTCCTATACGTTTTGGTTCTGGTGCACAACAGAAAGATGCTGTGATAGAAGTAGCTGTGACTGGCACACGGGTGTTGGTTGAGTCATGGCAGGGCACCCTAGAAAAGAGGGAGTTATTACCTTAAATGCTGTGTCTAAAAGCATAAGATGGGGACTTGAGTGTATCCTGGCCAGCACCTGGACTCCACCTGTGTGATCAGCATCCTGGCTCCCCTTGTTTTGCCAGCAGTGAGATTGTGTGAAACAGATGATGACCTGAATGTTGGTAGTGAGAGGGAGGTGGTGTGATCTCAGAGCTACTTGTGCTTGTGCCTCTCCACAGAACACTGAAATATGCAGGTAAGTTTTCCTCCCTAAATTGGAAAGTAATTACAGTAAGAAGGAATGGGAGCACACCTGCAGGTTTGCTCCCTTTGGCATTGTTGGGTGGTTTGTCCCTGAGAAAGAGCTTTCATTGTGGTGTTACTACTGCTGTCACCTCCAGGTTGTCCTCTCTAGGCCAGGCAAATAAATATCTTTGGGGACTGATGCTTCGGAGCAGTTCCTTGACCTGGTATGTGGATGGTTTGGCTTTCGATGACTCTTGGCTCTTTGTCTCTTTTGCTGTGAGCAGCCCCAGGAGTCCCAGTTCACCATCTCGTGCTCAGGGCTGACTCTTGAGTGACCACAAGTCAACACCTTCACATAAACACAGAGCTCTCTTGCCTGTCAGGGCAGCAAAAACGTGAAGCTACTCTGAGTTGTGACTACATAGTAATGGGACCTTCTCCCTTTGTGTGTATTCAGAGCCATGTCACTAAGGAGGGACAAAGAGAAGATGCCATCCCTTTCTTCTGCTGCAGGACCTGCAGACACAGCAGAGCTGATGGTTTGGAGTCCCATGTGGTCCTCTGAGTACTGGGACCTTCTCCCTTTGTGTGTATTCAGAGCCATGTCACGAAGGAGGGACAAAGAGAAGATGCCATCCCTTTCTTCTGCTGCAGGACCTGCAGACACAGCAGAGCTGATGGTTGTGAGTCCCATTTGGTCCATGGTTAGGAGTCCCATGTGGTCCTCTGAGTACTGGGTGACTCCTTACTCACTGCCAGTACACCGACTGCTCCTGTGTCACTCCAGCCAGGGCACAGAGGTCACCCTGAGGTGGTTTGAGTCACCTGAAGACCTGTGTTGCTCTATGGTGCTGTTAATGCGTGCCAGTGGCTTGTGAGAACTTGTTCCTAAGTGGCAACCTGGATTTGCAGAACTGGCAGCAAAGAGCATCCTTTTTTATTATGAACAGAAAAATCACTGAGGGTGACAGCTTGTGAAAGCTGCTGGTGGAGTTAGTGGTCATCTGGAGCAGAGCTGGCTTTTGAGGAGGTCATTAGGGCAGATCTGACTCAGGTGAAACTGTCATTAAGATTTTGCCTCACTCTGCATGGTAATAAGGGACAAAGCAAAGTAATTCTGGTTGTGCAGCATAGGCTTGGCGGGCACTTAAGGTACAAAAAAGTACATTTTATAGATGATTTTTAGGTCCACCTGCCTGCATGCCACATCTGTGTGCATTTTCTAAGTGAGTGTGCACTTGCAGTTTAAAGCTGTGTATGTCTCTGAGTGTGGTTGTGTATAGAGGACATGGTTTCTAAAAGCAAAGCCAAGCTTTCTTTTTCTGTCAGTGGAAATGACAGCAGACCTTGTGTCCCTAGGTGGATGTTGTAAAGCCCTTGTCTATTATGGAATGTATCTCTGAGAGCTGGCGTGTTCCTGGCCACATTGAATAAGAAGGCTTTTATAGGGAATTCTCACGCTGTACATTGAAATCCAACTTCTGGTGAAGTTCTCCTGAAGTCTGGTTGGTTTATTTGCTGGTGCTGGTGGGTGTTGAAAATACAGGCAAATCCATACTGCTACACATTTCACCACAGAGAATGCCTGATATATGCTGCATATGTATCAGAGCCACAGAGATGATGAAGGGAGTGGAACATCTCCCTTATGAGGAGAGGCTGAGGGAGCTGGGGCTCTTTAGCTTGGAGAAAAGGAGACTGAGGGGTGACCTCATCCATGGTTACAAATATGTAAAGGGTGAGGGGCAGGATGATGGGGACAGGCTCTTCTCAGTGATGGCCAGTGACAGGACAAGGGGGAATGGGTGCAAGTTGGAACACAGGAGGTTCTGGGTGAACATGAGGAAGAACTTCTTTCCTGTGAGAGTGCCAGAGCACTGGACCAGGCTGCCCAGAGAGGTTGTGGAGTCTCCTTGGCTGGAGACATTCAAACCCCGCCTGGATGCGTTCCTGTGTGATGGACTCTAGGTGACCCTGCTCTGGCAGGGGGGTTGGACTGGATGAGCTTTCGAGGTCCCTTCCAACCCCTAGGATTCTGGGATTCTGTGACACTACCTCCTGCAACACTCACTCCTCTGCTAGCAAACCTCCTTGGTCTTCTCTTGGGAACACACCACCTGTGTGAGCATCCCCATGCATTGCGTGCAACCTGTACACACACCTTTGCTCTCATGACCTTGATTCTGGAAGTTCTTCAGTTGGGGGTTTTTTATTGTTTTCTGTTTTCTTTTTTTCCACTCTAATTTTTTTTAAAAAGGGGGAGAAAGAAGGGAGAAGTGCTGTAACTTTTGGTAGGGTGATACCAGCAGTGTGGAGCTCATCAGGAGTGTACACTGCATGATTTGCAAGGTTGGGCTCATGGGCTGGAGGATAGATGGAGCAGAACTAGGTCTTTCTACAGTCTTGGGGACTTCTGTTGCTCATAAAACTTGTGCAGGGTTTCCTTTGAAATGTATTTTATTAAAGTAAGATTGGGTGTTGCTGTACTTCTAGCCCTCTTTGTTGTTCTTTCCTGAGCTTATGGAGACCGGCTGAGGGAGCTGGGGTTATTGAGCCTGGAGAAGAGGAGACTGAGAGGAGACCTTATTGCCCTCTACAGCTACCTAAAGGGAGGTTGTAGTGAGGCTGGTGTTGGTCTCTTCTCCCCAATTGCTGATGACAGGACGAGAGGAAATGGCCTCAAGTTCCATCAGGGGAAGTTTAGGTTGGAGATTAGGAAGAAGTTCTTTCCTGAGAGAGTGGTTGGGCACTGGAATGGGCTGCCCAGGGAGGTGGTGGAGTCCCCGTCCCTGGGGGGGTTCAACAAACGGGTTGATGAGGCACTTGAGGCCATGGTCTGATGGTCTGATGGTTAGGGATATGATGGGATAAAGGTTGGACTTGATGACCCTGGAGGTCCCTTCCAACCATAATGACTCTATGATGGAGGCAGTGATTGGGAAAGAACATGTCTAGGTGGGTAAGGAAACTTTGGAGGTCTCTGCTGCTGTGACCCAGGCAGAAATGGGAATGAGAAGGGCATCAGTCTCCAACTACACCACTTTGAGAGAAAAGGCACTACCAGGGGCTCTTGGTACACCTTGGGAGGCTCTTGGTACACCTTGCCAGTAGCTCTGGTGTGGCCAGGCTCTGCTGCATGGTGGGGAGGGAATCTGCTCTCTCTGTGGCTGGGTAGCTGGTTTTCAGCCAGAGGTTTTGCTGTCAGTCCCATCTCAATAAGGTTGAGTGAAGGTAGTGGATGACGAGTTGTGCGCTCTTGCCTCCTTGGCAAGGAGGCAGTGAGCAGAGGTCTTTTCAGACCTGTGAGGACTCTGTGATCCTTGCATGCAGTTTGTGCCTCCAGGTACGTGATCATCAGATTTCTCTCTGAAGGGCTGTTATTCCCTCTGAAGGGAGGTATTCCTGAGACTCTGGAGCTCTCAACAGGTACTCGGCCATCTCCTCACGCAGCAAACTTTCCCAACCTTGGACATTTTCAGGGCCACGGACCTGGCCACATTTCTGAGCAGGTTCCAGCTGCTACTTCTTCCACCATTGCTGGTGAGACTGGAAACCCCATTTGCTTCCCTTCCCATCAGCTGGCAGGGGTTTCTCACCTGTAGGTAGCCACAAGTGACCAACACACCATGGACCCTGCCTCCTGATGAACACTTTGGTTAGTCCCACCAGCCATGTGGCTCCCAGGCCAGAGTGGTGCAGGGTGTGGACTCTGTACTCCGCATGGATGGAGTAGTTTATTTTTCTGTGTGTTTTTCAGGTCATTAATTGGCCCAGTCTGGCTACAGATCCGGGAACACCCTGAGATGTGTTTTGGATCCTGCTGGATTGTTTGGCTGCCTGATGAGTGCTATGGGTAAATGCTTGGGATGGACAGATCCTGATTCCTCTGCACGATGCAGACAGTGGTCACTGGCCTGGGTTTGTTGGTGGGTTGCTGTGGTTTGAGTTGGGAGGGGAGGAAGAACTCACTCCATAGTAATACCATGTTCTAACTAGCTGCTGTGAGGAGTAAGCAGGGCTGCAGAGTGATTCCATGGTCATGGGGCTGGCCGTGCAGGTGATCTGTATCCCAGGAGACTTTGGGAATTATTTTCATCCCGCTTTTGGTTCCCACTTCTCCTGGGCTCAGGAGATGCTTTTTTCCCCCAGGAAAGTAAGTTTTCTTCCCATAAAGTGCCTTCCCTCCAAGATGCTTCCTGCCTTACATAGTGTTGAAGGAAGGCTCTGCATTAATGGGTTGAATTAAGTAAGTTCATTGCAGTCTGGGGGCTCATAAGGTTTTGCTACTGCTTCTTCTGCAGCCTTCCAGCAAGGATGCAGTCCCAGGCCCAGGGCAGCAGAAACACTTCTGCCAAGGTGGATGGGAGGGAGTCCATCAAGGCAGCACTGGTGGGCTGCAGCCACTCAAGCAGCACCATGGTATTCATGGATTTTTATTCTTGGGTCTCCACTCCTCCTCCCTGGTGTGACAGGGTGCAAAAGTCACCTGCAGCATCCTGCAGCACCTTCTGTGCCTCTCAGCAAGCAGCAGGCTGACTCATCCCTTGTGCTCTAAATAGGTCCTGGCTTCACAAGGAGGGTACCAACCCTGCCATTGCTGTCTGGGGCTGCCAGCAGCTGTGCCTGTGTTTCATTACACTTTGGGAAAAGGTGACGGAGTGACAAAGTTCTTTGCTTTGTGGGTGGGTTGTGCTTTTTCCCTTCCTTTTCTTTAGAGCCCTGTGACAACTTCCAGTGCTGTGCAAACTCAGGCTCTGTGAAGATGCAAAGGAGGTATTGCTCTTTCTTCCCTACTTAACACAAACAAACAAACCCAGCCCCCTGACAAGTTTGTTTTATATCAGTTTGTTTTATATCAGTTTGTTTTATATCAGTTTGTTTTATATCAGTTTGTTTTATATCCATTTATGCCAGAAACCACTTTTTGGTACACACACAGCTCAACTGAAGATAGAGCAGAGCCTTACTTTTTTGTTTTAAAACTTTTATTTTTCTCTATTTTCTTTTATTTTTCTTTATCTGGTCTAACTCCTGCATCCCTGCTCATTCAGCAGGTGAGGGGAATGGGCTGGGATGACTTTGCAGGCTCTGTGGCTGTAGGAGCCCTCTCCTCTGCTGCCCCACCCCTGGGGGCTGGAGCTGCCTGCTGGGATTTTACGCTTGTTTGTACTCTTGGCCAGGGAAATGACTCTGGGGACTTCCAGCACAGACGATGGAGCATAAGGCAGTTATCTGCTCCATCACAATGCTATTAAAGAGGAGAGGTGCAACAGCAGCCCCTGCCCCACGCTTCCATGTGCTGCGAGGTGAAGGGGACAGCAGAGAAAGCACAGGGAACAGTGACAAGTTCGTGGTGATTTGGCTTTATGCAGCAAGAGGTCACAAGACATTTCTGTGTCACCATCTATGTCTTTCTCTCTGCCCCTAACTTATCCAATGGCTGCAGCTGGATTTATGGGCAGATGTCCAGGTGGCTCAAGACAGATCACTGCTGCTCCCTGCATGGGAACCACAGCTGCTCTGCTGTGCAGAGACTTGGGTTCCTGCACCTCTGCATCAGCATGAAACCAAGGAGAACAAATGGGAGAAAGGTGAGCAATTTCACCAGGAAAAAGCCTGCTGCCTCAAAACACCCCCCTGGGGCAGTGGTACCTGACAGGCAGCACACATGCTTCTTCCCACCCCTCTACCCTACTCAGTTAGAACCATAGAATCATTATGGTTGGAAGGGACCTCCAGGGTCATCAAGTCCAACCTTTATCCCATCGTATTCCTGACCATCAGACCATTAGACCATGGCCTCAAGTGCCTCATCAACCCGTTTGTTGAACCCCCCCAGGGACGGCGACTCCACCACCTCCCTGGGCAGCCCATTCCAGTGCCCAACCACCCTCTCAGGAAAGAACTTCTTCCTAACCTCCAACCTACCCTTCCCCCGATGGAACTTGAGGCCATTTCCTCTTGTCCTGTCATCAGCAATTTGGGAGCAGAGACCAACCCCAGCCTCACTACAACCTCCCTTTAGGTAGTTGTAGAGGGCAATAAGGTCTTGTAAGGTCCAGTTGTGACCTTACAAGAGAATGTGTCCACCTAGCTGCAGCTGAATTTGTACAGGTTATTTTCAGGTCCCTACCTTCAGACCAGAAGCAATGCTATTGATTCATAAAAGCAGGAGCTGCTCTTGGTGGCAGAGGTCATGAGTGGCACAGGGGAGCCTTGTGAAACAGAAATGCTGCTCCTGGCTTGCAGCACACTTGATTTCCTTCTGCTAAAGCCTAGCTAGAGGAAAACACAGCTTTCTCAAAGCTGGAAAACATGTTAGACAGCTGGGTCGAGAGAGTCCATACGTATGGTCCTGAAAACCAGCTAGTTGTGATGAGGCTTCAGCTGCAAGCTCTTTGACAGGATCTGTGTGACCAAAAGGGAGAGCAACACTGCACTAAGCAATGCACACTAAAAAATCACTCAGGAGCAGCAGCAGCAGCAGTAAAGAGGCCTGCAATGCTGGTGAAAGGAGGAGGTTAAAAACCAAGCAATTTGCCCACTTTCTGGCACGTGTTTCATCCTGCAGGGCTATGAGCTGGGGAGGCTCAGCAGTCAGGGTGGTGGGACAGCCATCAGCACAGTGCTGGAAGGGAGGAAGGCATCCAACAGGAGGAAAAGAAAGAAGCACACGAGTTGCCACCACATAGCTTGATCTTTACTAATATAAAGCCAAAGAACAAAACATCAGCATTTTTTCCTCTTTTTATGCCCAAGGAGCATCTCCAGCTTTAGCACTACTGCTTTTTGCAACAGATGGGACTATTACACACAAAGCAAACCAGGGAATATTAAGACATGTTCCACAGTTTAGTTTGATGTAATTTCTGGAAGCGATGCCTCAATGAAATGCTTTTTTTTCCCACCTTCACACAATATCCCTTCTTCATGGGCCACCTCGGTATCACAATGCTTTGATGAGCAGAAAGGAGGAGCCTTGGGAAAAGTCACTTCAGGAACACGAGGCAGATGCACTGTGAGATGCTTCCCGACCTGGTAAGTTTTGTTTCCATTCTTGCTAAATTCCAAGAGGATTCTGTGGAGAAAGACCATGCCAGGCCCCACCCCAGCAGGAGGCTGGCAACGGTACAGAAAGATCTGACTTGTTCATTATTTCAATGGGTGCATTCAAGCATCTTGGAGATCTGCTCAGTATTAAGCTGTTCTAAGTGTGTATATACCTATATATTTTTTAAACCAGCAAGTTTTAATTCCCTTGGGCTCCAGCCAGCCAAAATAACCTCCCACAGGTGCTATGGCTCCCACAGGCCATTATGTGACCACTGAATGCAAAAAAACCTGCCTGCCAACCTCACAGCTAAGCAGTTGGTACCACACATGCTCAGGACTGGCCATGAAGGCCCATGGTGGCTCCTGCAGACCTGGCAGGTCCCCTCCCTGCTAGCCCACCCCATGTGCTCTGCAGTCACAGTGGAGGGGAAGGGAAAAAAAGGTGGGAGTGATGTGAAACAAGATCCCAATCTACCTCCTTTGCTAGGATTCTGGGCCAGTTTCTTCCCTGGCTTACCTCTGGGCAGGATCAGTGATCCTCAGGCTGAAGAAAAAATACAGTAGACCTTCTCATGCTTGACAGAGGGAACATCTACACTCTGTGCACTGCCTCCTGGAATCGGCTCTCCCCATTCCTCACTGATCCCTCCCCTTTCTGCCACTCTGGTTTGCTTCACCCCACCAGCTTGCCATGCAGCTTCCCTGATTCCCACTGTCTTTCAGCATTTCCTTGAATGTGGAGATGCAGCTGGGTTTGGTGCCCTGTCACCTCCTGTTCCGCCCTTTGCCAGAGGGGTGGAAAAGCCTCTCCTGCTGCTCTTGTGTCTTAATCCTACCTGACAGAGCAGCAGAGGAGCTACCCTGTGACATTAAGCTGTCCCTGCACTGGCACTGCTGCTCCTGTCCAGCAGGACTGAACGTGGAGACTATCAACAATCCCAATGGATTTGGCAACAGATGCTGTGAAGTTCAGAGGAGTCACCCACTACTGTTCAAAAATTTCTGCAGGAGCAACAACACAGCTCTGAGCCTGACCACAAACACTGGCACTCACCAGGTGGCCCACAGGTCACACATCCCAGTGCACGGCTGAAAGGTCACAGCCTCTGCCCTCTGTCACACACACCTGGCAGAAGATTGCAATTAAAATAAGCACCTGGAATGACAGAGCACGGGCAGACCTGGGGGAAGGATGACAGCAGGGCTTGAGCAAGTGAGAGTGTGCTACACTTACTTACCTATCCCCAGCAATAAGCTGACTTACTACCTGGAACACGTCACCCTGCTGTAAGGGTACTGACAGTATGTCCATCTTCTTCTCAAACCAAGAGCCTGATTCTCAGGAGCACCTAGAGGCAGGTCTGGCATTCCACAACCTCACCACATGGGGAAACAAAGCACTAGCAGCACAGTTAAAACTAAGGGCAAACAGCTTTTTCCGCTTGGATTTTAAGATGAAATCAACTTGAACTACTCTAGCAATGGTTTTGTATTGCTCACTGATCCTCTGCAGCCTCCACAAGCAGCTGGTATTTATTTATCACTCCTACCATACTATATGGGCTAAATGCAGCAGGGCTGGGACAGGGAGGGAAGGGCCCAGAACAAGTCACCACCTTGGTTCAGAAGCAACAGTCATCCCGAGTTACCAGCATGAGAAACTGCCCTGATGCCTCCCTTACTCACGAGTATACTGGATGCTGCAGGACAGGTGTGTTACAAATCCATGTACAGGAGAGGAGAAGCAGTTACCTTGTCCCTGCTCTGCTCCTGGTGGCAGCAGGAGGGTAGTACGAGTGACTCCACCTTCGGTTTGTTAAGCTCATGCCGTGGGATGGGGCTTTGCAGAGGTGGGGATGAGCACCTCCACCCTGCCGTAAGTGCCTGACACACTGACCAGGTGCAGGTATCAAAGGGAGCCCCTCTTTCAGGCTTTCAAAAAACCTCCCACAACAGCAGCAAAAGGCAAGCCAGGTCCCTTCCCACGTGCTAAGTTTCTGAAAACTGAGATGGCCTCACATCTCTTCACCAAACAAGGCTCGTGTCCATCACCTTAGCTTCTAGGGACTGTGGAGAAAAAAAGGAACACAAAAACGTTTTTCATCTCTTTTTAAAGCCGCCAGCTCCCCAGTGAAGCTGGGCACTGTCCTGCAGAGAAGTCTCCTGGTGTAAGGTGGAGCTCTCTGGTTAACCACACTGCAGAAAGCAACACTGCTGTGGTGAGTCATGCGCGAAGGTACAGGACAGAGATTCACACAGAGACCAGCTTTTTGCTAACAACACAAGACTCGAATCAACAGACAACACCAATAAACATGCAGAGCATGTCAAAGACCTGAAGAAGACAAATACAACAGAAGAGAGAAAGTTCAAAACTTGACTTCTCTTGTCCTACATCTGAAGGTGTCACTTCAACAGAACTTAAATGTGGCTTCTCCTGTTCATGCTCTAATCAATTCATGGTCCTTTGGGGCAGGGGGCGGTGAGAAAAGGGCTTTATCCATCCTTCAGTTCAGGGTTGAGTTGGTTCAGTATCAGAGGCACTAAGCAGTCTCATCTCTTTTGGCATCAGTTTCCTTTCAAAATAATCTCTTAGCTGTCTTGTTCCACTTTGTTTTCCCTCCTTTGAGGTCCAAGTTCAAACGCTGGAAACTGGGAAGTCTCCGGTACTGAGATGTCTGAAAGGAAGTGAATAGCTCCAGCCATGCCTGAAAATAACAAGAAAGAGATCTTTGTGCATCTTTGACATTAAAATTACACAGCTGACAGCAAAGGCAACAGCACCTTTTTTCACACAGGTGAACTCAGGGCCTACAGAAAGGCAAGTTCATCTGTACTTCGCCCAGGAAACCAAGTTTCACTTGAAAAGATCAAAGGCAACAACCAAGATCTCTCTGCTACCATCTTTTCAGCTGCACAACCTCAATGCTGCTTCAACTAAGAAAAAGTAAAACCCCATTTGGACTGATCCTCGGAATCTGAGCAGCTCTTGCTTGACATTTCACTGGTGAAAACACAAAGGCAAGACTTAATTATAATTGTGATGTACAGATTCGTTTGTTTGTTGTTCATACAGTGGTCATCCAGAGCCTGAAGCACGAACACCAGCATCACCTAATACAGCAGAGGCACCCCACAGCAGGACAGCAGACAAACACAAGCTCAGTTTTACAACCAAGCCAAAACCCTGTTTTATCAATAGCTAAGACTTTTAAGATTTTTTTTGTCTCAAATTTGAGATTTCTAGACTTTTCTTTAAAAAAAAAAATCACTGCCATTAAAAAACTAAAATAAAAGCTATATGTCAGCACTAAAGCACAAATCATCCTGTTGTTGGCTTTGCTTCACCTTCTCAGCACATTTCAAAGCTCTCATATGACAGATTGTATGCCTGCTTCCTCCCTCCACAAGTGCATGCAAGGGAGCTCTCAGGAATAAGAATACTTATTCTTTTCTCCCTTAAACATTAAGACAATAACTCTGTATTTAGAAGGGATGCGTATAACTACTGCTCTCTTGTGTTCACACCTTGGATCAGTTTGTAAAATAATCCTATTCGGTCTGCTGTAATTTCACATCTTCCTGATAGGTGGCACACTAGGCTCATTGTTCACGAAGCAAGAATGCTACTTTAAATCTTGCTTGGGCTTATGATTCCTTGCTACCGTGTTTCTAAAACATAAGGATAAGATAAGGAATAGAAAATAATCTCCAAATAAAAAAAATTCAAATCTCTAGGAAAGTACCTAGGAACACCTTTGGGTTTAGGGAAAAGCCCCTAAAAACTGCATCCTTTTTTGTTCAAGTGATTTAGGTTCACATTAAATTAAAACTAGCTTCTCCTTGCTTTAGTATTGCAGCAGATAAGGTCTAGTTCTGACAAGCCAGCAACTACTTTGAGACCCCCTGCCCACAGCTGCTCCTCTGCCCAGTCCTTCTGCAATAAATTCTGTTTGCTTTAAGCCAAGAGGCATCAGCACAGCAGAATTTTACTCAAGAGTGACAGTGGCACTCACTGGATTCATATTGGAAACTGCTGAAATGCAACCAAAGGTGAAAGCCGTGATAGTGAATGATTTTGTCTTTTTCTCTCTTGCCCACCCCACCTTCTTTTAGGCAGAGGTGGGTCCATTTTTTCAATAGCAGAAGAACTCACCAAAGATTTCCCAACTCCTAAGCGTGTGCCAAAACTGCAAGGTTGCCCTTCTTTGCTGTACAACACAATACCATTTGCAATGGCATCACTTTACCTTCAAAGAGGGAATAAGGTCGGTCAGGAATACGACATCCATGTGCACCATACTCCAAACACCATTCAGCAAACTGGGGAAAACATTAAAAATCAATCAATCAATCAATCGATTTTTTTTTGTTCATTTAAAACTCTTAAATTCAAGCTTGAGTATCTGCATATCTTTAGCAGATATTACGTGTAAAGTGGTGTAAGGAAAGCACAACACAGAAATCACCGAGATCAATTTGTCCCACTTCAACCATGACCAGGCTGCAATTAGGTTTTAGGATCTGTATTTCCACAGCAGGAGTTTCAGTTTTGTCACAACGTGATTAGGTGGGCTGTGCTTCTGTTTTCTGTAAATCAGCCCCGTTACACATCAATGGAAAATGCTGCAAGGACAGATATATTCAGTTTCAAAGGCAAAATTTTTCTAATACTATAAATATCACTTTCTTGGTGCTTAATTTATCGAAGTGCTCAGGACTTAGGGTTGTTAATTGCATTTCTTTCACTTCCATGCACCAATTTAGAGTATTAAATCTTCAGCTGCCATTACTTACTTTTATTTATTTGCTCTCACCAAGCCTTATGAAAAATCATTATAAATACAGTTAGACAATTATAGTCATCAATATTTTGTTGCAGAAGATGGAACACCATTAAAAAGAGCTAACAGTGTCTGTCTTGTGTAGATCAACACTGCTGCAGTGGCTACATGAGACACATGTGACTTATGAACTGCATCTGGATCAATTTAATAGCAAGCATCTGTTTCTCCTTCATGGCTCCCCAGAGCATACAGGGGGGCACAAGTTCCCCTGGCATTTTCCTGCTTGCGAGCAAACCACTGCTTATTCAAAATACAGCACAAAGATTCCTGTAAAGCAAAGAACCAAGAGGTCTCTCCCCGCTACCCCTGCAATTTGGGCAACTGCTAGCAGACAGATCATCTGACTATTTAGAGGGTGCCTTGGCTCCAGAGCTCAGTTAGAGCTGTGTGGGGTGTGAGCGTGCCCCACAAGTCACCAATCTGATAAAGGGTGGGACAGTGTAAATAAGTGTTTATTGAGGGATGGATTTTTCTTCTCTTGCTAGGGATGTATGCACGTGTGTGAATGTCTTGAGGAAACCCAGCAGAAACCCCACAAACACAACCACTGCGGTCCACGCTGTTACCAAAAACTGCTGAAACATTTTTGGGGCCCCCATGGGTATCAATCTTCAAACCAAGATCTAATTCTCCATGTAATCTGTCTTACATGTGAGGACAGACCACATTTATGGCATGTTTCTAAACTACAATCAACTCTTGCAGCACCCACACTTTACTGCACACTAGCCTTTATTACTACTGCCAGCCTGGGAACTGCAACAGAAGCTTGAAAAGCACACCCCTGGGTACTGAAGCACAACCATCACGTCCAAGTTCATAGCTCCTGCACAACTCACAGATCCAGTAAGCCACATTAATATCTTTGTTAAACCGAGGGGAGGAAAAAAAAGAAGTATCTTCTAGCAGAAAGACATTATTTGTCACCTAGACCGAGCACGCTTGCCATCAGCAGGGGTTTAGTCACAGTGCTGAGCAGCACAGGGCTCGGATGCTCTCTGTTGCCTGGAGTCCAGGATGCCAGAGCCACCCCTCTCCTCACACATGCAGGCCAGCTAGGAGCAGCTCAGCCTCCTGGGAGCCTGCCTGATAATGCTGGAGAAAAGCTGTGGAGCCAAAAGTGAGAAGCATAAGCCAGGGGTCTCCTTGAGCCTCGGTCTTTCAAGTTCTTCTGGCTCATTTGCAAAACAGTTTCACGACTCCAGGGAGGTAACCAGGAGGTTCCTCCTCCTTTGGTAAACATAGGGTGAGACAAGCAGCAACCTTTTAAAGCTCTGCTGAGGGAGGACAGGCTGACAGTGGAGATGAATACAATAGCTTTACACATGGCCAGTGTTCATCTGAAAGCACCTACAAAGCAACTCATCAAATTTCCCACCACAGTATTTTTTAAAACGCCTCAGCTAAATAGCTATGTACACAGTATGAAACCTAATATCCATGAATTAAACTGAAAAAAAACCAATCAAAACCCAACAAACCAAACCAAAGCCTTGTGACGACAGAGGCTGAGAAAGCCTTGCATAGTCAGAGCTGAGAGCAGAACCTGGACAATTCCAGTGGAAAAATTCTGAGCGCGTCTTTCTCTGCAATTTGTATTAATGAAAAAAACAAAAAAAATTAAAATGAGCAATTTAATAACTGCAATTCAGAGCTCTAAAAGCCCCAAACAGACACTAGTTTGAAAACAAATAATTACAAAAGACTATAAACAGTATTGCTTGAGGAGCTGAGGCCGACAGCGGGTGTCTCAACGGAACAATTAGCACCACACAAAATCAGTCTGTTCAGGCAGGCTGATTTTCATACTCTGCTTTCTTTTGAATATGTGTCTAGTTCCTCCCCCCTCACAGAACAGGTGTGCATTCCACTCTGTGTATTAAGGCAGTGAGTAAAGGGATGGGAAGCTGTTGTCCCACCCAGCCAGCTCTAGCACAAACCAGCCCACCCTGATCACAGTTTACTCTTGCACGGGCATTATGGCATGAAAAGGAACAGTGATCCTGTTGGGATGCTGCAGAGCTCACCTTGCATGCTCGGTAGAGGTACTTTTTGTCCTGAGTTAGGTTATAGAGAGACAAGAAGGAGTAGCCATTGCCAGCAGTACCATGGCAGATCCCATATCCTTTTCTCAATAAACCTCTCTGCCAGATGACATCGCTACAGTCCATAGCATCTTTCAAGTATTTATCCTCTTTAAAGGTCTGTGGAATAGAAACAGGGAATAAACACACATAAATTGAAGTACTAATGAAAACAAAAGCAAGAGATGTTTTGCTGTTAGAGTGGGGGTTTTCCTATGCAATTTATTTTGAATTTTAATGATCCATTCAACACAGACTTGCCTTTCTTTTCTTACCAATTTGCTTCTCATTTCTCTGCATGGAAAGAGTTTTTCAAGTTTTTGTTTCGGAAATCAGGACCCCAAAGGAAAAAATCCTCAAGTTCAAGTAGCTTGGCTCTACAATCTGTAATCAATTTGAAAAGTACCTCATCCATTTTTGCTTCTTCCCTTCATTCCCATACAACTACATCATTTGATTTGAAATACAGAAACGTAATTCTTGCCTCCAAGAAATGTCACACAGAATACTGGCCATCACATCTGGTCCTAAAGGGTCCTGGTCTTTCTGAGTGAGGCTACTCACTGTCTGCCTTTAATTCCACATCAAAAATGCATGAGAATGTCTCTTTGTATAGTGCAGGGCTCTTCTCTGTGTCACAGATACAAGTAGGAACACTCCATTACCTTGATTAGTGTTTGCATTGGAAATACTCAGAAGCACCAGCCAGTTTGGGCAAGGACCCATTTTGCAAAGTTTACTGCAACTGAAGTGCATTTTGGACACAGAGAGCCCACCAAGGGAGCAGAAAACAAAACCAAGTAGCTTAGCTGAACACCACCAGAATTCCATCTTAACAGGACTACTTTTTGCTCCCCTTTGCTGAAGTCACTCTACAGATCAACAAAATGCAAAGGAGCAGTAACTGATACAGCACTGTCGACTTAGTCCTTCAGAGACAGCATCCCCTGCAAGGATGCTATTTAATATGGTACAAGAAGAATTAACATGTAAGATTCTTAAATCCACAAGCTTGATAGAGAAAGCCTCTCTCTCTGAACAGGGTTTGTCAGTTACCTAGCTGTAACTTTTCAAATGAAGGCCTGGCAACAAGCATTTGATTTCCAGGACAAGAACTGCTGCCTGTTACCAAAAATCCCTGTGCTTGGTATGGAAGCACAAACTCCAATTTCTCTTATTGCTTCTTCAAAAAGATTACAAACAGCAAAAGGAAAGCGTCATATGCCACATTACTGTAAACATAAAAGAAGGCCAGAAAGAAGACTGCTACACAGAACTTGGTCCTATCCCTCTTATCTTCTGCAAAACATTTTGTGCTGGGCAGAAGAGCGGGTGATGGAAAAGAAGTCTGCAATGTTAAGGCAACCTCCTCTCACAGTCCGAAGAATCACAGAATCATTATGGTTGGAAGGGACCTCCAGGGTCATCAAGTCCAACCTTTATCCCATCATATTCCTAACCATCAGACCATTAGACCATGGCCTCAAGTGCCTCATCAACCCGGTTTTTGAACACCCCTAGGGACGGTGACTCCACCACCTCCCTGGGCAGCCCATTCCAGTGCCCAACCACCCTCTCAACCATGTAAGAGATTCACAGTTCACGTTTCAGGTAGCAGTACGAGTAATTATTCCATAAGCCAAGCCTGGTTTTCATTAGCCCACCCAGAGGCTGAGCAGGGAATCTGCCAAGAAGGGCTGTCGAGTGCAGGAATCGATTTGCATAAATGTAATTAAATGGCATCCTTTCAAACGCCATGCAAATCAGAAGTGCACAACATGAGAGACAGACAAGAGCAAAGAGGAGGCTTGTGGTAGCTCGGTGGTTATATTTATGCCCTTGGAGGGGCCTGGCATCTTTGCTCTGACATTAAGAGCTGTGTGTTAATAACGGTAATTTATGGAAGACATTCTTTGGCAAGGCACACAAACCTACACTCAATTCTTAAAACTCTTGGGATGAAGATTCAAAGAATTTAGGTCAGTGTTCTCACCCCCAGAACTCTGGTATCAGATTGTACTAAAGTCTAGTAGCTACTAGCACCACGAGAAGCAGTTTTACCCATTTATTTCCTCTTTACAGACATAACTCTTTAGGTATTTTGAGACTTTTAAGTGCCCAGATTTGAAAGTCCAGATCTAGCAAGGTGTAAAATGCAAGCCTTGCCACCTACCAGGCCTCTGTAAAAAACAGAGGTCTATATGAACACAGGATGACTCACCTTATAAGCTTGCATGAGCATGTGGATGACGCCAGGGGCACCGTGGCACCAGTGAACCAGTCTGTCAGTCTCATTGCTCAGTGAGGATGGGTAATTCCCAGACCTGAACTTTTTATGACGCACATAGTCAATGCTTGGCTTCACCAGCTCCGTCAGCGTCTCCTGGTCCACGTTTGCAATTGGCTAAAGAAAACATAAAAAACACCACCAACAACACCATAAATGAAAGTGTTAACAAATTGCCTACCAACACTTAATTCTGGGATCTATTTTCAAGTATCCCACATATGCACCCTCGATCCAAATAGTTTGAACCACTTCACACAGATTTAATTAATGTCTGCTTACAATACCCTCGTGAGGAACGTTCTTACAGCTACCAGAGAGACAATGAAATTGGGACACCAAGTTCATGCCTGCCTTACTGGAGGTGACACAGAAAGACTGTGGAAGAACTGGGAACAGAATATGGGTTTCGAGACTCTATTTATACCTTCAAATAGAGAGAACACAGGAGAAAGATAGTTCTAGAGAAACTGGAGCCTACAGGACCCTAATAACTGAGTTTAATTTTTTAAATAACTTGTCTTTGTTGCTGACTCGATGTAATACAATTTCACTGTTTCCCACCAGCTCCAGCACATTTGCATTCAATAGGTGAGCACACAGCTACAGTTAAGTCTTGCAGACAAATGGAAGACTTTCAACAGCTGTAGTCTCAGTAACCTGAAAAAAACAAAAGCCTCTTTCACCTCAGCCAGGAAAGCTTTGCCAGACTTCTACCTACCAGGTCCTTCAAACTTCACCTCTGGACTTTGAGTGGAACAGAAACCTTCACACTGCTAATCAGAAGTACACCCGAATACAGATCAGCTTATCATGAAGCACCCCAGAGCCCTCACTCCAGACACTGACCTGTGGGGTAGGGAGGCTCTGGGGAAAGCTTTGTTCTGGGGCTTTGGTTCCACCCTGCATCCCTGCAGCAGAAGGCAAAGCGGGTGGGCACCAGCAACAAGTGCCTTCAGTCTTGTGCTGTGCAAGGCAAGCCCAGCCCAGTCCTTGGGAGACAAATCCAAGAACAGCAGTACAAACCTCCTTCTCACCTTGTGCTTCTGGGAAGATCTGAGTACAAGTGAATTCTTTGCCCAAGCTACTGAGGTTCCCAGAACCTACTTCCAACAGCAAAAAAGTAACCTAGAGGTATGTGTCTTGACTCTCTGGCCAAGAGCAATGATACGCAGTCATTTTTGCCTCAGGGTTAGTGAAAGGGTTTAGGATTAGAGATTCCCTAGATAGCACTTCAGAATTCCCCATCTGCCTCCTGGATGAGTTATTTAACATTGCTGAGCTCTTGTTCTTCCAGTAGTCTCCTGCAAGTCAATCCAGCAACACGTGTTTCCTCATAAAGGTGTAGGACAGAAATGATGAACAGTGACTTTCACATCTCAGGTGCTATGTTGGACACTCTTTTTTTGTTACCAAACAACCACTCAACAAACCATCTCCTGAATTCTTTACTGAAAACATAGAAAAATTCTCATCATTTTGTGTGGGAAGGGTGGGGAAAGGATGGACTCCAATATGCCATCCTATTCTGCAGTGGATGACTCAACTCTGCATGACTCATAATATTTAATGTACAATGAAAAGAAAGTAACCTAATGCTGCATAAACAATGGTTCCGTAGTAATTCTTAAAAGCAGCAATTATATGTAAAGGAAAAGATAGTTACGATTTTAACATGTAGACAGAGTAGCTTCTGCTTAAGCCAAAAAGCACTGTGCAATTATTTCTGCTACCAGCCTGTAAGAGTAAATGAAAGGATGGAGCCTCTGAGAGGCTTCATTGAAGGACATTTTTGAAAACCTAGCAGAGCCAAGGGAGGAAAAACGGAAGCCAGGTGGATGAGGTAGACAGAAGGGGCTGGACCACCTTGTTGAAGGAAGTGAAGATAAGGGCACAGTACATCAGAGCAGCCCGAGGCCGCAGTGAGATGGTCACAGCAGAAAATGGCTGTAATGAGCTTCAGACATGGCCTGCACAGTTCTGTGCTGCAGAGACTAACTCCACCTTGTGAGATCCTGACCCAGCACAGCACTGCACACGCATGAAAGCTGATGATAAGATCCTGTGATGCAAACCGAGACATCACCAGTATTTCACCCCAGCCCACAGAAGACACTTGTACCTGCATGAGCATGTAATAGATCCCAGCCACTCCATGAGCTGCTCCAACATATTGCTTCCTGTGCCACTGGTACAGCAGAGGACAACGCTCCGTCTTCCGCTCCTCCTTTGAGAAGTTTTTCCCCGATTCAATAATAGCATCTATTACCTAAAGAAAGAGAACACATCACTTCCGTCTGTCTCACTTGCTTTGACTCAGAGGGTTTTGCTTCGAAATGACTAAAACCACAGCAAAGAATCAGCCACAATAAACAGTGACAGGACAATGATGCTACTCGAGTCATTTGGACTTGAGTGTTGAGGCAGAAATGGAATTTCTCCCAAACGATGGAATCACTTCTGTTTCCAAGAAGAGAAATTTTTTATATGAATACTTCTGATCACCTTTTTCCCAGGCTTGCCTCCTCTGGTTCTGGTATCCACAGAACAATCACACATCTTCCCCACACTGAATTCTCCTTCTTTTCACATAAACACTTCCACGCTTCTGTCTTAAGGTTTTTCATAACAATGTCTCCTCCTCAAAGTAGTTACATATTAGATCCATTGCCATGGCTGGCCATGGACCCACCCACACTCGCCTGTCTCAGTCTCAGCTGGACAGCGGGGAAGAGGGGAAGAGACTGGAGGGAGATGAGACTAAGTTCCCACTTCTAGGCCCCTCTCCTCTCCCGCATCCCTCTCTTAATCCCTTCAATTATGCAAAGGAGTGATTCCAGTTCAACCTCACTGGTGCTGTGGCACTGGAGAGAGAAAAGCAGCTTACCTCTTTGATAACAGACTGTGGGACAGTGTCTGGAGCTATTTCAGTGTTCAGGTACAGCAAGGCATACAGGTAACCTGCTCTGCCATAAAGCAGCTCATCTGGAAGTTCAGCGTCTGTGCTTATCACTGTCCTTTGGAGCTGCAACAACCTGCATCACACAAGGAGGGTGGGGAGAGAGAGCATCTTCTCTAGAGACTATACTAGACTATGTTGTACAAGCCACCCATCAAACCAGAAGCAGAATGAGTGCCGAAGCCCCACAGCTTCCCTTCAGCCATCTCCAGTTCAGCTGGCTGTCAGGTTTACACACAGGAGCTCTGTGCCTGCCATCCCTGACAGACAAACAACTCGGAGCCAGGTGAGTATTAGTGCAACTATCAGGTTTTTGTGCAGACAGAAACAGATGTATGGGTGAGGGCAGAGACTGGAGGAGACTGGAGTGCTACTCCAACAAATAGGGAAACCTCCTGGAGCCTCTGGGAATTTCACCCAAGTGAGGACCCCTTAATTGTAGATGTGCAAGAGTTAAAAAACAAAGGAAAAAAACCCAGTACCACCATTCAGCACTCCCCCTCCCTAGACAACACGTTGTCTGAAATGTTTACTTGAAAAGGGCACTGCTATTGTGCACAAGTGTTTTGCTTGCCTTTAGCCATGGAAAAAAAACAAAAACAAACCTTGGGCTGACCATTGCAACTCTCACTTGCACCAGAGACTCCCTGATACTACCCTACCAGTCTGCACCAGAATTGAGGTAAAGCAGAGATCTGTTCTGCCCACTCCTTCCTTGTATCTTCTTATTTCTTGTGATTAAATCAGCAATCAGATGAAACCATGGAGGTGACCACATTTTAATTTGGGGGAGGGGGGCAAGACAATCTGGATTAAGACCAGATTCAATTCCCAGATCCCCCCAGCTGCTATTACTCAGCAGAAACGTTAGCATTAACATCATGCTGGAGCAAACACACTGACCCACCTACCACTCATTTCAAAACTGAAATGCTCATTCAGGAACAGCAGCAGAGATTAATCACACCATGATTCTAGACTAGAAAAAGACCAGTTATATTTCCCATTATAAACCCGAGATGGTTTATATGGAGATGAGAACACAGGGCTGGTCCATAAATCCTGGCAGCCTAAGGTATGCTGTGAGACTGCCAGAAGGTGGATTGCTGCTGCCAAAGGGTTCCAGTGCTTCCAGCCCTTGCTGGGACAGCAATCAGCTCTGGACCAGCAAAGGGATAGCCAGTTCTCCAAGGAAGCTCTACATCGAAATGGGATTTCTCAAGACACGTGTTACATTTTGACTACTTTCAGAAGGGGCTGGAATTTTTTCAGGCAACCCTTTGTAGGCTCTGACCTAACTAAAGCCCTTGCCTTTAAGGGTTCAGCAAATACCTCCTCTTTGTTTAATTAAATCTTTGTTACATATCAACCCGATGTACAATGTTTCTGCCTGGATGTTTCCAGATCCCTGCAGTTTTGTAATGAATCTACAGTGAAGACCCACGCTTTATAGGAAGCATCACACACTGCATGAGCACTACATATTGCTGATGACAAGCACGTGGCTTTTGCTAAATGTCACTTCAAAATGACAATCATCAAAACGTGCAGGCACTACAGATATGCCCAGGACATCCTGTCCTTACTGCGATGGAGAGCTCAAGATGATAGATATCACTAGATGCCAATCAAGTGTAAAGCAGCTTTAATAAAGACAAAGCCTAGTTTGTATTCTTCTACTGAAAATGTATCCAGGGAGAAAGTATCTCCATTTTTTAATCCTGTCCTCCAAAACTCTACTTGCTAATGTTACTGAACCCATGCTCTCTACAAATGAAGGGCACTGGCATTTTCCACCACCAACCACTTACTTGGCAACACATTCTTTAGATTCACTGTCGTTTTTCAGCTTGTGATAAACCACTGCACCCACTGCCAGGGGCCCAGCATCACCACAGAGGAAAGTGACTCTTCTGCCGTTGAGATTGCGGAGGATTCTCTTCACATAATCCAGAGATCGTTGCAGATGGCTCTGGTTTTTGGTGACGCGGTACAGTTGCAGATATAAGAGGGCAATACCTGGAACAACCACATGAAACAGAGACAGTTTCATTTACTTTTCCTCCTAAGGGTATCATATTCCTCACTTTAGTGCCTCTGAACCAAGGACTCAAATGCAAACAGGTATTTAGGCACTTAAAACACGTCAGCCAAGGGTCCCAGCCCACACCATGGGAAGGCAGCAGGCCATCTATTTTGATTACATTTCAGCTTGGATTGTGACAAAAATAAAGATGAAATATCAGACTGAAGCCCAATGGTAGACTCACAACTAGCAGAGAATAAGGAAAATGTATGCTTGGTGAGGAAAGCACCGAAGACTCAAAGACTTGGGCTAACAAGCATGTGTATGAGCAAGTACACTGACTGCACAAAACTCGTCTGTTAGTTGCAAGAACTGATTGATTTTCCACCTGATTTGTAAAAGGATCTTTCAGCAAATTTTTGAATACAACTTGCCAAGTCCTTTATAACCCTTAAATGCATTTCATAACAAGATTATGAGCTTCCACGAGTTAAGTTCGGTCCAATGGTTAGGAATATGATGGGATAAAGGTTGGACTTGATGACCCTGGAGGTCCCTTCCAACCATAATGATTCTATGATTCTAAGCTGGTTTGTAAAAGCCAGAAAGCAAACAAGTCCTCAGAGAATGCTGGAAGGTCTTATCAAGCTTCACCTCATTAAACTCATCATCTAGGTTTGCATTAAAATGAAACAAACCTTAAAAGCTGCAACAATGTAAACTGAAACCTGAAACAAATCCATATGAGTGGACATTTACTGGCCAACTGCAAGCACAGGTGTGCAGAAAAAACCCCACATTTATCTCCAGACCATACTGCATCTCAAACTCACCTCTGAGCACTCTCCTGGGCCACAACTACAGCTGAGTACACACGAGGGTCACTTAGCTCCACAGGCAGGCTACCTGAGGTGGACAAGAACAGCACCACAAGAGCGCTGGTACATCCTCACATGTTCTCCAGACTGCTTTTGAACAGGACTTTCCAGCTGAGTCCAAGAGAAGAGCTGCAGGGCTTGGGTATCCCGGTTCAGCAGCACAGGAACTTGTGGGCTGTTTACTGGGATTTCTGTAACTTTTTTATGTTGCCCTTAAAATGGCTCCTCGAAGATGTCTGGCGCATACAAAGAGTACTTGTATAAGCAAGATGGACTCTTAACATCAGTCCTATGATTGTTACATGCCAACAGGACATGGTCCAAGATTTTAAAGGTGTTTCACAAAGTACAAGCCAATGTTCAGGACTGCACTGCTAGTAAGGTTTGTCTGGACTCAGTATGTAACAGGCAGGGCAGTCGTTTTCAGCACTGCTTTTGCCTTCTAAATTGCACACTAGCAAAATGCTGCAAGGAGCAAGAAAGCATTTGCACAAAGTATTTTAAAAGTCAGATCGTTTAAATACTTTTATTGAGTCGTTTCCACAGGAGCCCTGAAAGAAGTTTATGACTTGGAATAGATGTAGTTGGCGATCCTTCTACAGGATGGAAAAAACCCACTCTTCCCAGACTGCGCTGCTTGTTCATCCATCTTCTTGTTTCAGCCCAGGATGGCTGCGTTACTTTTAGCTCATGACTCATTTTCAGCATGCTCTGGTTTATCAGCCATAACTTCAGTTGTCAGTCACAGTGTCAGAACCCAGCTCCCCAGGAGCCGCTCTGTAACGTCAGCACGAGAAAGCCCACCACTGGAAATCTTCTGCACTCACTCTGCAGCCACTCGCTTTCAGACCTTGAGACACATCTACTGTTTAAGTCTGAGTTGTCTAAAACTTCCCCACCTATCCACCCACAGCACCATCTGTACTGAAACATCAAGAAGAAAGCAAAGAAATTTTACCCTTTTGCCTCCAGAATTAAGCCCGAGCATGGGCAAAGCCTGGAGAGTTCTTACGAGCTGCTCCCCTTCATGGCACAAAGATGAAGGAACAGATCTCCTCGAGGCACATGTCAAACATGCTGTGCTAAAAGCAGAAGTACGCCTGGATTTTAAGGCTCTAAGCAGCTAACACTTCTTCCCCGAGTACCTCTCAAATGATTAGAAGATGTTGTTACCATTAGAAAACTGCTAAATAACAGTCAGTTAACAGAAAAAGGTGAAAATAACTCATTTTAAGAAAACCTTAAAGAAACAAGAGGCAAGCTGAAAGAAAGAGCAGCCTCAGAAAATCCACTTCTTTTGCAAGACAAAGGTCTTGACATACAAAGCCAATGATCTCTCTGCAGCTTTGTCTGCTGAAGTCAATGGAAGTCACAGCAACCAAGGGTCTGGAGTTAGAAGAAACCAACTCACAGAAATGCCTGTGTCAGAGTATTTCTGTGAGAATACCACAACCTCCTCCTGTGAATAAACCCAATTGTATCGTTTAACAAACACACTCCAGTCAAATTCTAGCTTTCTCACCAGTCCAGCCAGTATAGGCAGAGCAGTCATGTGGATCTGCTGTCTTCAGCCCTTCCTCCATTTGTTGCAGAAGGTCCTTGATTTTTGCCTGGATCCGTTTTGAGAACCGAGCACTGACCTGAAAACAGGGGAAAGGCAGCCAGTCAGAAAAGGGAAGAATCCAAGAACGCAAACTGTCTGCTCCACTTTCTGGTTTGGAAAAAAAAAACACAAACCAAAACCAACCAAATGAAAAATAATTAGGGAATAAATACTACAAACAGCAATCAGCAGTGTCAAGGTGGTTCATCTTACCTGTGTCCCATGTAGTGCATTCTAATTACGCACTGGAGTAAGTTACTAGCATCTACATTAGGCAAAAAATAATGGGATATTTAAAGTCACGTGAAGAGCAGCTTTGGGCACTGTGACTGTATTTAATTATATGCTGCCTCTTATCTCAGGCTCTTGATACAGTAAGCAAAGTTTCTCTGAGCTGAGTAAAAGGTGAGTAGAAGCAAACAGAAGACAACCCTCTGCTGTCACCCCATGGGCCAGTACTCCATTCAGGGTCCTGGTACCAATACCACGTTAGGGACGGACATGGCACAGTGAAGCCCCATGCTCTAGGTGCTTGCTCTCATCACAAGGTCCCTGCACATCCCTTGTGGCACGAAGGAGCAGGAAACAGCTAAAGGAAAATAAATGCTTAGATTTGAGACAATCAAGTCAAAGTCACGCCATCATCTTTAATGATGTGCTCAATCACATCATAGAATCATTATGGTTGGAAGGGACCTCCAGGGTCATCAAGTCCCATCATATTCCTAACCATCAGACCATCAGACCATGGCCTCAAGTGCCTCATCAACCCCTTTTTTGAACACCCCCAGGGACAGTGACTCCACCACCTCCCTGGGCAGCCCATTCCAGTGCCCAACCACCCTCTCAGGAAAGAACTTCTTCCTAATCTCCAACCTGACCTGCCCCTGATGGAACTTGAGGCCATTTCCTCTCATCCTGTCATCAGCAACTGGGTAGAAGAGACCAACCCCAGCCTCACTACAACCTCCCTTTAGGTAGTTGTAGAGGGCAATAAGGTCTCCTCTCAGTCTCCTCTTCTCCAGGCTAATCATATGTGATGTATTCACACTTTCTTCTTAAATCCAAGACTTTTTTTGATGTCCCAGTTTGTGATTGCCACATGGAAGGCCAGTCACCTACATGCCGTTCCTCCTGCTTCTTGCTCTCTCCTCAAAACAGTATTAGGATTGACATGCTTTGTCATGGGAAGAGGTGACGCATTAAAGAACAACCACCTGGAAGAAAGAGGTAGACACAAAGAGCATAACTAAGAGTAGCTTGGCAGCTTCAGCTCATGCATGAAGGTCAAGAAACAAACCTTTGATTTTACACGCTGCTTGCTCCTACATTTGACCAAGAAAAGTTTACATGGAAGCTATGTATGAAAGGTAACAGACGTTACTTTACTCTTGCCAGCATTCTCCTCTCATTAAGCACACTGTATGGGAATATACATTACAGATTATTCTCTTAAGCCTATGGAACATGGAAATAGTCAATTAACTAGAACTTATTGCCTTATTAACTTCTATGGGAAAGAGTATTCATGAAGTCCCTTCACAGGACAATTCTGCATTTGAGTGGGGCCATCAGGAACAACAACCAAAAATGTTTGATTGTTTTTTATTATTATTAAACGGCTTTTCCTATTAATACAGCTGTTAAAAACTATTGTATATATTTAAATAGAGCTTAAGGGCTAGACTTACTCATAGCACAATTTATCTACTACACAAGAGAAACAAAAATACTCTTCCCTTCCCGGGCTATAGGAAAAGCTTTATCATTATCAGATAATTGCATGATTCTGACAAAATAGAGATGTACATAAACCTTGTGTCACACAAAAATATTTCCTGGTTGTGTGTTCCATCATCTGCAGAAAGCCCCAGGCATACATCACTTGCCACCCACATCTTAGTTATCCAGATAAACTCTCTAGGAACAGCCAGCAGAGCCTTTCCACCCCCCAAAGCAAGAGCCACTATGCAGTGGTCATCAGAAAAATGGCATTACACAATTTGGCTACTTGTCAGCTTACACTGAGAATAAGCTGCTGCCTTCTGAACAGTGCTTGATCTCCTTCCACCTCTCGCTTCCTCAGCTTGCTCCCAAATAACAGCTCGAACAAACCATATCAGTGAAGGCTGAGTTTGATGTTAAACACTTCTACATTTATCATTCTTTTTACTGAAGGAGGAGAAATTAGTTCATTAGGAATGTAAGTTCTTATCTGACGACAAGACATCCCAAAAGGGAGGGGTTCAGCTAAATGACAAGTGCTGGATGCCACCATGCAACTCATTACTCAAAATACACCACACTTTGTACTTTTGTTCAGAGCAAAACTTAAATAAAAACCAGTGAATTCAAACATCCATTCAACAGATTCAGAAATCAGAAAGATAGTAAGAATTACACCAGTCCCCTGACACACCTGAAGTCTCCAAAGTCAACAATTCAAATCCATTTTATGATGGTAGGATAGGGAGGGAGAAGGAAATTGTGCCATTATCCCTCATGTCACACACACAGCACTCTAGGAAGGAGCTAGAGCCCCCTTAGCCTTCTCCAGCAACTCCAGAAATAGCAACCAAACACAGTGAGCATCTGATGTCTGTTACTCTTTGGCCTTAATACGGCATTAAGCATCTTTTTGTTAGCAAACTGTACCTCGCACACACATCCCCCCAACCCTTTTGACCAGTTCAGCGAAGTCTCAACACAAAGCAAATCCTTTCCCAAGGGCAGGGCTCCTCTCCTCCAGAACAGCTACGCCAAGGCTGAGCCATATGGTGAAACAGCGTGAGGATATCCACGTGGATGCACCCAGGCACAGCACTCAGTTCATGTGCCAAGAGTCACCTAAGGTTTCAGACCTTCAGCTTCTGTACCCACGGCACATCACAAGCAAGCTGGTTATCTCTTTGCTCTGACAATACACCTGCTGGGACCAAATCAGGATATTCTTTTTTTATCAAACACCAGACTAAATTACTTAGGGGCAAGGAGGGAGCATCAGGACACCTGGGTTCTGCTTTGAAACCTCAGTCCCCTACCAATAATTTAGCTCAGGTTGGCATGTCCCTCTATCTAAAATGGGGATTGTAACCTACTTATCTTGATTCAGTGCTTGGAAAAGCACAGATGTAGTAGTAATAATAATAATAATAATAATAATATCATCATCACTTACCAGCCCAAACAAAGCTATTCCCAAGCTCATGCCAGCGTGAATAGGTTATGAGTGGCAACAAAGTTTTCCCCAGCGACCTCCTCCTCCACCACTGTTTTTATCTCTGTCACTATTCGTTTGATAAGATTCCACTATGAGCTTATAACAGATGCTTACGTGCACTAGAACAACTTAATTACATAAAGAAATTAACGTTGAAAGGTGTCTCTAGAATACTTATAAGCCTCTTTCAAGGAATCCTATGGCAGCACTACAGCTGAGCATAGAGCATGCTGATTCATGTTGAGCACAGACCGATTTTCAGGAGAAGCTTATTCATTTCATGGGGATGATTCCAGCTGGCATTCAGCCTTGTCTGCAGGTGACTCTGGTTACTGATATCCAGTACCACATTTACTCCTGGTTCACGCCAGGCTGGGCAATAACAGGAGCTGGAGAACATCTCCACCTACAAAAGGCTGTCTCCAGAACTCCACTGCAGCAATACTGCCTGCTGCACCATCATCCCACCCACTGCTCAAGCTTCGCATCGGCAAGACACAGAAAATGAGAGCTCGTTCTCATTACCCCCAACAGCACCCTGCACCATACTGACTGTGGAAACAAGAAAGGCTCATTATTAGCATGAAACAAAAGTAGTGCAGAAAAATACGAATATGTTGGTTCTGAAAATTAATTGGTTTCTGGTCCTCTAGAACCATATAGCTTTTCCCAGTGCAGTGAAGCAGTGTGCAAAGCTATGTCCCACCCAAAGTCTTTCAAAGCCAACAAAAACGTGAGGAATGTAAGCACATACATAACATCACTCGGTGTCTGAATTATGCTGTCTTTATCAGCAATACCCATTTCCCCTATCCACTTCCTTTCATTTGCAGGGTTCCCAAAAAGAACTTAAACCATCTTCTTTTGTAAATCCAGCACTAGAACTACCCACTCATGTTACAAAAATACACCGTGATGCAAATCAAAAGCTCCTAAAAGAAACGCACGTTCCACTTGCAGCTGATATTGCAATAACTCCCCAGTTCTTACCGAGCTGCTTCTCCACCGCAGCCATCTCCAGCCTTACAGATGTGGCTTTAAAACACACCAGCACCAAGAGCAGACGAGGCAATAAGCAGCTGCTCTGTGTGTGTTTTATATCAGGGTTTATGGTAGGTAAGAGAAGGCTGTAACTTAAAGGTCTGCGTGCACATTTGGACCAGCTATCCCAGTACTTAACGTCACTCTGACAAGGAAACCTCATGGCATTCCTTTTGTGGTTAGAAGTAACACTCTGGTTTGACAGATACGGGGTGAGTTCTCTCATTTGCCTTTCTCAAAGGCATTTAGATACCAAAGTGTTTTTCCAAAATACCTCTCAGCATTTATTTGTGCCATGACACATCTCTGCCAAGTGACTTGTGCAGACTCAAGGCAGGACAATGGAGACTTCAGCTCAGGTTCTTCACAAGTTGTCAACGTACCAGTCTTCCCTGCCACCACCAGCTCCCAAAGCAACCATCTCACTAGTAACCCTATCTTGCTATTAATAAGCCTACTTTACCTCATCAGCTTCTGGGGGCCTGATGCTATGTGCAAAGCCAGACTGGAGAAGGAAGCAACTGATGCCACAGAAGCAGCAAGAAGGTGACCTGTACACACAGTGCTACCTAGTGAACAAGCAAAATACACTTTTATTACATCTCATCCCAGTTTGAATCAGGTTGAGGAGAGATATTTCAGAGAAAAGTGACTTTATTGCTGGTGATGTGTAGAACAGGAGATGTAACACGGTGCTGGGTTTTCTTTCAGCTGGAGTGAGAAGAAAATCCAGCTCAAGCTGGCACTGCAGCAAGGACTCATTCAAAAACCAAACTTGCCTAGGGGACTGCATGAGGGACACGGCAGCCACTGGTAAGGGAGATCAGGGTGGGGAATGACTCGCAGCTCTGCTGAGATGAGAAATCCTGGCTGTACTGAACTCATGGGGAACTCTGCCACCGACTGTAAAGAAGCCAGGTTTCACACCCACGCGCTGGAGCGCGGGTTTGTTGAAGCAGGATGAGGTCTCACGCTCACCTCCAGAGCTCCTGCAAGAGCAGCCCAGAAGGAACAGCACATGGATCCCACATGCAGAACCTAGCAAGGTCAGCTGGGAACTGACCTGCTTTTTTGTACAGAAAAACAAGTTTTATTTTGTTTTTACCTAAATCAAAAGATTGTCACAGCTCCAAGAGCAGCTTCCTTTTCTTCTCTGAAATACCAGATACTAAGAAGCCTCATCAGCCAGTCCCTGAAACAGTTAAACACAGCTCTCTGCTACCACTCAGTTTAAGTCCTGCTAGAAACCAATGCCAGTTCTACAACACACATGCCTAATAAATTTGAAACACTGCTGCCTGCAGAACACATTGCTCTGGTTTTCAGTGATCTGGCACCTAGTGCCATACATGTGATAGTGGGGAAAAAACTGAAAAAAAGGAAAAAAAAAGAAAAAAGGGAGAAAGGAGGGACAGAGACAGAAATCAATTGCTCTGGGCAATCTACTATGCTACTACAAATGCCAATTTAGGATTAGGCTTTAAATGCAGGCATCACCCCACCTCAGAGGAGACGAGGGTGTGAAAAACAGCATTAAAAGGCAATCCATTCACATCACATAAATAATTGTTGAAAGCATGTAAGAAATAACGAGACTGTGCCTCTAATGCATCTTTGTGCCAAAGGAGTATTTGTCTCCTCGGTGATTAGGCTGAAAAAAAACAAAGCCTAAAGATTTAGATCATAAAGAGTCATAAAAAGCTTCAGATTATTGACAACAAAAATAAACATGATTAACAAACACCGAGGAACACTATCCTGTGTTTTGGGAAAATGGAAGGTGATGAAGCAAAGGAGCAATTCTGAAAATCACTGGTCCTAACACCAGCATGCTATTGCTTGAAAACTAAGAAAAATCAAAGTCTGTTTTGAGTACAGAGGTCTCCAGCCCAGCTGGGATATTTTTAAGTGGCCCACAAGTTGTGAAAAAACCCTGAAACCTCTACTGAGACTGTCTAAATTATTTTGATGCACAGACAGCAGGTACATTCCACATATTGAACTTGACAGCTTATCAGGGTTCTGCAGTTAGACACTAAATAGAATTTATTTCCACCAGAAAATGGGTACCTGTTATTGCACTTACCCACACAGCCAGCCAGAGCAGCGACTCATTAACACACAGCTCTGCGAGATAGAACTGGAAACCAGTGAAGAGTGGATGGACACAAGACAATTTAATCAGAGCTCAGGTTTTGATTTTAAAATGTATCTTCATTCAGAACTAGTTGACTAAAGCCAAATGGGCTTAAACATACAGTTATTGTCCTTAATAACAGGAGAGGCTTTCAGCACAAAAGCTCTAAGTGGTGCTTGACGCTGATCGGCAGTGCAGGGAAGAGGCAGCGACTTCTCCTCTCAGACTGAGTAGTACACTGATGGCCATAAGTTAGTCAGACACCATGAAATTCAGTAAAATGATTCTCAATTTTGACCAAGACTCCCAAAAATCCAAACCAATCTTTCAGCAGGAAGATGATTTGCAGTACACAGAATCCTCCATTAAAACAGGACACATCTGAGATCAGGTGCCACAAAAAAGTGGCAACCTCAATACACACAACTACCCCATCCCACAGCTCTGGCAAAAAAGAAGTGGGAAGATATATTTACTGGCTCTAGGGGTTCAATTTTTGCCTCCAGTGCAACAAGCAGGTTCCTGTTAGTGTAAGGCGTTGCAGAATCAGGCCCAGAACAGGGAGAGCTCACTGCTCTCAGCAAAACAACTGAAGTGCCCAATGAGACAACCCAATGAATACAAAAATACTTCAGGGAGGGGAAGGAAGAATGAGGCAATGACAAAGAACTTTAGATTTTATTGTTTGTATTGTTTTTGAATATTTTAAAAGAGGAAGACGACTGAAAAGCAACATAAAGGAAATATCAGAAGTAACAGGAGATTGAGGAAGCACCAGGAAACTAATCACCAGGAAATCACCCAGAGGAACGGCAGAACCACATTCACGTGGAAAGGTTCCTAACACAGAATCACAGAATAGCTTGAGTTAGAAGGGACCTTAAAGATCATCCAGTCCAACTCCCCTGCCATGGGCAGAGACACCCCCCTCCAGACCAGGTTGCTCAGGGCCCCATCTAACCTGGCCTCGAACGTCTCCAGGGACGGGGCATCCACCACCTCTCTGGGCAACCTGTGCCAGTGTTTTACCACCCTCATGGTGAAAAACTTCTTCCTCATATCTAACCTAAATCTCCCCTCCTTCAGTTTAAAACCATCACCCCTCGCCCTATCACAACAGGCTCTGCTAAAAACCCTGTCCCCATCCTTCTCATAGGTATTGAAAGGTGGCAGTGACGTCTTCCTGGAGCCTTCTCTTCTCCAGGCTGAACAGCCCCAACTCTCTCAGCCTTTCCTCGCAGCAGAGGTGTTCCAGGACTCTGATCATTTTTGTGGCCCTGATCTGGACTCGTTCCAACAGGTCCATGTCCTTCCTGTGCTGAGAGCTCCAGAGCTGGACACAGCACTCCAGGAGGGGTCTGACCAGAGCAGAGCAGAGGGGCAGAATCACCTCCATCAACCTGCTGGTCACAGTTCTTCTGATGCAGCCCAGGACACGGTGGCCTTCTGGGCTGCGAGGGCACAGGGCTGGCTCATGTCCAGCCTTTCATCTACAAGGCTGGACCTGAGCTGGACATAATCTAAGTAAATATTCTGTAACCCCACTAAGTGATAATCTTCACCATCATTAGCTTTAAAACAGGCTCTGTGCAAAGAGTCCCGTGCAGAGCCTAATTAAGCACATTGTATGCATTTGTCAGAACACACAACCTTCTATCAATATCCTTCAAACATTATGAAACTCAGAAAAAACTCATCAAGAAAGAATTGGCCTAAAAAAGAAGTTACTGTTTGGGCATCCTAGTGACCTATCATAAAGTTTGAATCCAATTTGAATCCAATCAAATTTCCAAGACTACCCACCTTGTGATCCCACACCAAATCCAGACAACCTCAAATCGAGGGCTGGGATGTGGCAACGTCTTAATGCCAGGGGATCTTTCCTTGCCAACACACAAAATCCACACCAGGTTTCCCCCTAGGCACCTACCCCTGGTAAGATCAGCCTGCCTCTGGTTTCCAAGCCACTGGCCTGCAGATGGTGTGAAGGTGGCTCCCAAATCACACCTGACTAAGCTATGGATGTAGCCACAGAGCTGTGGTGGCTCCCACGACGGGTGAGCAATCTGAGATTGATATTGGTGGGTCACCCATGAAGCCAGGTCCTTGCACAAGCTGCTGCCAACTCTTACCAGCAAACTCTCCCCATCCTTCCCAGAAAACCCATTACAGCTTTGTAGCTCTCTATCACACGAAGGGTTTGATCAACAGTGTCTGAGCCAGGACAACTGCTGCCCCTGCTTCACACGAGCCTGTTGCTGCATGATACCAACAAGGCCTGACATTAATTGCAGCTGTAGGTTGCTTCTGCTCCACTTCACGTGGGAAAGCAAAGCACAATATGGCTCAGGAGAGCTACTCTTTGGTTCCCAACCTGCACAAGCCCATAGCCTGATACTGCCACGTTTAAGAATAGACAAGGTTATAACTAGAGTTGCCTACAATGCAGAGGGAACTACCAGAACCTCTGCTTCTCAAATATTATTACTTGCCCCAATAAACAATTACAGTGATTTAAAAATTAAACGAAACTTAGCAGACAAACCTGTCTTCCCATAAACTAGGGAATATGCTTTGTTCCAGGTCTACAGGTGCCTGTTCATGTCTCTGCCTCCCTGACCAGTTACAGTTCCAAACTTTTGGACCACACTCTATACATACTTTTCCAGGCTAAGGTATCACTATGGGATCCACATCAAAAGGAAAGGGCTACGGGATATATATTTGATTGAAAGGTTAATTATTTTTTAAACACAATTAAAATTATGTTTCTTGTTAATCTAGAATTAATGCTGTCAGATGAATTATTACCTTCAGCTTTCTCCCACAAGCAATTCAGTCCGCGACACTTTCATGGTTAAGAAATCTAGCCAAGGAAAAGTGAGTTCCAACTACACGAGCAGAGCCCACCTAGATATAACTGCAGTGTTGGCTGTGACTATTTTTAAGATGACAAATCAGCAGCCCCCAACTTTGTTTTCTCTTCTTCTGCTCCCACACCTTCTGTACCCCAAACAAATGCTTCCACGTGCAGCACTTCACCCCAACCGTCTCACATTTCAGACAACGACTTGAAGAGCTCCTTGTCCTTTTCACAGAATCCCAGAATCCTAGGGGTTGCAAGGGACCTCGAAAGATCACCCAGTCCAACCCCCCTGCCAGAGCAGGGTCACCTAGAGTCCATCACACAGGAACGCATCCAGGCGGGGTTTGAAGGTCTCCAGCCAAGGAGACTCCACAGCCTCTCTGGGCAGCCTGGTCCAGTGCTCTGGCACTCTCACAGGAAAGAAGTTCTTCCTGAAGAAGAACGGATGAATTTTAGATGGCAGTGGTGGCAGCTTATGAAATCAAACGGAGGGATTAATACTGCATTGCCTCCCATGACAACGGCAGAGCCCCGCGCACCCCTCGCTGTCATTGCGTGAGTCACTCAACGCTCCACGCAGCAGCAGATGGCAGGAAGAAATTATGCAGTGCACCAGGGGCTTCTGAAAGCTGCTCTCATTTTTAGGAAACTTGTGCTATTTTGCACAGTGGCTTACAGAACAGACCTCCTAACCTGTTAAAAGTCCTGCACTGGGGCTTTAGATGGGATTTCTCTGATGAGACTGGAGCCTATTAAGTGCGAAAAAAACCCCAAACCAGCCAACCCCAAGCCCCAAACAACAACAAAAGCACCCCAAAATACTGACCAGGAAGTTCCAGGAAAGTCAGGATAGTATTAGGATTGACAATATGCAAATGCTGCAGAGAATATAAATGCACATAAATATGCTCACAGCTATGTTCTAGCTGAGAAATACGTATGACAATTCCTTAGATTTCACAGGAGCAGGAACAAAAGAAAACTGACACTCATCTGTCTTCTCCCATGAAATGCACCACTGAAAAAATTCTAGGGCTGCTGAAAGTCACTGTACTTACATCACTCTAACAATGATCTTCTTCCAGAGGAGATCCACATGTTTGGACATAACAAAGCCCAGGCACCACCACCTTTCACGAAATACAACAGGCGCTCAAAGGTATTTTCTGAACAAAGCTCCACAAATCCCTGCCCACTGTCCACCACTGATGCTGGGACAAAACACTTCAACCCACCCTAAACCAGCACACCTGTCTGCAGCATAGCACGACAGCCATTCCCAACGTGCACATAGGGCTAGAACTCCTTGACTCATTTCAGCTCTGCCACAGGAGAACGTCTCTGAACTTGGATTTGTTCAAGAATAAAACCTGAAGTAAATTAGAGTTGAACTGTTCTGTAACACAGCTAGTATTGTCTGAAAGATACAATAAAATAGGAAAGCTCACCTTCCTCGGATACCAGTTCTCACTTTGGAAAGCTGTAGTAAACCTACAACAGCAGTAAACGAAGGCTTATTTTCTCTTCTTTAAAAAATGGACACACAGTGTGGGATCTAAAGCAAGTAAGTAAGAAGGATGACTAGCCTACAGAAGGCCTTAGAAGTTAGTTCTTGGAATGTTTTTTACCAATTTAACAACAATATGTAGTTGTATCCGTGCTGCCATCTCCTCTCTGCCTTCATACTTCAATGCACCACACTTGGATGTTTTTAATGTACTGAGCCAGATACAAAAGAACAAAGAAATCACAGTTCTCTCTTAAAAAGAAAAATAAATACTTTTACTAGCACTGAGTATACTACCAGGGATTTTTGTGAAAACAAAGCAGATTTCACCTCCCAACCTACCCTTCCTTTTCAATCCTCTTCGAGTGCCAAGTTCTGCTTTTGCTACCTGCAATTCGCTGTAGCAGTCAGACACCAAACCCCCTGGGTATTCTCTTTTGTGCTCTCTGCTGAGCCACACACAGCTCCATCAACCTCAGATGCAACCACCAGTGAAGCCTTTCCCTGCCTCGGACTGTGGGTGAGCTGATGCTGTCCTGCCCATTCTCAGGATGCTCTGGGAAAAGCCTGCTCTCACCACTGGGCATTGCTGTCCTTGTCCCACCCTGTCAGCAGATCAAGGCCATTCTGTACTGTCACAAGCAGGGAGATATGAGATTAAAGCCTCTTCTTTATTCCCCCCAGTGCAGTGTTGGGTGAGTTAGGAAAGTTAGCTTCCCAAAACAGGGCATCTGCACTTCTGGCAACGTCACCATGCAGTGGTGTTCACCCCAAAGATGACAAAGCAGCACAGTGTTGAAAGATCACAGAATCCCAGAATCCTAGGGGTTGGAAGGGACCTCGAAAGCTCATCCAGTCCAACCCCCCTGCCAGAGCAGGGTCACCTAGAGTCCATCACACAGGAACACATCCAGGCGGGGGTTGAATGTCTCCAGCCAAGGAGACTCCACAGCCTCTCTGGGCAGCCTGGTCCAGTGCTCTGGCACTCTCACAGGAAAGAAGTTCTTCCTGAGATTCACATGGAACCTCCTGTGCTCCAGTTTGCATCCATTGCCCCTTGTCCTATCATTGGCCATCACTGTAAAAAGCTTGGCTCCACCGTCCTGCTCCTCACCCTTTACATATTTGTAACCATGGATGAGGTCACCCCTCAGTCTCCTTTTCTCCAAGCTAAAGAGACCCAGCTCCCTCAGCCTTTCCTCACAAGGGAGATAGATGTTCCACTCCCTTCACCATCAATCCAAGATGAGTCTGCTCGGGGGCTGGAATCCCGCAGGGTCCATGCTCTGGCCCAAGCCCGCCTGCGTGCAGAGGGGCTGGGGCAGCTCCCGTGGTGGAAGCCTGGAGCACACACAGCTCCCGAGCCCGGAGATGAGCGGAGCAGGAACCTCGTGTGCCCTGAGCCACCAGAGCCCGGTGCCGGGTGCCGGTGAGGGTGCGCTGGGGCTCTCACCGCACACAGGGCCTGTGCCCGGCCCTCCCGGTGACACCCGGCCGCTGCCCAGGCGGCTGTGCCCTGCAGGGCCCTGCTCCGTGTCCAGGGAGCGAACCGACAGCCCGCAGCACTCCCGCTGCCCCCCGCCGGGCCGAGCCAGCGCTGAGCCCCGCTCCTTCCTTCCCCCGCTCCCCCCCGGCACAGCACGGCCAGGCCCTGCCGGGCCC
>VZRW01003818.1:487841-505666 GCA_013398125.1 Aegotheles bennettii | reverse complement strand
AGAGCCTAAACGTGTTAAAAAAGGCGGAAAGGTGGGCGGTGGCGGCCTCTGGTCACCCCCAGCCTGCGTCCCCCCGGCCCGTGTCCCCCCTCCAGGCGTGCGGGGCGAGGGGTCCGCGTCCCGGCCCGGGGAGAGCTGGGGCTCGGTCTGTGTTCGCTCAGGTGTTTCTGGGGTCTGCTCTGGTGGGCGAGGACAGTGCCAGGGCTTCCGATGTCCACGCAAATTCATCCCGGTCGTTTTATGGACACCTCCCCCCTGAGCCTGGGAGCAGAGCCCGGGTGAGGGGGCTCTGTGTGCAGCCAAGGGTCCATCTGCTCTGTCTGCAGGCAACGGTGGGTGCTGCCGGTGTTTTCACAGCCCCCAGGAATTGGTATGGCATGCTGAAGAACCCTTGTGCAGAGACAAGCCGCACAAAGCCTGCAATCCAGCCAAACACAGCACCACGCTGTGTAAAAACACGGGCACCAGAGACCTCGTTATCCCATTAAACATTTACTCCCAACCATGCCATCGCTTTTTGCTACTAATTGTATGTCAGCCAGGCCATAAACGATTAATTCAAGATCTTGGATGCTATGCAGACGTATTGATCTTTCATTTTCCGTGCTGAGTAATTTTATTGCTATCAAGGTGCATATCCAATGTGTCAGATTAAATATAGGGGACGCCTCTCCCACCACTGGCTTCAGTTTATGGTTATTGGTAGCCATACACAGGTGAATAAATGGGACATGTCCCTTATCTTGTGGGAGGATATAGATTTTAGGAAGTACCACCTTCTTTTTCTGTTATTTTTAGAAATAGAGCTGATGACAAAGCAGAAATTCCAAACAGCTTGTCCGACAGGTGCCTCTGGAAGTGAAAAAATCACACAGTTGTCTAGAAAATATCCTCTCTGTAATCATTTTTTTAAAAAAACCCACTTTACGCATGATTTCCTCGTTAACGGGGAAGTCTTTGTGCTGTGTTGTGGAGCCTGAAAGGTTAAACAGAACCTTTTTAAAACATCTCTTGTCTCTGTGTAGGCATTTTGATGTGCGAAGAGCTCGTTCCCATCTTGGTTTCCTGCCCTCAGCGAACACCAACAGTGTCAGAGCAAATAAGTGCATCCCCTTAACAAAGAGCAGAAGAAGGTCTTTAATAAAGATGCTTGGCTTCTGTCTTCTTGTACCTTCTGCTCTCCTTGAATCAAAATGGTGGGGAGATAAAAGCAAGAGCATGAGGAGTACGGCAGCGTAGCGGAACAAGGACAAAGAGTTGTGAAAGTAAACAGGAGCTGAGTGTGTGATAAGGAGGAAAGAAAACCAGTCTTGAGGCATCAAAGCTAAGCGTGGACAGTGTGTGATCAGCAATTGTATCGGACAAGAGGCGTGTGAGATGGTGGGGGATTGGATTGGACTGAGATATGGTGGAAGAAGGAACAAAATAGTCGCTCGCTCAAGGCAGATAAACAGCAAGAATTGCAAACAACCTGATAGTGATGTATGAAAAGCACAGCTGCACAATAAAGCTTAATTCAACAAGGCCACAAGTTGAGTCCATGCCTTCGTATGCTACACGGCAGGAACCTTGCAGGAGCATATTCTTCTCTTCCACTAAAGGGGTGGGTTGGGAGGTGGTGGGTTTGTACCTCTTGCGCTGCGCATCATCGTGCTGTTGGGTTCTCTCCACACTGCTGTGTTTAACACCCTGGTAAACACCTGTTTCTGGGCACTTCCTCCATCTTCACTGTTCTTCACATCCGTTGCAACATGGTATGTTTAGTCTCAAACACATGAGTCTTCTTTTGTTCTTAGCAGGTGGGATATAGTTCAAAAGAATCCTAGGCTTTCCTTTTGCTCCTATACTTTTGGTACACACAGAGTTTCCACAGCCTGAATGGGAATCATGGGTAAAGAAGGAAGAAGGTTGGGCTGAGTGAGGTGACAACCCTTAACATGAGTTTTAAGCAAGAATGAATTCATGTCTCTCATCTGTAGCAGTAGCCGGAGGCCTTGCCTACTGAAATAAAGATTTCCTGGGTGCTTGCACCCAAAATACGCCTGGATGTTGCTGGAAGCAGTGAGCCTCCATGCTTTCTTGCCGCTCCAGCTATACTCCTGTAACCTGCCTTCTGCAGCACTGGTGAACATGCAGCCCTGCAGCAAGCTAATCCTGCCAAAAGCTGCCCTTTTCCGTTCTGTGGTGTCAGTGAAATTGCAATGGATGTTCCATCAGAAACGGTGTGACCAGCAGGAGTAGGGAGGTGATGGTGCCCTTGTACTTGGCACTGGTGAGACCGCACCTTGAGTGCTGCGTCCAGGTCTGGGCACCGCAGGATGGGAAGGACATTGAGGTGCTGGAGTGAGTCCAGAGAAGAGCAACGAGGCTGGGGAGAGGTCTGGCAAACAAACCTTATGGAAACCAGCTGAGGGAACTGGGGTTATTGAGCCTGGAGAAGAGGGGACAGGGAGGAGACCTTATTGCCCTCTACAACTACCTAAAGGGAGGTTGTAGTGAGGCTGGTGTTGGTCTCTTCTCCCCAATTGCTGATGACAGGACGAGAGGAAATGGCCTCAAGTTCCATCAGGGGAAGTTTAGGTTGGAGATTAGGAAGAAGTTCTTTCCTGAGAGGGTGGTTGGGCACTGGAATGGGCTGCCCAGGGAGGTGGTGGAGTCACCGTCCCTAGGGGTGTTCAAAAAACGGGTTGATGAGGCACTTGAGGCCATGGTCTGATGGTCTAATGGTCAGGAATATGATGGGATAAAGGTTGGACTTGATGACCCTGGAGGTCCCTTCCAACCATAATGATTCTATGATTCTATGATTCTGTGATTCTATCAAGGGCTGGTTCCTACTTAGATATCAGTTTCTTCATGTAAGCCATGAACATATTTCCTTACCAGATCATTTGGCTTCTGAATCTTTACACAGGAGGAATTCATAAACTCCTCTCTTGTACTTCTCCTGGCCTTCCCATCCCTCTAATCCTCTTTACACCCTTCAGTGTATGTTATTGTGCTCCTAATGGGAATAGCACCATTTTTTAAACTAGTAAAATAAAGTATGTTACTTTTGGGGCCAGGACTAGATAAACAGAATCCATGTATAAACCATTAATGACGTGGTGCTTTCCCATATATTTTGCTGTTTGATTCCCAGTATGCATAATAAATTATGCTAACTAACACGGGGGGAAGGAGTGTTGTATATCACAGAGCCAATCCTCCCAGGGCTAGCACACAGCTGCCCTTCACACTACACCCCACGAGAGCTACATCATACTGCAACGTGGTGCAGCTTGCAGGATGAGTGTGAGCAACCCTCAGGAATCTCAGGAGCTCTGCATAGGACATGGTTAATTCTTCCTTCAGCTCTGCTCATTCTTATTACAGTATAATAGTGCTCGTTTATTTTCGTGTGCAATGGCTCCAGATATATGCAAGCAAAAGCCTTATCCATGTTTTGTTCCGTGGGGATGGGGTGATGAGTATGTGATGCCAGCACCCATGGTAAAGTGCCTTGTAAATTCTGGGAACCGGTGTAGCAGCTGGCATTAATCTCATTGTATTTCTAAATATAGATCTATGAGATTCAGCTGGAATTATTTGAGAAAAGCGAGAGATTCAGTGATGGACCCTGCTAATGTGGTACATAATGGAGAGCAAGCCTGTGCACTGCTTTCTCCAGTATTTACCTGTGGAAAAACAGGCTATGGCAATTTCACACAGAGTGTTAATTGGGACAGCAGGTCGGTGGGGATGGGGCAGTTTACATCCTCCTCAAATCAAGGATAGTACCTTTATTCAACGTAAATGCAGTCGTTCATAGTGACTTCTGCTTTCTCTCTCTCCGGTCCTCTCCTCTCCAGGCTGTGCTTTGTCTGTGCTGCATCCTTTGTGCTTTGCAGCAAGCCTTTTTCTCCTCTAACACCACCATAGGCCTATAGTAGCCTATGAGAACTTCCCAATTCCCTCTTCACCATTACTATCCACTCCCCTTAGCTGTACTTCCTAATTATTTTTTTTATCCACCACTATCTCATATTATATTCTGCAGCTAAAGTCTTTAAAACCGTTTGGGCCTAATAATCTATAAGGGACTGCTTCTTGTAATAAATGTGATGTTACAAAATAAAATCTGCAGTGTCAGGTTTTGCATTTTAGTTACAAAAGACTTACAGATTTTGGACCAAATTCAGTCCTGCGCTTCACTTCAGCTCCAGGTGGAGTAGAACCCAATGTGAGAATGAATGGGCTTGTGTGATATGTTGTTACAGATTGCTGTTCAGTAGCACAAATTTCTCTGGCTGCTGTAAGTAACTGATTGTATTACAGCATCATCTTACTATTTAAGATCTCCGAGATTTCTGTGGATCTGGTAAGACACTGTGCTACTCAACCACCAAAAAATTGCTTTAGTAGTAACTCCATCTAATACAGTTCTCTTATTTTCTGTTCTTGCCTAAGTCTCCTCTCCTTCAGTTTTAAACCATTACCCCTTGCCCTATCACAACAGGCTCTGCTAAAAACCCTGTCCCCATCCTTCTCATAGGCCCCCTTTAGGTGTTGAAAGGTGGCAGTGAGGTCTCCCTGGAGCCTTCCCTTCTCCAGGCTGAACAGCCCCAACCCTCTCAGCCTCTCCTTGCAACACAGGTGTTCCAGGCCTCTGATCATTTTTGTGGCCTTTCTCTGGACTCACTCCAACAGGTCCGTGTCCTTCATACAGGAAGAGACTCCATATGGACACCAGTCTCCTGATTTAGGTATAACACATCCCCCTTCTAAGCTTGTGGGGAACAGCGTGGGGAGCTGGTGTGTTTTTACAGAAGAGCAGTGATGACCGAGGGAGTTGCAGCCCCCTTATTTTCGTTGCCTGGTTCAATCTTGTTTTAAGATGGACTCGCAGGTACAAGGGTGTGCAGCTCATCCCTTCCAGTCCTTCCCAGTCAGTGCCCCTGCAGGGTGCACATTTCACACCGTTAGCATCAATCTTCCCACCATTTTTGCATCCTGAGGTTGGAAACAGGGAGAAAAAGAAGCAGCTCCATTTTTTTCCATTATTAACTGACATAGTCCATGTTGACTAAAAACCCGTTCTGCCCAATGTGCCTAGATGATCTTATCTTTGAATTCTTATAACCCATCTCCAAGTTCTGATTTGCATCTGATTTACATCATGGGGACGTAGTTTAGTGATGGACTGGGCAGTCCTGGGTTGATGGTTGGACTCGGTGATCTTGAAGGTCTTTTCCAACGAGAGTGATTCTATGATTTCATGATTCTAAGAAGCCCTGTTTTGTCAGAAACTATGAGGAAAAAGTCAGAGCTCCCCAAATTAAGGTGACCAGGATCTTGTAAAAGAATTCAACAACTGCTGTAACAACAGTAAAATCGCTTTAGCTATGTTAAGTAATAAAGAGCAAAAAAAAAAAAGGTATTTAAAAAAATAAAGTAAGGAGAAGATTAAAATGTATTACAGAGATTAAGGGTAATCTAGGTCTAGTGAAAGACAAAATCAGTATTTTGTCTCAGTTTTCAGTAACAACGCAGTTATAGAACGAAGCAAGTGAAGGAGAACAAATTACCACATTTTGGGTTTGGGTTGAAGCAAAACTTAAATTATTGAACACCCAGTTTAACTGGGATCAGAAAAGTTGGCAAATGAAACTGCAATTCCCTCAGTGTTGTTTATCTGTGCAGTTATCAAATTAGACCATGCTGTGTGGTTGGAGAAAAGCACATATGGGACCTGTTTAATGACTAGAGAAATAATGAAGCACTCCATTACCAACCATTAGTATGACCTCAGTAGCGTGCAAAGGTTTAGAACAAATGTTGAAGAAAAGATTAATAGGGGAGATTGAGATAAATGGAAAAAAAATAATACGTGGATTTGTAACACATCACTCACACTGGAGAAACTCACTGCTGCTCTTTGATGAGAAAAGCAGTTCTGTGGCTAAAGGACATACAGTACCTGTCACTTATTTGTACAGCTACAATAACATAACTGGTAATTTCCCATGTAGCCCAAGAACTGATGAATACAATTGTTATACAGCAAGCAAACAGCTAGCAGAAGGGGAGACAACAATGTGCTGCTGTCAAAGGGGATGCACGGGGCTGGAGGAAAGGTAAAGGAGTGGATTTAGGACTGATCCCCATGGACATTTGTATTAACAATACTTGTACAGAAAATAAGAAAGAAAACAGTTAATTTTTCAGAGAACAATCAGAATGTCATAGTAGATGATCTAAGCGCTAGAAATGGGCAGCTGTGAATGTGGGGTTGGGAGTTTCAACAGAGGTGAGGGTGTATTGACCACAGTCCAAGGTCATAATAACTCTGCCTGCAGTAGAGCTGGTCAGTCACGCTCAAAAAAGATCCATTAAAATCGGAGCAGAGGCAGAGAATGGGAATGGAGAGTCTGTTTTATGAGGAAAGCCTGGGCTACTGGCTTTTTTAGCAGAACGAAGGCTGAAATGCTGTATAGTTGCTGTTCATATGTACGAGGGACATATAAATATAAATCTATATCTATATTAGGTGGAGGCAGAATTATTAGGGACCATCCTCACAACAGAACAAAATGGTTATATATTGCCCATGGTGAAATTCAGGCTGAAAACAAAAAAGAGTTTAACTGTCAGGTCTTATGAGGAGTGGCTGGGGGTGTTCAGTCTGGAGAAGAGGAGGCTCAGGGGTTGGAGGAGGTTGGGGTGACGGGGTGGCTGGTCTCTTCTCCCAAGTGATGAGTGATAGGACAAGAGGGAATGGCCTCAAGTTGCAGCAGGGGAAGTTCAGACTGGATATTATTTTTTTATGGGGAAGGGGGAATTTTTTTATGGAAAGGGTGGTCAGGCTTTGGAACAGGCTGCCCAGGGAAGTGGTGGAGTCACCATCCCAGGAGGTGTTCAAAAAACATTTGGATGTGGCCCTTGGGGACGTGGTTTAGTGGTGGACTCGGCAGTCCTGGGCTGATGGTTGGACTCAATGATCTTGAAGGTCTTTTCCAACCGGAGCAATTCTGTGATTCTATGATTCTATCAGAGGAGGAGGGTTTTGAAGCAGCCTTTCAGAGAGGCTTTTTAGAAAGACCTCAATATACATCTTAGGGAAAAGAATGCTATAATGTGTTTGTTGTGAGCTAGTAAACCAAAACTCTTGTAGTTTTGTGCACCTGGAAAGTACAGTGGTCTCAGGGGGTATGAAATAACTTCTCCTTATTCATTGACAGCTTCTAGTAACCACTGATTAAAGAGAGCATAGGGGGTTTTTTCCCCATCATAAAGTTCCTGCTGAGGGAGGTATATTGGCACATGAGATGGTTGTAATATTCACTGAGCTTCTGGGTGAGATTTCCTACAGCAGGCTTTTAAGGTCTAATCGTCATGAACAGTTCTGCACATGTGGTGTTTGCATGGGGATGGAGAGCAGGCATCTAAACCTGCTTAAAATTCTGCCAGCAGAATGACAAGCCAAATCACTGGGCTGACAGATAAGAGGAAGTTAGAATAGGATGGATCAAGGCAGCTCTCCATTTTATGGCTAGAAGGGAGATTTCTGTCTGAAGTGAATTCCCCATTCAGACAGTTTCCTGACGTGTGTCTTTATTTCCATAGCGCTCTCCTGGTGTTTAACTGTACAAATATTTCTGTCATCCAGCACTGAGCTTCCAAGTCTAACAATAATGAGAAGACAGCTGAAATATGAAAGTGCCCTCCTGGAAGCAGTTTAAAATCTTGTCAGTCTGACATAAACGAGGCTACTAATAGTGCTATAGTTAGATTTTTCCTAACCTGAACAGATAAGGAATTTATGTGGGTTGTGCTCCCCTTTTTTCCTCAGATATTCTAGCTTTGAAGAGCATTTTGGGTCACGGAATAGAGGAATGACTTTGCTGTTGTGTAGACCTTCCATCACTGTTGGACTGGAGGGAGTTCACCATAAGGCTGAAGAGCACCAATATGAATATCCCTCTGCAGTTATGAACATGCAGAGAAGAAATCATGGAGTATGGAAGTTTGGCAATTTGAATAATGTGAGTGGTGATTGCTAACACCTTAGGAAAGCTAAACTCTGCTGGGGTAACGCGTTGACCGGTTTAGATATCCTTAAGTAACAAAATGGATAAACATTATTTCTCTGCATGTGTGTTGCAGCTCTGTTAGAACCATAGAATCATTTAGGTTGGAAGAGACCTTCAGGCTCACCCAGTCCAACCCCTACCTCCATCCCCACTCACCCACATCACCCAGCGCCACATCCAGACACCTCTTGAACACCCCCAGGGACGGGGACTCCACCACCTCCCTGGGCAACCCATTCCCACACCCAATCCCCCTCCCAGGGAAGGAATTGTCCCTCATGTCCAACCTGAATCTCCCCTGCTGCAATTTCAGGCCATTTCCTCTCATCATTTCACAATGGGCACAGCAGAAGAGACCGACCCCCCCCTCACCCCAACCTCCTCTCAGGGAGTTGTAGAGAGCGATGTGTTGCCAGATCACACCAGAATTAAGCAGATCACCTTTGCATATTTCTGGAATAACGTTGACCATTATCAGATAGTACAAGTATTGTTGAATCCAGGCTCAAGCAGGACATGCTTTGCAGGCTTTTTCATATCTTTTGTTTGGCCAAAAATTCCAGCAGCTTTCAGACACAGGGGTTTCTTAACACAGTGGCCCAACTTCTGTAAAAATGATGGATTCCAGGGACCAAGGGGGAGGAAATGGTTGCAAAACCATTGATCATTGTTCACTATTCTAAGAAAAGGACAGCATGAGAGAAGCAAAATAAAGATAATGGGTTTCAGTAAAGCAGACATTGATGAACTCGGGGAATTTGTAAGTAGATTCTCTTGGGAAGATAATGTAAGGATAAAGAAGAGCAGGAGACAGCGATTACTGAAAGAAGCTGTATTTAAGACACAACAGGAAATTATTGTGCTAGGAAGGAGAAAGGAATCAGTGCAAGAAGAAGAAATAGCTGCAGCAGAAGCTTTTTGAAGTCTTGAATATTAAAAAAAGGATTTATTTACAAATTAGGAACAAGGACATCTGGCTAAAGCTGAGTAGAAAAAAAGTAGACAGAAAGTGTGCAGTTGAGCCTGGAAAGATGGAGTACACAATGACTACTATTTTAAGATTACTACTATTGAGGGTGATAAAAAATAATGTGAAAGGATTGTATGAACACTACAAGAGAAGAAAAAGGCCAAGTAAGATTCAGGCCCATTATTAAATAGGGAAGGATTGCAAATAATGGACCATGATGAGACAGCTGAGATACTCAATGACATCTTTGCTTCAGGCTGACATAAATTGTGAACAAATGCCTAAAGCAATTAGGTTGTTTACCTCTTGCTGGCCCTCACCTTCCACTGGCACCCTTTCCACAACCCCACCACTGATGGGGCTCCGGGCTTCCTTAGCCACCTAAAAGTTCAACGGTCCATCCCCTCCTTCACCCACTCTCACCAAAACCACGACAGATACATGAGTCTGAGTAGGATAAGAAGAGGTTATAAAATATTTAATGTGTTATGTATATTAGAATGGCCTGGTGGAACTTACCCTTGATCATCTAAGAAAATGAAGCAGTATCTGAACCATGAACACCCATAGGTAACAAAAGAGGGAAGGTTCTCTAGGAGCTAGAAGAAAACCCACAGGACCCATCCTTCAAAAGAGGAAAAGGAAGGTTCAGGGACATAACAAGTCTGTCTGTGTTATCCTGAAAGATATACAAGACTGAATTATAAAAGAGTCAATGTGTAAAGTACCTAGAGAATAATAAGCTAATAAAAACAGCTGGAGTAGATTTGATGAGAATAAATCATGTCAAAATAACCTGGTTTCCCTTTTTGACAGGATAATTGTTCTCGTGGATAAAGGAGAAGCAGTAGCTACGTCTTGACTCTGCTAAGGCTTGATCCTGTCTAACATGCTGTAAAGGAAACAAAACAAACATGTGCCTACCCAGAGTCATGATACAATGATCACACACTCCCGTGGTTTGATCTTAAACATTGATGATGATGGTAAACATTTGCCTGTTAAACAGGCATTAACAGCAGGGCTCTGCAGAAATCATATTTCTACTCAGGATTTTCATTAACTCAAATCATGCAACACACAAGTTTTCAGACAACGTGAGGTCAGGAGGTATTACAAGCTCTTTGAGATACAGGATCAAAATTCACAACTTTATTGAGAAACAGCACAAAAGACCCAAAACCAACAAGGGAGAGTTCAGAAACTAAAAATAGGTTATAAAACAGGGAATGGAGAGATGTGGTTGCTCTAATGGAGCCATCTAATGGATCCATGACAAATTAAATTGTCATAATATGATACTGCTACAAAACTAAGCAAATCTCATGCTGTGTGGTGTCGACAGAAGTGTTGTAGGTAACATATGCAAGGTAATTATCCTTCCCTGCTTGGCCCTGAGACACCAACACGGGCACTGAACTGTTTTGGGCACCACAATTTCTGAAGTGTTGCTGAACTAGGAGGAGTCCAGAGGAGGGAAATAAAAAAAGGTAGGAGGTGAAGAAAATATGGCCAGGAAACAAGACCCAAAGACATGACTTTTGAGAAAAGATTGAAGGAAATGGCTTTGGTATAGGAAAGAGAAGGCTAGAGTTAAGTTATAGTAATAATCCAGTATGCAAAGGCGTGTTAAACAGAAAGGTGGCAATCAGAGACCCTTGCAAATAAGCTGTGATGAATTTAATAAATTGTTCTTGGAGATACTCTGGGGTATTAGGAAGTATCTGTGTGCAGTGCCTAAATATGCTGCGTAGAGGAGGACTGTTTATGGAAGTGTTTTAAGATCAAGCTAGACAAATTCTTAGACGTGGTTTAGGTATAATAGCCCTATCCTTCAGAGAGGAGAAAGGACTGTGTGATCCCAGGAGGTCCTTCCCAGGCTTGCATCACCATTATTCTATTAAATTAAGACAAGGAACACAGCAGGGTTGGCTGTTGTTATCTTTGCAGATAATTTTCAGTTCCAAGCTTCAAATATACAAGGCTATTATAAAGCCTCTTTTGTTTTATATGGATGTTAGGCAACCACAGTAAGAAACGAATGCGATTAAATATTTTTTTAAAACTGACTTTAATTTGGGGCCAGTTAAAGACTAATGATACGTGGAGAACAAGATGTAATTAAGGAACTGTGGGGAGGCTGTAAAGGATTAAATATGGTGAGTGTAATGAAATCCCAATAACTTCAGCAGGCTGGTCAAGCTGGTACCCTCGATGGCAGAAATAAGGCTAATTGCACATACTCTGAAAGACCATTCTTAGGGTGTGTGATACTGTAGAAGAGAAAACAGAGGATAAGAGAGAACACAGCTTTAATGTGAAAGACCAAGCATACAAGAAACTGGAAGGCAAGAGGTGAGGACAGGCTGGAGGAATCCTGTAGACCTCCAGAACCAGAAGGAATAGCAGAGAAATATGCTTGAGCCCCAAATCCACTCTGTGTTTATTAACCAGGGCAGAGACCATAAAGGCTTCCAAAGTTGTTTTTTGCTTGTTTGTATCCTCCAGACACATGGTCTAGTATGGTGGTCGCTGGAAAGCTGAGACCTCTTGGAAAGCTGGATATGTAAACCCTGACTTCACACTGCCACTTCAGTCCTGCTTTGTTTGTAAGAGCTCTCCCGAATAAAGGGTCTGTGTGTAAAGATTGCACCAGTGCTGGTTTCACTCGGGTCTCCTAACACAGAAGCAGCAAAGGGCACTGCTAGGTAGCTACCACAGACCATTGCATTCATTGGAAAAGCTCTGGGTTTATGAATGCCAGTTGTGGAGTGCCAGATCTGAGATGTAATACCAGTTACCTACAAACTGGGAAATGCAATGATCTCCTTACTTAGCCGCTGGATCCAAGTACACCATTCAGGGGCTCTGAGCACTGCTGACAGCCTGGAGGGGGAGGCTTTACTGACTGCTGCCACTGTTGAGGCAAAGCTTTGGTGTCACCAACTCAGCCCTCTGCCAGCCGACTTAGGGGTGCTTTATGTGCAGTGCAGAGGACAAGTGTCTGAGCAAACACAATGTCCCTTTTGGGTCCTCATTCTCCAGGCACTGCAGCTTCACCCCAGTCCAAACTGATCCCCAGAGATGAGATGATGGAGCAACAAAAAAAGACACATCTCCTCTCTCCGCCTGGAAGCCAGGAGGCTCACAGTGTGATGTTGGGGCTACCTTCCCTACACACACTTTCCCAGATGTAACATCCATATCTGTTCGAAGCCCTCTTCTGTGGCAGCACTCCTCTAAGGACAGGGGCCTTGGGATCTCTGCATCAGACACAAGTCCTGAGGCTGAGCCTGGGCTCCACGCTTCCCTTCACATGGGGAAGACTCTCAACACAAGGCCAGGCATGCAAATCACAGAATCACAGAATCCTAGGGGTTGGAAGGGACTTCGAAAGCTCATCCAGTCCAACCCCCCTGCCAGAGCAGGGTCACCTAGAGTCCATCACACAGGAACACATCCAGGCAGGGTTTGAATGTCTCCAGCCAAGGAGACTCCACAGCCTCTCTGGGCAGCCTGGTCCAGTGCTCTGGCACTCTCACAGTAAAGAAGTTCTTCCTGATATTCACATGGAACCTCCTATGCTCCAGTTTGCATCCATTGCTCCTTGTCCTATCATTGGATCAAATGGAGCTGCCCTGTGGTCTGGGGCAAGAAGGTTTCTCATTCCCACTCGATGACAGGCATACTGCCCCCATTGCATCCCGATTCTTGATGTCTGATAACAAAAGACCCTTTACAACAAGGTTTCCACTCCTTAGCAGAAACCCTGGTATCTGCTATGGTGTGCTGCTTAGAAAAGGCACAGAGTAGGAGGGAAGGAGGAGGCTGTTCCGAGGAAAGTGTGCCTTCTGAGAGAGCTTCAGAAGCAAAGGGAATTAAGTCTGAATGAGCTCTAGCTTTATGCCACATTAATTCCCTGGCTATTAATCTGGAGTCATTATCCTCAGAGCATCAGTGACTGCAAATGCCCTTCTTACCCTTCTGAGCAGAGATACGGGTGTACACACCCATTGACCCACACTTCAGAGGAGCAGCAATAGGTGGTGAACAATAAAGGATGGGTGAGTGGGGTAACTGTCCCTAGCAGATAGGATTTGTTAATTCTTTGTACTTAAGCAGACTCCTGCTGTTACTGACAAAGGAAAAAAAGAAATATGATTTTTCTGCATCTGAGGCAAGCAGAACGCCTGGAATATCTGATGTATGTCTACTCTAGTTTACAGGGACTCAAGAAGCCCATGGGATGTCTGCTTGGGGATGAAATAGAGCTAGACCCTGAGGCACAGTGACCTGTAAGTCTTAAATGTGTCCACTTGATTTTTGAAAAGAGGCAGAAGCAGCCATAAGGTCAGCATCTTTGCCATCTAATGCTTGAGGCTCTGAAGTGTCATTCAAGGCAATCATTTATCTTGTACCTATGAGGAGTTAAACAGCAGGGTTTTTTTTGCTTAGAGGAAATAACATCAAAACTTTGCTCCTGTCAAGAAAGAAGACATGGTGTCTTAATTAGCTCAAAGACAGAGTTGGTTAGCTCTTCTGCTAGCGATGCCTCAGATGGCCACTAACCATCAACAATAAAATAGACCTAACATGTATAGGGCACTTTATTTCTCTACAAAGGGAAGGATTTATGCATAATACTTTAAGCTTTGGGTATTCTTTATCTTTATCTAACAATAAAATGAGCAACCCTTGCAACAGGAGTGCTGCAGAGAAGGGAGGAAGGATTTGTAACAAAAGGACATTGATAATTTGCAAATCCTGAAAAACTCAACGTGGTATTTAAGAACTGAGCATGATTTTAATTGTTTTCTACCTTAATCGTCATCACCAGTGATTAAAACTTGCCTATAACTTGTAGAATCTTTTTGGCTGGGATTTAATTAGACAATTCTCTCCGTGAAAAGCACAGCGAATTAGAATCTGGTTTGTGCTTTCCTAGCTGTGTAACATTTGTGGAGGTCACTCAACTAAGATTCAAGCAAAAGTATTTTTATCTTGAAATCAGAACAGAAGATTCTGAATAAATGCCTGTGTAAGACCAACTAAATAATAAAGAAACATTCTATATGTATGTCTACTTTCCTGATTTCACTGGCAGCAAAAGTATTGTGAGCAAGAATTGATAAGACTCGGTTTTAATGTGTTTTGATGTAGTAAGAGATTTTTTTTCGTGACTTCTTTCTTTGCTTCTAGGTTTTACCAATTCATCTCTGAGGTTCAGATTTCTATGGCTGAAATGGCGCATCAGGCTTCCTAAGTAATGCAAGCCAAAGAGCATCACACAGCAATTTCTGCAGCTAGTGGAGAACTCTGGATTATAGCATGTTTTATACAGGTATCCTGGCTTGCTTTTCTCACTGTTACAAGTACTGTTCGATTGCCTCAGTCCTTATCTGTAGATATTTCAGCTTTTATCAATTCTTCAATATACCAAGAGAAATGCATATGTATGTCTCCTTTTCTAACTAAAAGATACATTAGCTTTATGATAGTTAAGATGTGCATTTTACATGTAGTGTCTTGATGGCATTAATTAACTCCACACCCAGCAGCAACCCAGTAGCAATCTCAAGAAAGAGCTAAATGGGCACACAGACATCTTTGTGATGGGAGCCTCTCGTCCAGGGTCAGAGCTGAAGGGCATTGCTGTAACAAGAAAAGCAGCTCGTTTTGCTGTGGTCTGGCCTCTCATTAGACATGTTAATAATAATAAAAAATAATCATGTGGATGTACTGTGCTTGTGGCAATTGCAGAATTTACAGTATCAAGTAAAACATGGAAAATGGATATTTATTCTTCAAAAGATTTGCCTCTAGTGGAAAAGACTGACATTAGCTGCAATCCCTCCCTTATCAAAGATATCACATTACTTTTAGAGGAACCATAATTTCTTAACAATCCCAAGCAGCTATCTGTGGTGACTAATAAAAGTTTGCTGCTTGCTAAAGCTGGTTACAGTCTATAGCAACCCCAGATTTTCCCTTGAGTCCAGTGGAAATGCATTCCTGTGCTATTTTGGTTCTGCTAACAACATTAACGATGTGATATTTTCTGCCTGCTGCCTCCTGGTTTGCCAATGTTGATCTATTTTTTTTTATTGTTGGTATCTGTTGAGTTTGTATTGCTTAAATGACCCCTCTTTGTTCTTTTTTTCTCTCCCTGAAAGCAAGAAATGCTTCCCTCTTTTCCAGTCGATCGAGACTTAGAAACCCACTGCCTCAGGTATTTTGAGTCTCTTTTGAGTTTAACCTTGTTTGACAGGATTCTTGCCAAGCGCCTCAGGATGCAGAAGAATCCCAGGCACATCACCTGGGAATAGATTTTGTGTTCAAGCCAAGGCTCAATTGGCTTACTGGTTATATACGGTACTAGGGAATACGCATATTCACTACGTCTTTCTTCAAGAAATTAAGTACAGGAGGAGCAAAACTTAAAGATTTATGTTTTATCAGAATTGTCAGTTGTGTTGTGCTTGCCATGTTTATTTATTTACACCCAGTATTCAAGTGGATGTTTGCTGATGCCTGATGTTTTCTCCCATCACCGCACTGAATGGCAGTATCACATTCAAACTAAGAAAAGGTCTCTGATCACAGCACATTTTGTAATTCAGTGTTCTTTTGTTCTGAGCATTTCCCAGCCTAAAGACGAGTGGATCTGAGTTTCATTGCAAATCTTGCCATAGCTGAACTATGTTACTTGGACACAGTCCAAAATAACGTTGGCCAGAAGCCGTGCAGTTTCGCAGAGATCCTTGGGAACACTTTGTTGCAGGGAAGGAAAATGCCCTTTTGGGTGACATTACTACTATTTGAGCTTCTGATCTTAATATTAACAAGATACCATCTGCTAGACAGACATCGTAACGTAGACGAACACCTTGGCTTTTGCAACGTCCAAATATACCCATCCAGTCATTCTCATTTGCCCCGAATTTCACGTGCTCATATCCCTGCACTGCCATTTGCTGTAGCATTTGAGCTTTTCAGCCACGTTCATTTCCTTATCCAAGTCCTTACTTTAAAAAAGGTGAAGGTTCGTGTTGGGCTACTATGGGAGAACGAGAACATAGAGGGAGTTATTGGGAGCATCTGGAGCCAAGGACGGTTAGGAGAGCCATTAACTTTGTCTTTGGTGCTTGGCAGAGCTGAGGATATGAGATCCTGGGATAGGAAGTCTCCCATGTAGAAGAACCAAGGTTTAGGGGACCTACAGATCTGCAAATTGAGAGAGCATCAGGAAATGTTTTTTCAAGGCTTACAAATCCATAGGATAGGGCATTGATGGGTTTGCAACAAAACCATTTCACAGCAGCACTGATAAATTATTGGCTCACAAAGCACTGAGGCTACTCCCAGTGTAGCTGCTGCTCATAGGTGCAGTTTGAAAAGGTGAGGAAATGCTCCTTTCATCCTTCCTCTCTTCTTTGCGCTCATGCAAAGGCCAAATGCAACCTGACAATATAGAAATCCAGTATATGAGCCACCTTGAATTCCTCACAGCATTTTCCCAATTGAAAGCATTTGATGGTTGTCAGACGTTGCATGTTGACCCACAGTGTTACTTCCTACGCTAGACATCTATGAAATACTGGACTTATATCATGTCAGTCTTCAAGTATTTGGGAATGAGAACAGAGCACTGGGGCTCTACTTCTGTGAAACCACCAAACCTGAACAAAAATAGTGTTCTGATAGTCCAGTTCATCCCACTTAGACTGGAGTCAGCCTATCAGAAATCACCCTAAGGTGTCCAGGCTCTAATGAGCAGTGATGTCTCAGTTGCCTTGGTCTTAGGGAGATGTCTGTGCTCAGAGAGCCCCCTCAACAGCAGTGTGTGATGAAAGACCTATTTTAGATTTTGCACAGCAATGTTCACAGTGCACATCTCCCAGTCAGCACCTACCTTGATGAAATTCTGGGAGGATCTCTTTGCCTTGCAAGGGATGGAGGTTTCCCGAGAGCCCTCCGTGTCCTGACAGCATCTGGCCAGACTTCACAGCCCTGTAAATGTTGCATCCAGTCTAGTGCAGTGAACAGTTTCTGACGTGCACAGCAGAAGACTCTGCTCACTCAGCATCAGTTTCTCTTGTGATACCTAAAAGCACAGTTGCTAGGAAAGCCTAGTTCAGTGGCTAACTGCTCTGCTTCTCAGGGCTGTTAAAAGCATGAGATTGTTTTTACTCACAAGACACCTTCCATCCTTCCCTTCACCTCTGACACAACATTCCTGTTCCAAACTGCTGAGCTATTTTTGATGGAAATGTCAACAAAAATAAGCATTTTTGGCAGACACTGAGAAACAAATACAGCCAGAAAAGAGAAAAACTGTGGCCTATTGAAGGCTGTGGGGAATTCTTTCACAGCTTGATCTAAAGCAGCCTCTGTGACTCTTGTTCCAATTACTGTTTCTTCTTGACAAATCAAGGATAACTGATGTAGAATCAAACCATTTGGGAAGCAGAATATAACACAGTCATCAGGCTGCCGAGCACTTCATTAAGTAAGTTAAACTATCAGCTTCCCATGGAAAAAAAATATAAAGAAAAAAACCTGCTGTAATGAGTTCAGTGACTGACGGGATGGAGACAGCTACAGGTTTCGGTTATGAGATCTTCCTCAGCAGGGTGCACTCTCCTTATAGAACCATAGAATCATCGAGGTTGGAAGAGACCTTCAAGCTCACCCAGTCCAACCCCCATCTCCATCCCCACTCACCCACAGCACCCAGCGCCACATCCAGACACCTCTTGGACACCTCCAGGGACGGGGACTCC
>VZRW01003818.1:446305-485365 GCA_013398125.1 Aegotheles bennettii | reverse complement strand
CCTGGGCACTCTGCTGGCTCATCCCCAGCTGCTGTCACCCAGCACCCCCAGGTCCCTTCCTGCTGAGCAGCTCCAGCCACTCATCCCCCAACCTGGATCGGTGCCTGGGGTTGTTGTAACCCAAGTGCAGGACCCAGCACTTGGCCTTATTGAACCTCATCCCATTGGCCTCTGCCCATCAATCCAGCCTGTCCAGATCTCTCTGCAGAGCCTTCCTGCCCTCAAGCAGATCAACACTTCCACACAACTTAATGTCATCTGCAAACTGACTGAGGGTGCACTCAATCCTCTCATCTAGATCATCAGTGAAGATACTAAACAGAACTGGCCCATTGTGGCTGTGTCAGACCTGACCTCCCTAAGAGCACATGGCTCTGGTCAGGGCTATGTGTTGGTGCAAAAGAGCACAGCACTGAGAGCAGCAAGGGATGTGAACCCGAAGAGCTGGTGGGTGGTTTAAGGGGGTGAAGGAAAGTTGGGAGAGGGTCCCTTAAGGTGAAGGTGATCATTGTGGCCTAAACAGCAAGTAGACTGAGGATGTGAAGGAGAAAATAAAAAAAAATAGAAAAGAGAGAAGAAGAGGGAGAGGGAGAAGGAGAGGGAGGGGAGAGGGAGAGCTTTGGCCAGGAAAAGTTCCTTGGTCTTGGCCAGAAGGAGTTCTTTGGTCACGTAACACAAATGAGTGATGGAGTGGAGTGAGGGAAAATGAAAAGCCTGGAGGACGTTCCCAGAGAAGCACTTCTTGCTGAAGGAATATGATAATGGATGCAGAAGGTGGGTTTTTTTAGGGTTATACCGAGCTGTTTGAGATGTGATGAGGCAGATGAGGTGTCAAGTGGAACAAGAGGACCAGACACGTTGCTGGCATGAGTGGTACAGATTTAGCAGCCCAAGCCTGGCGAGGTGGGATGGGGAGGTGGGGTGTGCTCCTCTCCTCAGAAGTGTGTCCTCACACTGTTTAAGATATTTTTGAGCCAAAAGCTGTTGCAGGATGGGGAAAAAGAAAGAGTGGATTGATGCTTGCATTCCCATTCTAGGTGTGGGCATAATGGGTATATTTTCTTGATCCTGTGTTGATCTTAAAGCTCAGATAAAGTTATATTCTGTTAGCTGCAGAGGCTGAAATCTTTCATGTTCAGGTACAATCAGACATTGCAAGCTTCTGTGGTACTAAAAGTCTCCTAGGGCTCCTTCCTAGCATAAACAGGCAGGTCTGTCTTCATGACAATTAGATCCAACATTTTGGTGATGTCAGCATTTTATTCCAACAATTAAACTGAATCCATCTACCAGCCATCAGAAGGCAGCTTTCAACAAACCCTAATTTAAAGCAACCACGTACCACTAATTTAGAAATTCAGCCTAGTCCCCTACCAATTCCTTCAGTTTTCCAGATCTCTCCGAGTGTTTATCTTTCTTTCTGTCTCTGGTTTTGAATATAAACAGGTGGAAGGTTTAGAAAAAAAATAAAAAGGAAATGCTGCATGGTTTCTAGCTATTGGTAAAGACCCAGATAAAGTGTCCTCAATAGATTAAAGTAAGCTCTTAAGAAGCTTATCAAGCCTCATCTCTTACTACTGAACCTTTAATTTTTCAGAATTAGCACTGATTTGCTTTTTTCCTGCAATTGTTTGCTTCCTGAGTGGGCTGTGTTTGTGATGGGCAGATTGTGAGCTGCAATGTGTGCAGCTCTGAGGACAGCAAGCATTCACCTACCACTTCAAGGACTGGAAGAGGTGGGGGAAAACAGGGAAGGAGACACTCTAAAAAAAAAGTAGCCCTCAAAATCATAATGTAGCTAACGTGAGATTCTGAAAGCTGATGAGATGGCAGCAAACACACAGTGCTTGTGCTAGCATATGTCTGGTAACAAAACAATTCTTGGAGGAAAGAGTGAAGATGGGGCTCTGAACTTGGCTGTACCTTGCTCCTTGTTGCACAGTGGGAAGTCAGCATAACCTTTGGTACAGTATAGAATCATTATGGTTGGAAGGGACCTGCAGGGTCATCAAGTCCAACCTTTAACCCATCATATTCCTAACCATCAGACCATCAGACCATGGCCTCAAGTGCCTCATCAACCCGTTTGTTGAACACCCCCAGGGACGGTGACTCCACCACCTCCCTGGGCAGCCCATTCCAGTGCCCAACCACCCTCTCAGGAAAGAACTTCCTAATCTCCAACCTAAACTTCCCCAGTACCGAACTGTCTGAAATAATTGCTCTGCAATTTGGAGACATTGGATCAGAGCTTACATGAAGGGCCAACCCTGTCCTGGGGTGCATCAAGCCCAGCGTGGCCCCCCAGTCAAGGGAGGAGATTGTCCTGCTCTGCTCTGTACTGGTGTGGCCTCACCTCGAGCACTGGGTGCAGTTTGGGGCTCCACAGTTCACAAAGGCCATCAAACTGCTGGAGCACGTCCAGAGGAGGCCACGAGGATGGTGAAGGGCCTAGAAGGGATGGCTTATGAGGCTGCAGTGAGGCTTCTTGGTGCCTGCTCTAGCTTGGGCCTCCAAGTGAGCCATGAAGTTGCCTCCTCAGGACGTAAGGATGCCCAGAAAAACACAAGTGAGAGTAGTAACTGCAGCAGGGCTGGAAGATCTACCTGTGCATAAAGGCTCATCTGTGCCAACAAGAATAATGGTCCAAACTGCCCATTTATACACATTATGTCTTTGCTCATGCGAATGTTGTGTGCTTCTATTACACCAGGAACAGATTCACTGGGCTCCTGTGGGATGGCCTTACAACGTTAATCATATATACAAGCCTTTGCAGACCCACCTAGAGAAATTCTCTCCAGCAGAGAGGGCCAACGTGCCATTAGTCATGTTTTAAAGACTTAAGAGTGACATAAATGATGCATAAGTTTTTACACGGGTTGTATACACAAATATACATTTCAATTGCACTGCTGGTGCTATTTGAAGTATTTATAGAAGTGCTTTGCATTGAGTGGTGAGTTAAAAAAAATTAAAAAGAGGTCTGTTCTTCAACCAACATCTTCAAGGGATATTTAGAAACTTTACTACCGTTTCCCCTGAGGCCCTTCCCACGATAGCTGCAACACTGAGAAGTGGAAGGTTAATTAGTGAATGTTTTTAAAGGACTTTGAAGATGAAAAGCTCTCTTTCTTTTTTTTTTTTTTAAATGCTAAACACGCTGATGATTATAAAGGTGGGATTTCTGACAGATCCTTTGTTTTGCATGCTGCACTGAAGTGGTTTGCTATGAATCCAGTTTGCTGCCAGATTTCCAGTGGTGATTTTACCCGCCCCAACTGCTGCTGCTGCCTCTCCCAGGGACCACCAGTGCTGAGGGTGCCCGCTGGTGCAGGAGGAGGCTGGGCTCAAGCACCGGGTTGCACACCACCACTGTGGGCCAAATGGAAGAACCTCCCTGTTTGGAGCATTAAAGTAAGTCCATCAGAATTTCTCCTTGACTTCAACAAGCAACAAAATCCTAACCTTGCAGCCCAGGAAATGAAGCTTATAGAACAAGATCTGTGAGGCTGACTCTTCTCATCTACAAAGGCAACCCACACTGACATCCTGCTTAGCATAATACATCCTACCCTGGCAAGATAGAGAAGATGTGACAGCAGCTTTGTCACTGGCAAGTTTGACAAAATTTTCTTTCCCTGAAAACCCATACAAAATGACAATATTTAGAGTAAAGAGCCAAGTGCTAATCAGTCTGTATTAGTGCATCTTACTCATTTAAACACAAAAGCTCAGCAGCAGCAACAGGGTTTGAGTCCAATCCTCAGAACTTACTGCTGTTTTAGTAAAGCAACTTCCCATTGTCCTCATCAGACTCATTAGGTTGTTCTTTATCTACTCTGAGCTTCCACAGGAACTGAAGCATGGGATGAGGTGAACAGCAGCCTCTTTCATCATACAGGTTATTGTATTTTCACAGTCCATAAAATTAGCTCATGTTATTCTGCCAGCAACCTTGATGTGCCTAATTATTTATTAAGCTTTCATTAAGGTAGACCACTATAGTACTGGAAAATTTTATACCTAATAAATGTAGGTTTATGAAACAGGTTATATTGGTACAAATATGTTTTGGGGCATTTACATGTTTGAATGTGTTTACAGCTGGGACATGAGGTTACCTGGAGAAGATGCAAATAGCAACCATTGGACTTCATTTTAGCCACTTCTGGTTACTTGATTGCTTGTTGCTTGGGTTGCCTGCTTTGCCTGTCCATATGGTGAAATGCACCTTCCCTATAAAAAGCATCTAAAGCACAATGACAGAAACCCATCCTTCCAGTGTTACTGAGAGAGTTTGTACTAAGACAGAGCCATGTGCAAGAGTGAGTTTTTTCTAAAGGTGCAAGCTCCCTGCAAAATGAAAATGCATTTCCCAAGTGAAGAGCAAATTCACAGCCAAGAAACCTCTTTAGCCCAACTGGTGTTAAAATATTTGTGTATTTTCACTATCATGTTGGAGTTTACACCACATGTGGCATTTACACCACATAAATAATTCTCCCTCTTTTTCTTGAAATTGTTATAAATTATCACTAGAAGTTTATCCAGCACTAATTTCTCACTGCCTATGGGTAAGAAGTCGCTCTCTCTATATTTATGTTTCCAATAAAAAAAGCATCCCTGTTACATATTTCAAGGCAAAAATCACAGTCAACGTGATAGGGGACAATCCATAAATTCCTAAACTGATAGAAAGCACTGAGGGCTCAGTGGATGTAAATCAGCAGGGCTCCAGTCAGATCCTATTGCTTTTTACTCACTGGAGAGCTGAAGTGGCCCCAGCACCAGGGAATAATAACTCTTCTGCTCAGTGAATGGGAGTGAACTGCCAAAAGTGTTTCAAGGGTGGCTGGAGCCAGGTTTGCTCTCTAGTTTCCATCAGTATTAAAATTCTGGCTGAGTGTCATCAGCCCAAAGGTCTATATAGCAAAATACCTTTCCTCTCCCAGTGGCTAAAAGCAGGTGCTTGAGGAAAGTGTGTGAGAAAGAGGGAAGAGGGCATGTTTACCTCTTGGGATAATTCAGTTTGTAACAAACCTATTCATTTCCTGATAGCCTCTGGGTAATTTTTTGGTGTTTCTTTGCAAGAGAAAGCATAAATTTAAGTAAATTGCAGTCATTAAATTATTTTGAAATAGATGTTAATAGAATAGCAGTCTTTCACCCAAGGAAGTTTTCTGACCAAACATTTTTGAATGATAACTTCAATAACTCAGTAACGCAGCATCCAGGATGAAATGTCACCTATGAACCCATTAAACACACTTTGATGTGATACCTTCTATGTGTAAGCAGCTGACAGGCTCACAAAATAGGAAACTGCATCTTGCAAGAGGATATATATAGGTGTCTATGTCCTGTTCTACCTGCTAGCAAACCTCGTTGCATGGAAAGGTTAGACCAGATGGCCACATATCCAGCATCTCTTTGTAGAAGTCATGCTTGGTACAGGGCTTGTCTTTTCCATGCAAAATCCAGCAGGTTGGTTTCAAAGGGACCTAACTGAACTGGGTACCTAAGAAACCTTGCTAAGAAACATGCAGGACACAAAGCAGCCTGCAGCCCATAAGGATTTCAGCTACAGAGCTCATGCTTGTGAAACTGCACTGACCCTTTGTTAAAGAAGCTCCATAAAAGTCTACCATGGCCGCAGCTGAAGTCTTAAACATGGGCTCAAAAATTGACTTCTATAGATACTTCCTCCAAACTGTCACTTCTTACAGCCCATGCTTCTCCCCACCTCCAGGTAGGACCTACAGGCACTTTTCCTGCAGCACTGTCCAAAACGCCACTTGCTACATCCTCCTCTACTGAAGAAAACAAGTCCAAAAGACCATCCAAAGAGCAAGGCCACCTAATATTGTCCAAAACATCTCCAGAGGGCTCAAACCTTTGTCATGAAACAAAAACTTATATAAACTTACACATACAAACTTATACACTTAGGGAACAAATAGTGGGCGGGTGGGTTAATACACTCAACAACAGTGACCAAATTTTGGTGCAGGTTTATTTTAAAGAAAATGCCAGTTTTCTCAAGCCAATCAAGAAGCCTCTGACATGTGTTTTCCTAGCTCATCCCTCCTCCAAGTTTTCTTTTGGTCCTTAAGATGTGTCACATGCCATGAAGCAGCCAGGGCCACCGTGGAGGTCTCTGCAGGATTACTTTGGGTAGTTTGAATGTGCCCCCTCCACCTTCTTGCTTCCTGTCACCAGCTTCCTCCTGCAACCAGCGTGGTGGAAATCCTCACAGCTGGCCCAGCTACCAGCATTTGAATGGGCTCATCTCTGGCTAAATTGTGATTTCAGGCTTCCCAGTGAGCATTGTGTCCCTGGGAGAAGCAACCTATTGTTCTGAACCAGCTTCTATTGAAGGGAAGCATTAGAAAAGCCAGCACAATTAGTGCTCTGACAAGGATGCTTACAAAGATGGATTTGGGATCAGTGCTCCCTCTAATAACTGTTGACTAATCACATTTTGTTTAATCACGTGTAGATCACTTTTTCTCCCAGGAACTGCCTGATGCCTGCCTTTTTGTGTTGGTGTCAAGTGCCTGTTGGGGGTAGCTTCACCACTGAGTAACTATGAAGGTGCACCTTGCGGCTGCCTACTCCATGGTGGGGCATGCAAAGACTTCCTCAGCAGGGTTATCAGCATGGTTTTGCTTCATTATGAAGCTAGGGAGAAGGCAGCCTGACTCACAGGAGGAAGGCAGCTGTGTGTGCTTGTGTAGTGTTATATATTACTCAGGGAGTTGCCCTCTGTGAATACAAAAGAAAGCTAAGCTCCCCAAAAGTCTCAGTTCTTGGCACACTTCTGACCACCTACACAACTGATCTCTGCTGGAAATTAGGTTTGTTGGCTTAGCACCCAAAACCCAAGAACAATTCACCTGTTTACAAGTCTTTTCCAGCATCATTATTGACAGCAAAACATAGAGTGGCCAGATTTTTTTTTTTTTAGACCAATCTCCATTGGATTCTGAACCAATAAAACAAGTACCAGAAATAATCTTGCATGAGTACCCCCAGGGACCAATATACTCATTTTTAAAACTACACGGAGACATTGTTTCCATTAGGCAAAACCCATGGCTTTTCTAAATCTGCTGTTCACTTAAAATAGACTATTTTATTGCTTCAGTGAGATCAATCTATGCTGGAGCTTTCTCATATGAAACAGAAAGGCTGGACAAAGACTTCTCCCCACGAGCAGTTTAATGATCACGAACCAAAAATGAACCCAAGTCTCTTTGTCCTGACACAGCCTCTTTGCATTATTTTAAGACTTTTCACAGCATCATCTGCACAATATTGTTTTTTCTTGCAAGACATGAGGAAACCCAGTAACTGAGCATTAGGGAAATAATGGAGTGCTTTACAGTAACATGCACAAGAGCTTCTGAGGGCAGGAGGATGTCACACTTGTTACGAGCTTGTCACTTATACATTTGTCACCAAGGGGTACAGTCGTGTCCTTTGGATGCACGTTGCCATGTCAGACATCAGCTTTATTGTGCAATTCAATTACACTGCAAGCCTACTGAAACTAAACTGCCAAAGGGAAGGATCCGTTTTCCATCAGATCAGTGTGGTGACCCTTTCCAGCAGCAGCTCACACTTAGGTTGGATTAAATGGACCATGAAGCTGTACTCCAAATGGATTGGCAAATAAATTGCCTATGCAATCTCATGTCTTCTGCTCTGTTTGATGGAACACCTACTTTAAAACTATGTATGTTGTGGACAGAGTTTCTTTCTCTTCCAAGAGAGGGCACTATTAGCTTTCCTTCTGCTTCCCCTCAGAAGCAAGGGCCATTGCAGTAGCCTGGTTGGCTGGGCACCAAGTGCCAAGCAGCAGGTACAGGCACCAGAAGCCATGCAGACTCAGCAAGCTTGGTTTCCTTTAGGAAATTTCAAATAGCTGCATGTGCTTTCTACAATTGCTCCTTGATGGGTCCTCACCACCTTGCTGTGCCAGAGCTGCATCCTCGTTTCGTTTGTGTCTATCCCAGCTTGGTTTGAGCTAGCATGACTTGGTCTCCACAACCAAGAAGAAGTCACACATTGCTTTATTTCTTATCCACATGCATTAAACTCACACAGGCCCTCTGCTTTTGATGATTTATCAGGCTCCAAGAGCTAGATGGACACCTATAGAGCCAGCGGTGACCCTTATTAGCTGTACTTGGGCCAGTACAAACACTGCTAAATAAAAGCTGTCTAGGAGACAAGAATAACCACCTCTTGTACCATCATTGCTCTTATCTGAGAGTGACAGTGACCAGTGAAGTCTCCAGAAATCCTTAAGTCTGTGTCCCCCAGAAAAAGAAAAGGGGGGGGAAAAAAGGTGCAAACCAGTCCATATGATAATGGATAATGATGGCAAGTACCTACTGCACTATTTCTGAGCTACTTCAGGTTCGCAGGGCTGTAACCCACCCGAGGCAGCAGTCTCTGGGGTTAACACATGCATGAAATAACATTCTTTCTGCTCTCCTCAGGAAGCAAGCAGGTTTTAAAGTCAAAGGCTTTCTGCAACAAGAGCTCTGGTGTTGAACTTCACACAGCTGAACTTCTCTCAGCTAAACAGCAGCAATAATCCACATTGTAGGGCTGGGGACTTACTTACTCCCCCATATATTCTTAAGGGTGGGCTCCAAGCAGGCCACCTCATCCTGTGGGCAGGGAACGAGAAGGGTCACCCTGATGAACAGGGCATGCTCCTTGGTGTGCCATGGGTCTCACTCAGCTGGGTGCTGACACAGGAGCTGAGCCAGCAAACTTAATGCAACCTTAGGGAGGCTGGGTCACCTTCCCTGCAGCTCTTACGCCTGCCTTTGGGAATTGCAAAGTCCCTCTTTCTCACCAGGCTCATGGCCAGGGCAAACACCCCTTGTCAAACGCAGCTGAAGAAGTGTTGCCCCAGTCAGCACCCTTAGGACAGGAACGAGCAATGCCACCAGGGACCAGTTACTGCTGAAACATGACTTAAAATAGGCTTAAACGTGACAAGGAGCAGCGGTGAAGCCCTTCCATGTCGGGTGCCGCGGCAGGCGTGGAGGTCCATCCCAGTGCTGTGGCTGGTGGGCTGGCTGTGGGCCTCCTCAGAGCACGCTGGCTCTTTTATCAGCCCCCTTGGCAATTTCTTACACAATCTGATGTAATTATGGTGTGTTCAGATTAGAGACTGCCCTTGTTGCTTGCTCTGGTGGAGCTCAGGAGTGCCGAAGGGTGAGGCTCACTGAGCACCGCTGCTGATAACCACGGAGCATGTGCAAGAGACTTGTACTCCCCTCCTAGCTTTAAATAGCAATTTTCTTTATCTTATCTTAACCTACCATATCCTGCACAGACAGACAGGGGAGTTAAACTGCAGCTGTATTTCTTTGGCTTTCTTCTCCTCTTTGCACCCTCTATCACCTTTTATGTTTATTTGAAGTAGGCAGCACTGAGCTCAGTGGAATGTCTGAATGCTGGTCCTTCCCAACCATCTGCCCTTTTCTATACCTACACTATTCCTCACTATAAGTTCCTCTCTTTTGGTGCTTTGACAGTGGGATTTAGCCCCATCAGTGTCCCCACCCCTCTGCCTCTGTTATCCTGTCTGTGAAATACAGAACACAGCAGTTTCCTGTCAGACAGTTAATCTGCAAGTTGTTTTCTGATCTTCACAGAGGAGCTGTGTGGACATACAACATACATTTCAGTTTCCTTCTAAATATTAATACTAATTACTATTCTTCATAACATCAGTACTAACTTATATAGAATCTTTCCCAAGCCAGCTGATCACTAAAGGGGTGGGAATCATATGCCAAAAGAGCAAAGATTTATTAATTACTTTTATTAAAATAAAAATATCATGCATTAGTACGCATTAGACATTTCTGAGAACCAGTAATATGAAGGTTAAGACTATGACATTTCTGCATAAAATAGGTTGAACTGGTAAAACATGCAGCCTATGTATGGGAAGGGACTGGACGGAAAGATGAAAATGAGAAAGGTGCTGTAGTGGCTTTTTTTTTCTGTGTACAAAGTTCCTCTATAAAGACAAAAATTATTTAATTTACTAATTGTGATACCGGGGACTTATCCAGTCTGAATATGTACTGACAGTTCCAGCTCCTCTCTTCTTTACTGTCTGGTCAACCCAGTGTATTTTGCTCTGTTATGCTGAGGACCCTGTAATTCCTTGAATCTTTGTCTGCTACATGTGTCACCAGTTGGATCATCAAAAACCAATACTCAGGGGATGCTGGGGCTTCATTTGACTGGCTCTGCTAAGAGAATTTCTCCTTCTTCCCAGTGTAGTACCACAATTGAAGTCACCAGCGTGACTTTATGCTGCTGTTCCTTACAAGGGAGCCCTGCGTTGCTGTTGCACAGCTCACAGCTACTCAGTTTGGAAATGGCCAGCAGGATGGCTTCATATGCCACCTGGATGAGCTTCTGAGGGATCACTTTGATGCTGCTTCTGCTATTACTGTAAAAGTGAAGTGAGAACCTGCCAAGCAATTCAGAGGAGCAGCTTTTACTAGCATCCTGATAAGCAGTACGTAGGCTTTCATATTGCACTTCCAATGGTCACAAGTGTTAGCTGTATTATTGCTCACATTATGAAACTCCAGCACTGTGCATGCAGAGAGCCAGAGTCTTGGAGAGAGGAAAGGGTCCCGTTATTAGCTTCAGTATGCTCTGGATAAATCCCCAAGGTGACAACTTTTACCAGAAAAAAAAGTATCTACGTCCAACAATAAAGAACCCTTGGTGTGAGTTCTTTGGCTACAAACCCTACAAGCTAGCCACTGATTTTTCTTCCCCCCCAAATACAACAGTAAATTACAATAAAAGTTCTCCAAAAATTAAAAACAATTAAAAAGAATAATATACACCTCATTTTTATCGCTCAATATACAAACAATCTTTGATCAACAGTATAAACCATTAAACCATACAAAAGTCAAGAGTTTCTTATTGTACAAATAGTGCTTTCATAGTTGAGTAACTTTACAATGCTGCGAGGGTACCGTCTGTATCTATGGATATATTGCTTGACAGTTTATGAAAACCAAGACATTATACCTTATACTCGGTCGATTGCATCAGTACAAAGCAGCCTAAAATGGGCAATGGATCCATAGGATCTCTGATTATTGTGAGGGATTTTCAAAAATCACTCAACATTAGCCTTGTTTTATACTCTCAGTGTAATCAAGTTAAACATCTCCTTAATTTCCAAGGGAATGGTATTAGGAACGGAGGATTAAAAAAGCAACCTAGGTATGTGAGCCAAGCCTCCTACCATTGCAGACAACTACTTTACTTATTCCCTTACATAAAATATGAGGATAGTGGTTGGAAATGCACACTCTCTGGCTAGCTTGTGAGAGGTAAGAGAAGGGTCTGGGTAAATTCCAGCATGCCTGGAAATGATGTACCGTATCAGCTACACAGGAACAACAACTTCAACCAGTCCAGTCATGAGTGGCAGCTTTGATTGCTGGTTTTCACCTTATTAATCAGAAAAAATTCATTGCTTCAAGGCGAGAGGTACAGAGAGACCACAAGGTCCATGCTGGTCTGTACCCACACAGCCCCATCTGCACCAAGGAAGAGGATGAGAGCGAAGTTGGTGGAGAACCAGCCCTGAATCTTGGCTGAAGACATTTTGGTGCAGCAAGTGGCATGTCTTTTGCCAGCTCGGTCTCCAGTTACCAATTTTTCCTTGGGAAATCCCTTTTTTTTGGATGCTACTGAGGGTTTGTGTGACCACTAACTGGCACAGCCTGCCATCACCGCATTCTTCTCTCCCATGTGCAAGAAGGAGGGGTTGCATGCAGGACTTCTGACCCATCTGCAATTCTCAGGCCACCTGGCCACAGTAATACAGGTGGATCTGCCAAAAACCACGACGTGGAACAGAGGCAGGACACGTGGCAGAAAGCAGAGCCTCTCATGGAAGCACTGTGATTTCAACTCCCCCATGTAATTGAAGTAATACATAACCAAAAGTGTTATGGGTTTAAAGTCTCACTGCCTGCCTACACACTTCCTCACATAAAAAGCAGTTATCACATCTCATCTTCACTTAATTGTATTTTTTCCTGATCCTAAGCCAAAACGTCACGTATTGGTTTCTTTTTTGCTTGACTGTGTCCCTGATTAGCTATGGTGTTGAGTAGAAAAGGAACCAAAATGGAGTAGAGGTTGTAAGTTCTGGCCTTGAAGTGGTACCCAGTCCTGACATTCAGTTTGGTTTTCTATGGATAGGCTTTGCCCTCCTGTGAAGCCCTCTTGGCTCAGCGGAGGTCTGGCCCAGCCCCAGTGAAGAGTGGAGACCTGTAGCTTTCCCCTGTAAGGAGAAGCTGTGCAAGTGGTGATCAATACCCTATTCCTTTAAAGCAAGAAAACAAAACATTACATCTTTGGTCCTTAATGCAGCCCGTTTGACAAGCTACTTGAAGGTGTCGTGTTTTTCTTTTATATAAACTTTTTTTTTCTTTTTTTTTTCTTTTCTTTTTTTAATTATTTTAAAAAGGCTCCTTAAAAGTTGTGTGTCAGAACAAAGAGACAACACTTACAAAAAGAAAGCTAGCAAATGGGATCCCAATATAAAAATTTGAACCAGTGGTGATAAAACATTACAAAGCATTCTTGCTAAGTGTTACAGACAGATTTTGACATTTCATGAGTATACAATTTCCATCGGGAAGGAGGATACAGGTACTTTTTCACACTTTGTCTTGATTCAGGTGTTTTCTCACAGAGAAACGTGGGGGGAAACAAAAGCCAGGGTACCGTAACTGCTCGTTTGGAGAGGCAGCAGTCATACTCACAGAAGATGTTGGACTCTGAATCTGAAAAATGAGCGCTTGTCTGGAAATGCAAAGTTTCTCCTCGGCACCTTGAAGCACTCCCAGACAAACCAAGGACACATCAGGCACCTTGTGATAGGACCTCTTTAAGCTGTTTGAGGTCCTGTGACATTGTTGTAGCCCTAACTGCATCTCCCAGGGAAGAGAAGAGATTCACCCCATGGCACTAATCCTGCATACGTTGGTTTTTGCACAGGCAATCTCTGCAAGAGGGCTTCACTTCAAGCCAGTAGCAGGGACAGGAACCACATGTCCATTCCCACCCATACCTGCAGGAACAGTCACTGGCTTCAGTGATGCCCCCGGCCAAATTTAGCAGCTGTCTTGGGTATGGATTGGCCAGTTGCACCCCTTCCCTGGCATTAGTCTCCCTACATAAGCTCCCTCCTTCCGAAATAAACCATGCCACCACATTTTCTAATGCCAGGGCTTCACGTGGCCAGCTGATGGTGATGCTGGTGGGACAGGCCATCACCCTGAGGTGTTCCAGAAACCACCATCTAGTTCCAACCACTCTCTCTCTAGAAAACTCATTGCATTTCTGCCTACCAGCTGGAAACAAGAGCAAGCCCCTGGCCTCTCCAATGAATTTACCAGACAAGACCAATTGCAACATGAAGGAAATTTCCCAAGCCAACTCCCTTTGCAGCAGAAGAAAACAACCCAAGGCTCAAATGAAGCCAAGTGCGTTGACACGGTACATAGATCACTGGGAAACATCAAAGTAAGATGAAGACTCTTAACTTACATTTACATGTATTTAGCAGTTATTAAAAGTCTAAAATTATTATTGCACAAGCAGTTCCATATTAACTGCTGCTTTATGATTGGGAGATGCTAAGCGCTAACTTGTGAGTGGTTTTATTTTGCCTTCCATGAGAAATAGAGTAAAAAGGGACATTTTAATTTTCTCGATTGGTAAGACTGTTAGCTTTTAAAAGTGGCTGTGGCCTGCTACATTTCCCTATTTAGCTGTGTTTTAAAAATCAGCTTTTTCTACCCACACCTTCAGAGAGACAAGGGCAGATCTTTCAAGTTATTTTTGGATGCCGATTTATGCTGCCTTTATAAGCACCTATGATCTGCACAGGGCTCCTTGCTGTTGTGACACGTGGTGGGAAAACCAGACCATTTCAGATGCTTATGGATTTTTCAATTATTGTTTTTTTCCATCTCAGTGGAAATCATTTGGTACATTGCTGATGTCTGCTACCCTGTGAGCATCACCCCACGTAGCACCCGTGCCTCCAGCGACAGCCACGCAGCTGTGTGGTCCCAGGCTCTCCCAGTGTTGCCCATGCAGGCACTGCCCACACACTACAGCACACTGCCCAGTTTTTATTTTTTGCTGGCTTTTGACTCACTCCTGAGCTGCTGATTTACAAACCATGGCTTACAGGATGCCTGTTTATCAGAACTACTTTGCAGTATAGCTGATCCCACCAATGTGGAATCTGTACATTCGTATCGAGAGTTTGTGGTCCTGTGTTTTAAAAGGGCAAGCATATTCACCTCTATTAAATAATTTTCATGCTACATAATGCTGGTGATACATATTGCTACTTCTTAGTGGTTTTCTTGTTTTACCTAACAGATGAACACAAATCACCAATCAGTTCCTTTGTGCAACAGTGTCAGAAAGATCCTGCAGGAGAATGCTCACTATGTGATTTTTCTAGTGTTCTGCTTGGAGACATAACAGATTCAGCAATCCGATAATTACCCGTGATTTCTGTTAAGATCTTTTATTTGGTTTTATGTGCATTCCTCCCGGGGTGGTGGGTGGGGAGAAGCAGCGCTGCCCGCGCGTACACGCTGCACGCTTGTGAGAGCCACACAACAAATCTGCTCTCAGGAATGCAAGGAGAAATCTGCCACTAATTGGATGTGGGAACTGAATTTTGGTTAGCATTTTAAATACAAGCCATTAATGATCAAAGCCAAACACTGCATTCTCCACACCACCGTGACCCACACAGTGTCACCAAATCGGACAATCTTTGGATTTTGACCCAATATACTGCTTTACCCTAGACTGCAGCGTGGCCGATGAGCAGGAGCACACACACAAGCTGCTAGTGCATTTTACATCGTGTTACTTACAAAAGGGGTCATTTCATATGACCATTCTTCTCTCAATAAATCTGTCAAAACAATGTTCTGAGGATTTGCTGCTTGATCCTGGACTCCAGGTGCAATACGTACACTGAAACACGTACCAATATATTCAAAACACAGTCCTGGCATAAATTTGACTATTTCTTGCTACTTAATATAGACTACATACCCCTGGCAACTCAGCTGCCTGTGCTGCCCTCAAGTGAGTTGCCAATGTTCACCTTGTTAAGGGCCTTTGTACCAAAATCACCCAATGTGCATTTGCTTTCTGTTCTAGCAGTGTGATTAAAATAGCACTGCCAAGCTGCTGGTGGGATGCATCTACATTACTGACTAAGTTCACACTGTAGGCACTTTACTCCTCCTACATTCATAAGAAATGTTAATGATAGAAGGATCTGAAGTTCTGTATCACGGGCCCCTGCTCTTGCTTGCTGTGATTGATTCATACCATCAAGCTAAAATCTTAGCCTTGCCTCATCTGCCTACTCCACGCTGACAACAGAAGATGATGCTGGGCATTTTAAAGAAGCAGTAGGCAGTGTTTCAGAAGAGGGAGATAATATTTTCCATCACCCCAGAATGTTCTTCCTTTCCTTAGTTCATTCTCACTGCCCCTCCTGCATCACCAGAACAGGTAACCCCAAAGGGACAAGCCAACCAGCCCCAGGCTCTGCCCCAGTGTGGTACAGCAGTATTGTGCCTCGGAATGAGTAAAGCATAACACTGATAGACCCTTTTTATTTGCCAGATGGATAAGGGAAAGTGATTTCTGCTCTGAGTCCCTTTAAGAAGGGAAGTAAAACTGCTTGTCTAGAGCTACCTGTGTTTCTTGCCCTAGTCGTGTTTAATTTACTATAGTTCTTCCAGTCTGTCTCGTGAATGCTCCAATTTGCCACTATTTGCATTTCCTTGACATTTAATTAAAGTCTGTTAAACATTACTTGACACTTCATTTTTCAGTCACGGCAACATCTTTAACAGTTTTGTTGAAGACAGAAAGGGATTTTGACAACTTGACAGCTGCATAACGGATCAGAAAAACAAAAAGTCTTGTGTTTGACCATCAGAAAACAGACTAGTGAGCACTGTATAGCCATGTACAAATGCCTTTGAGGTGAGTTCCTCCCGTCAGTTTTTAGCAGTAGTGGTCAGTAGGTGATGTGCTGTGCCATTTTGCTCCTTGTGCTGGTTTTCTCCGGAGCGATCCACTCTATACTGCCCTGGGCAGACTCTCCCATACGTCCCCCAGATGCACTTCTCCTCGTTCTACCATGAAGCAGTGTATATGGAGCCAATTTGGAAAAATCCGGTGGTTTAGAATAACTGTTTCTGTTCCAGGAGTTTTGGAAAACTATTGAGTAACATGTTTTGATTTTTTATTTCCTGCTGGTGATCGGAGCACCACATAGCAGATCAGCAGTACAAGCATCTGATCTTGTAAAAGATCCAAAAATTCTGTTAGAAACATTTATAAAAATACAGACTGTAGAAATGAATTTGACTGTACAACGTGTACAGTTCTCAAGTTCATCCCAGAGTGGCTTCTCACCATGCTACCATTTGAAAATGAAAGGAATGCATCCGTATCTCTTCTGTCCAGGAAGGTCTCCCTCCATCCCAACATGCAGGCCTCAGTGATTACGTGGAAATGGGCAAGAAAAGACCCAAACTACCACCAGATAGGCTTTGCAGGTTCAGCCCCCATGCTGAAGAGGAGAAGTGTGCTTATTGATGCATTGCAGTCGCCATTTGCTCCGAGCAAGAGTCTGTTCTTGCAGCAGCCAGATGGTTCATCCAGAGTCTGGCTTGCCCTGCTGCAAGGAGAAGTTCTCTATGGTCATGCCGAGGCTTCAATGTATTCACTTTTTGGTGCTGCTACCCTCAAGTACTCTGGGTTCTCTGCCGCAGGACATTTCAAGAGGCCATTAGGTTTGGTTTCCTTTGGTAAGAAGTCCTGCTGGTAATCAGGATTGTCCAGATTTATTTGATGGTTGCCCGCCTGGATCCAGTAAGGAGAACTCTCAAAGACTGTCTTGGCCAGCGGAGACTGGTTGGTGTTGAGATACTCCGGGTTGTCCACAGCTGTGCTGTGTGAATTCTGGTAGCTGGAGTCCGTGGGGACCTTTGAGTTTGCCGTGAGTGAGAAGTTGTTGTAGATTGGATTCTGGACCGCTGAGGCAGATGTTTTCTTGGGCACCAACTGGTTTACGTACTCTGAAATAGAAAGAAAATAAATATGAGAAAAAATAAAAATGGGGACATATAACTAATGCAGCCATTTGCATCCCTCGAGGTGGAGTTTCAACCCAGCTGCCACTTGCTCTTCGTGCACAGCATCTCACCGAGCTTCCCCAAGCAGAAGGAAGCCAAAGGCAGGGACTGCCTTGAAGTTGACCTTCAGGAATTCAGTCTGCAAAGCAGCAGAAAGATGGCTTGGACCACGAGAGAGCGAGATAGGTACTGCTGATTTTAGTGACGTGTGGGTGGCTACGTCCCAGATACTATTCTGAAACTGCAGGCAGGGAGCTCAGCTGATGGAAGCTTTTTCCCTAGAAAAACTTCTAGAGATTAGGAAAGTGCCTAGAAAATACAGGACTGGCAGTAACAGTGACTCCACATCTCATTTCAAAGGTACCCCTTGCCAGGTCTTTCACCCTATTTAACTGTGGTATATTCTTGGAAGGGTTGGTTGGGGTTTTTTAAGAACACAAAGCATCATGGCTGCAAAAAAACCCATCACCTGGGTTGCTCTCCAACTGCCCACGCTGTAAGTCCACATGAAATTGTGAGCTGCCTTCTGTGTATCAATGTGTATCCAAGCAGGGAAACTGCCAGAAAGATGTTTATATTGCTGAAAGGGTTTTAGGGGCAAACCCCTGTTTTTAAAGGATATTTTCCAAAGTGCAGGGGTGGTGGAACACTTTAAACTTATGACCACACAGGCAAACTCCCCAGCCAGATGGCACATGTGGCAAACATGAGGAACCTGGCTCGTGACGGAACAGAAATGAGAGGCAGCCAGAAGCAGCCACAAAAAAGTCCAGGAAAGGGCTATGTGCACACGTTTCCACTCCCATTTACCAAGCAAAAAAGGTAGGAAGCATTTGGATTGCTTCCTTTCTACAGAAAAGGAAGGACAACGATTATGTTCACAACCAAATGGCTTGTGAATGAGTGGCTGTGGGATGGAAACACGGAGAGGAACTCACCTGGGGCTGGCAGGAAGCCATCGTCTATGCTGTCCTCCAAGAAAGCACCCGTTGGGTCTGAGCTATACCTCTGGACAAAGCTGTCTTCCCTCACAGGGTGCCCCTGCTAGGTTGGAAGTGGAGAAAATCAATATTAAAGGGACTGGTTTGTAGAAGCTGACCCACACAGGAGAAGTCGCCCCTTTTTTAAAGGTCATCCCACTTACCCCGTTCCTGTCGATGCAGGTTGTGGCAGAGTTGTTGCTAGTAGCACTCTTAAAAAATAGAAAGAAAATACAGACATTATGAGAAGCAGTTCACTCTTAAAATTGCTTTTCATGTGTTCACAGAGGAAAAGTTTCATACCAATGAACTCAAGAGAGGAGTGCGAGATGTAGAGGGGCTGTTGAAGAAGCCCTGGTGTGGCACGAGATACTCGTCCGCGTCCACTATATCTTCCATGTCCTCCTCCTCCATCAGGGTCCGATAAAACTTGGAGTCTGTAGGGCTGGGCAGGTGCATCCTATCGTCTCCCTGAGGGACAAGTCAGTGTGAGAGAGGACTCGTAAGCTCCCTGCACGCCCTCATTATCCCCTTCTCTGAGAGACAAACTTATTCAGTGAGGGGTCCAAGATGTGAAATCTTGATCTGTGTGTTTAACCAAATTTATCTAGAGTTTAGGGGAATTTGGGCCTGAAGTCTCTGTCTGTGCTGCTGTAAAATATCTGCATTTTGAAGAGGTTCAAACTCTCTTCTCCTCTCAGGACCGCAGTATGGACTGTTACTGGTTCTAGACTGGGACCAGTACTAAGAAAACAGCGACTGGTCTTGAGATTCTGTTTGTAGTTCTAGCTGAATGCGTTAAGACCTGGAAAGCAATAATAAATCTGGCCTTACATTATCCATATTAGATGTTTTTATATGTATTATTAATAATTTTGAGCCTCATATTAAATGCTCATCAGACATCTCCCCACCCTTGGGCTTCGTACCTGGATGACGAGATAGCGTGGGGGGTCACGGGCCATTTTCGAGAACTCCGCTATCAGCTCGCGGAACTTGGGGCGGCTGTCGGCATCGATCATCCAGCCTGGAGGGATGAAAGCAGCACACAAATAGAGTTGTTTTGGTGATCAAACACGGAACTTGGAATAAAATGTAACAGTGAAAAGAACAGCACTTGCTGTTAGGGATTTGCCCATGAGTGACCACCATAAAAAGTTAATTCCGGAGCCACTGCTGTGAATTTCGGCATTTAAAATGCACATCTTGGCAGTTTTGGAAGAACGAAGGAGGTAATAGAAGCCCTTGTTGGAAAAGCTCCAAGGCTGGGCTTGTCTCCTCTCCTGCTGGCCTATCTCTGCTCGGGCAGGCAGGTCCCAACCTAAGTGATATCAATGCTTTGGTCCTGGGGATACCAAATGGGTGGCCAGCCTGGACTGGTCCAAGTTAGGCTGCTCTGAAAAAGCTCTTGAAGGAGGGGATGCAAATGAACTTCAGTGGGTGCCTGCAGACCTATGGAGATTTGGTCCTCACTGCACTGCTTCATGAAATCCTGGGAGGCCTAAAGCAGAACCTACCCTCTGTACCAGATGTCTTCTAAAATTCAAAACATCCTCAACTGGGGACATTTTGCAAGATTAACCATATCTAAGCTGTATTTAATTAATAAATGGACCTTAACAAAAACAAGTCCTGCAGCTTAGTGTGTATCAATGCTAGCAGAGCTTGCAAATACAGACACTTGCTGGTTTAACACGTGAGGTTACTTAGGAAACCCACACTTTCTGTTATCAACTAAGAGATGAGCTGATGTAGAGACTCTTGTGTTTAAAGTTCAAAATAAGAAAGGTCAAGCTTAGTAGGTCTGGCGGGACTCATACAAATCATAGAATCATTATGGTTGGAAGGGACCTCCAGGGTCATCAAGTCCAACCTTTATCCCATCATATTCCTGACCATTAGACCATGGCCTATCCTAACGGAGAAGTGAAGTGCTAATGTGTCATCTGTAATTTGTGTTAGACATCATTGCCGGTGACTTTTTACCACGCTAGAAATATGATCCCCTGCTAATTTGAGAAGAAATCCTTTTTGGTTTTAGGCAGAGTTGGAGCATCTGTGAGTTTGCTGCTGTACAGAAGTATCATCTACCATTTCTGAACTTCTCTCTGAGTTGTGTATGTTTAAATTGCTAATGACAGGACGAGAGGAAATGGCCTCAAGTTCCATCAGGGGAAGTTTAGGTTGGAGATTAGGAAGAAGTTCTTTCCTGAGAGGGTGGTTGGGCACTGGAATGGGCTGCCCAGGGAGGTGGTGGAGTCACCGTCCCTGGGGGTGTTCAAAAAACGGGTTGGTGAGGCACTTGAGGCCATGGTCTGATGGTCTGATGGTTAGGGATATGATGGGATAAAGGTTGGACTTGATGACCCTGGAGGTCCCTTCCAACCATAATGATTCTATGAATGATAATGATTCTATGATTCTATGATTCTATAATGATTCTAATGATTCTATAATGACTCTATAATGATTCTATGATTCTCAGTACTGCTTCTTAAATAAAAAAAGAAAACATTTGTTGTGGGATAACTTTGAATGTTTCAGTTCATACTCTCAGCTTATAAAGCAGATGACTGGGAATCCCAAATTCCTTCAGCCAAAATGGCACAGTTTCAGCAGGGTCTGTGCTGCAGCCTGCAAACACGGGGTGACCAGAGCAGTGAAAGATGTGCAGCTGAGTCCTGTGGCAGAAGGAGGGCTCGAACCTCAGATCCTCATGCTCACGTGTGTAAATTCAGTGTGGCAGTATGAAATGAGGTGGGGACACTCCACTGGTGGTGTTTTAAAAGCAAGAGGCACCTGATTAGGTGCCTGGAAAAATGTCTGCTTTCCACATCTGACCTGACCTGACCCAAAGAAGGGCCAGGGACGGAGCTGCTGAGCTTTGTGAAGGCTCAGCCCCTTGAGGACATGCTCTAGTGCAGAGCTTTTGAAGACCTGGGACGTGACTGCTGCAAGAGGAGATGTTGGCAGGGCTGAGGTGTCAGTAGGGTTCAGCATGACTGAAGAGGAGTTTCCAGGACACTGCTTTTGCATCTGGGCACCTCCCACGCTAAGTCGGTTCCTGCTCGTTCTGGTGCGCAGAGGATTTGGCTCTCCCTGTGCAGTGCCTGTCCTGACAAAGCAACACTGGGGCACTCCAAGAGTCCCCAAAAGTGCTGTGCTATGGCGTGTTCATGGTAGTGTGGCTCCTGTTTCAGGAACAGGTACATTTTGCTCCAGTGAGAAGGTCTTAAATGCCATCTAGTGGGCTTCTCGTCAGCATCCTCAGAGACACTACTGGTTGGAAGCAGGGATGCAGCACTCATGGTCTAGAGACACACAGGAAGCCAGATAATAACCCAAAATTTTAGCAGCTGATATAGATGGAAAAGGAGTCCAGGGTTCACAATCCCTTTGATGTGCCCCAACAATGACCAAAAGATACTTCAGAAACTCCCAGCTCCTGTGCTACTTTACAGCAAGAGCTATGTGCCGAGAAGGAGCCACCCAAAAATGAGGAAGAAATCAGATGAGGAACTCCGGATCCACATGTGCATCTGCTGTTATGGTGGTGCCTTGAGAAAAAGGAGCACCCAATCCCCATTTGTGAGTGCAGAGAGGGCCATATTACTGAGCTAAGGGGGAGCCTGGAGAAGAAAGCAGTGTAGATTGTATTTTCTAGACCTACAAAACCAGAGTATCAGGTAAAGTGAGTGGTGTTATGGTGATTTACACTGCCTGGCAATATCAGTTTAAAATAATTGACAATATCAGCCAGCACTGGGAATGGTGAAAAAAAATACTAGTTGGTTGAATTAGCAACTAATGAGAACATATTCCATGCTCCTAGCTGAAGCTCCAGGTGCAGGAACATGTTCTGGTGTCACCACTCTTTTCACATAGCCCTGTTTCTGTGCAGTCGAGAACACAGCATATACAAATGTGACATAACAAAGGCAATTTTGCTCCTTTTTCAGCTTTGGTATGTGCCCACAGCCCCAGATGTGAACTCACATTTGACCATGATCATGTACACGTCGATGGTGCAGATGGGGGGCTGGGGCAGACGCTCGCCCTTCTCCAAGACAGAGGAGATTTCGCTGGCGGGGATCCCGTCGTACGGCTTGGACCCAAATGTCATCAGCTCCCAAACTGTCACCCCTGCAGGTGGGAAGAGAAGATGGTGAGAGAGGCTTTGCTGGGAGCTGGGGTGCTTGCCCTGGGTGCCGAGAGGCAGTGAGTGAAGAAGGCTTTCCCAGAGGCACTGTATTGCCAGGGCCCTATCCAGGAAAAGCATTTGCTGTCAAAATTTTGAAGAGAGACAAATTAATAAAACAAGTTGAAATCATCCCATTTTCCTTTTTGTGTTTTTTTTTTTGGTATTATTTATATTATTTTTCTTTTAAATCTCAGCTAGTATCTCAGTGTTAAACAACCCACAAAGTCCCCAGCCCCACAGAAAGGAGATGCAGGTTACTGCCTCCTGACTCCAACCCAGCAAGTGGTTTAAAAATGGAAGCTGTATTTGTGTTTGAAAACAATCTCTTTGGAGACAAGCAAGGCAGTTTGTGAAAGATGTGTAAACCAGCTGCCTCAGTGTTGTTTGCTGACATACCACACACTCTCGTGATGTAGCTGTTGTGATTGTCTGGTAGCTTAGGATACAAAACAAGATTCTGGATGCCAAGATACATAAGTGGATTAAAAGAACCAGAGGCTGTGCTTTTTCGAAAAGGACACAGGATCTGACCATCTGCATTAAATGTTTTCCAGGAATATGAGAGCCCATGGAGTGGAAATTTTGGAATAAGTTGCTTTGAAAAGTTCCCTTTCTGCTCCTCTTTCTTTCTAGCTGGCCTGTGAACTATACCAAATATAAAGGGAATTCTTTAAGGAGTTTATCACTTCGCTTCCCATTTAGCATTGTCCTCCCAATACCAGGACAGCAAAAACATTTTAGGCCACAGCAGAGTTACACAGATTGACAGTGGTTGATGGTTTTAAGTCCTTCCTCTAGTTATGTGGCTTTATTGTCAGCCCAGTTATATTTTCATGTGAACCTGCTGAAGAAAAGCACCAGCAGAACTTCAGCAAATGGAGCAGAGTCTCCCACCTGCAGACCCTTTCAGGGAAGGGTTCATCCTCTGAAAGCATATTCTGCAAAACATCTTATACCTCACTAGCATGCCATTCATGTGAATATAACTTTATTGATTGGGGCCCATTGTTTATGTTTAATCTCTTGGTTTTCTCATAATAGGAAGAAAAAAAGGTCTGTGTAGAAAAAGGCCTTCCATTTTCCAACCCATTTGCAATAATGATAACTGAGTATAGACTCACCATAACTCCAGACATCACTTTGATGAGTGTAAATCCGGTGTAAAATTGACTCCAAGGCCATCCATTTAATAGGAACCTAGGAAAATTCACAAACAAAAGCCTTAAGAGGCTGATGCAAAACTTACCAGTGATATTTACCACCAGGTGGTGTTTAAACCAACAGTTTGGTTGCAAAAGGGGAAAAAAAATCAACCAACAAAACCTACAGCTATCCAAGTAGTGGAGTCCCTTTATATTATTTTCATTGTGATGAACCTGAGAACTCGTGAAATATTAGGCATAGTAGAGATATCTCATACAAATTAGTTTTACTAATTTTTAACTCTTTAATTTACTTTAACTCTTTAATTTACTAATTTTTAACTCTTTTTTTAACCCTATCCTATCGTGACAGGACACAAATCCAACCTCAGGCTGTGTGACAAAGACTGATCTGCACTCATATGGTTTCCATTTATGATCTCTGCCATATCTGCAAGCAGCTTCTCTTTAATTTCTCAGCAGGATACCTTCCCTCCACCAGCACGTAGTACAACACAAGGGCGTGTTGAACCAAGTCTGACAGGTCTTTCTTCTCCTATAAACATACAGCAATCTCTTTCTCTTCATAAGCTGTGCAGTGTTATTGGTGTTGGCTGCACTGATGAATTCAGCCATACTTTTTTTTTTCTTTTTTCCTTTTTATGTTTTTTAAATAATCTTCCTTTTTTTTCCCAGACATTCTGGGTGGGAATTTCAAAAGCATTCGCTGCTCTGCTACCTCCGCTCCCACTGCAGTCCCACTGGCCTGACGCTGCTCCGGCTGATTTCAGAGGACTCCCACAGGCTTCAAAGGCAGCATGCTGAGACAGCAGCTGAGAACTTTGAAAAACCCACTCTTTGTTTTTTTCCCCTGTGTTTAAGGCTCGTGTGCAAGGACTAACACCAACGGTGGTTCATTTCTCCAACGTGCTTTACCTTGCCCCCCTCGGCGTGATACTCCTTCTCATCGGCGCCGAGCAGCTTCGCCAGCCCAAAGTCTGTGATTTTCACGTGTTGAGGAGTCTTAACAAGGACGTTCCTGGCAGCAAGGTCACGGTGCACCAGGCGACGCTCCTCCAAATAGTTCATTCCCTGCAAGATGACAGGCCACAGGTGTAGGCATCACACGCTTTGGGCTTGGACTCACAAAGAAGTTACCAAATGTCAACTGCTCCGTGGTAGCTGCACGCACCCCACCACAAGCACGTGCTAACTTATAACCCTTCAGAAAAAGGTTGGCTGTTTCAATTTATGTGGTACTTAGAATCATAGAATCATCGAGGTTGGAAGAGACCTTCAAGCTCACCCAGTCCAACCCCTACCTCTATCACCACTCACCCACAGCACCCAGCGCCACATCCAGATGCCCCTTGAACACCTCCAGGGACGGGGAATTATTGCAGGGTGAGGATCTGTGCTTGCACAGTTACAAGAAGTAACTTCACCCTCCAGGAACCTTTTTGTAGGTCCATGTGCCAGTGGAGTCATGGAGAAAAAAGGGACAGTAGCAGGTATAGCAGGGGATGCAGTTCCTTAGGGATTCAGTTCAAGAAATAGTCTCCTTCCCTGGAGACATTCAACCCCCGCCTGGATGCGTTCCTGTGTGATGTACTGTAGGTGAACCTGCTCTGGCAGGGGGGTTGGACTGGATGAGCTTTTGAGGTCCCTTCCAACCCTAGAATTCTGTGTGATTCTGTGTGAAATAGCAAATTGGGATAGGACTTGAAAGTAAAGGGGCAAACCCTTCTTTCAGCTGCATTTGTGCAGCCCCAGTGACTCCAGGACAGCACAGTGCAGAATTTAACTGTCACCTTCCATATACACACATAGAACCCTACAGAGACACTAAGGGCCTGGGAGAAGAGCCCAAGCAAAAATAAATTAACCATTCTAAGTTGCTGGTTCTGTGCCTCATTACAGTGTACCTTGCCTGCCCTCTGCTAACAACGAGGCATCCCACTGCAAAGGTGAGAAAAGGAAATCAAATTTAAAAATTCATTTTATGGCTGAGCTCAGAGTTGCATCTATTTTCAAGTCCTCTTTGAAAAGGCAAGTTCTTCTCGTTTCCCAGCCTCCCATGATTAGACTGGGCTTGCCTTAGCATACGTGCTTTTTTTGGTACAACTGCTCCTCCTGGAAGAATACGACTAATTGTGCTGGATTGACTCTTAAGGTACGAATCTAACAGCTGCATTTCTGACCACAGAGATTATTCCCCCTTCTCCCCTCAACTCCAATTTCTTGGGGTATGAAATTGAGTAGCTCATGATTTCTAAGCTTCCTGCAAGATCCTTTCTAGAAACCACAATTATTCCCAGTCGATAGAGTTCTGCGGGCGGCACCTGATGCGTTTGCATTTTTATGGAGAGAATTCATAAAAAAGTGCTTCTAACCTACAGAGTTAACACTGAAATGATCACGTTGATGTGATGACAGAGCACTGGGGGGAATAATCCCCTTCCAGCCTCCACCCCCTTCTAAGCCCACTGCTAACCTGGACCACCATCGAATCCTCCACCCGAGCCCCTCAGCAGAACTTCACCCATGCCAAAACAAACCACCCAAACAGGCTGGCTCAATGCCACTACAGCGTGCATTCAGTTACACAAAGAGATCTTTAGCAAGCAGAGCTCTTGAGACAAAAAAAAATCTCGAGCTGCTGACAGAAAGCAGGCTTTCTTAGAAAAAATAAAATACATTTAAAAAAATCACAATCTAGCTCCAGTAGGACAAAAAATTTCCTGCTAAACACGTCTTGTAAGACTTAGTAAGACTCAAAGATGCCGAATGGCAGAATATCAGCTTCACACTAAGCTGTTGAAGATGCTGATAGCTAAAAGGCTTGTGCACATGCACAACTGTACACCAAAGATGTTGAACTGCTCGTCTAGAAAGTTCAGCAGATCTGTAATTGTGTGCAGGCCTGGGGCTTAAGCCATTTTTCATCATTAAGTGTGAGGCCAATGTGTTCAAAGAGTTACTCCACAGTGTTTCTGCACATGGAGCGTCTACGCTCTGTCGTAACATCTTGTCTGAAGGACAGGACTCGGAACCTCAGTGAAAGAGAATGTTTGTAAAAGATGCAAAGAAAGCTTATTTCAAAGCTGTGAAAACAGACACAAAAAGAAGCTTCCCAGGGAACTTGCCTCCTGCTGGCTAGCTACCAGACATAAATATATCTTTCAATGTTTTTCCCCTGCAAAAGTACATTTTTAAAGAGGCAGATAATGTCCAAAAAAATCTAGCATGACTTTATCAGCGTAGTAACACCAGGCACATTGGTGGGAAAAAGCTGTACGTGTGATTTACGAGCGCTTTGAGGAGAACTTCAGTGCTGAGCGGCACAAAGGAGAACGTTGAAGGTCAGGCATCGCTGGAGAGGGTAGAGGTTGCTATGGGCAAGTGAAAAAAAAATCAAACAGAAGCTAACAATTGTGAATGGCAACCTTTTGGATAAGTGATGCCCCGAGGATCAATCTGGGGACTGATTTTGCCACCTTCAAAATGAACGAGGAGGAGGAGGAGGGAAATGTGGCCTCCAGCGCATCCTCCAAAGGGACTGAAACCAGGACAGAGCAATAATTGATTTTAAACAAGAGAGCAAGAGAGTCAGAAAAAAGCAGTTCACATCCCAGGTGGACACGTAAATTAAAATTCACTTGCTCTGGAGCACGCTGTAAAAAAGTACACGCACCGAGATGAAAAATGTGCTCTGTATACTTCTGCTGGACACTTTTCTGAGGTCCTCAGCATATTTCCTGAAAGCAAACCACAGCTGGTCGAGCCTGGGATGTATACAAGGTCTTGAGGGACCGATAGGGCTGTAAGTGTGTGGTTAGCTTGCAGACTGTCATTCCCAAAATAAGCAGCCGGGCTTTGTGGACATCACCATCTCATATGGCAAATCTCCAACAAACTCCAGCTACTTTTTTGTTGGTTTTGCTCCACTCTTCCATGCTTGCAAATGGCTAACCACCTTCCAAACACAGCACATGGCTGCTAAGGGCTAGAGGCTGTGCTTCAGCCTCTTTTACTGCTCTTCTCTCTGGCAAACAATGCCACGTGTGATAACGGGTCTTTTATTTGGCCATTGCAACATTGCAATCACAGGCACCAACTCAGTGCATGGAAATTACAGAACAGCCCTGGGGTGCCTGAAAGTCTTTCCGAGCCAGAACAGAGCTGGTATTCATTAATCAGCAGTTTTGATCTGCAGGCTTCAGAGATTTCAGCCTGAAAAATCAGTGTCATTCTCCAAGACACACAAAGACAACATCATCATTTGCCTCGTGGCACTGCCCAGTGAAATCCACTGATGGGAACAGCACTTTGACACGGCCATTGCCAAATTCTACTCCCTTCCCTGCCACAGCTTTGTTGCATGACATTACTGTTTCATTGCAGGGTCTTTGGTTTGGACATTAATGCCTTGGTGACAATATTACAGTGTCTAGGAGCATTCTGAAGAATAGCTAAGGTTTGCACAGCGGCTTGAAAATGGTAAATTCTTTAAGACATGTATAAGGTGTCTAGGAACCACGTGGTGAAATACAAAGGAATTACAGAGACAAGTGAATAAACACATTACATGCTGGTAGATCTCCATATAAGAGTCTGAGTTTTAGCTGAGCTGGGAGCGTGCTGGTCTACTCACCTTTGCAATCTGCACACACCAGTTGAGAAGGTACTGGGAGCCGATGTTGTCCTTGTGCTCTCGGATGTAATCGAGCAGGCAGCCATAAGGCATCAGCTGTGTGATGAGCTGAACAGTAGATGTGAGACAGATTCCCAACAAGCGGCACACGTGAGGATTGTCAACACTAGCCATCACGTAAGCTTCCTGAGAAGAAAGGAAAAAAAGCAGTGTGAAACACTCTCCTTGGTGTGACAGAAACGTTTGGAGGCTGTATAAAATAAGTTGGTCATTCAAGAGGTTGCTAAAATACAATATGCAAACTCTGTGCCCCAAATCACAGAATCATAGAATCATTGAGGTTGGAAGAGACCTTCAAGCTCATCCAGTCCAACCCCTACCTCCATCCCCACTCACCCACATCACCCAGCACCACATCCAGACACCTCTTGAACACCTCCAGGGACGGGGACTCCACCACCTCCCTGGGCAACCCATTCCCACCCCCACTCACCCTCACAGGGAAGGAATTGTCCCTGATGTCCAATCTGAATCTGCCCTGCTGCAATTTCAGGCCGCTAAAAAATACAAAACATAAAATACTTGTATTTCCTACTCTGTGGACCAAGTTTTTTCCACTCAGTGGAAGGTCCAGATTTTGAACACTGAAGCATCACTGAGATGCTGCAGGAGAGCCAGTTTCCCACTGTACAGCAAGCAAACATGGGACATAAAATGCTGGGGACAAAACTTACCGACCTAAGGGGAATTCAAAAATTGAACATCAGTTGGATGGGATTTCCTCATTTGAAGTGCCTAATTGCAAGGGCAACACATCTTGTGAACATGTGTCATATGGCTTTTTTCCCTCCACAAATCTTTTCATAAAACTGACTGGAAATCAGTACTTTTTAGACCCCTGTCCTTCTCTCAGGGTTAGTACAAACCCAGAAAGTCAAAAGTTGTTACCTATGGTGGGACTGACAGTTTGGCTTTTGAAGAGATAAGGCTTCTTTGACCATGTTGCTCTTCAGTCTGTGTCAAACCAAACAGTTCAGTAATCAGTTCACCTCTTTGGAAGTCTGAATACCTGTCTTACTTTAAGCAACACTGGTGAGAGTATTGTCCTCAATTAGAAAAACTGTTTTAGACTCGTATAGCAATGCAAATGATGACAGGAAGGTACTTATAACGTGGGAGCCTAAGCAGAATAAACCCTTTGGTCAACTGGAATTTTGGGTTTGAGTTTCATGAATATGTGAACAACTCTTCTTTCAAGCCTGGATGAATCTGCAGAATCTAAGGTACCCAAGGTACCTCTTCTTCCTTTGCTCTTCTGTAGGAAGGGAGAGGACCCTTCAAGAGGCTGGTGCTGTATGCTCCAGACACACCCAATACATCTTTTAAGAAAGTAAAAAATACCTGACTTCATGGTTTTTGCATGCAAAAACTACTTACAGATTTGAATTTGAGATCTATATTTATACTGACATCCACTGTCAAGTGCAAGCTCAGAGAGTGGATTCTGATAAGGGGAATAAATTAGAGCTGAAGTTGTGTTTTTTAAAAATTAACTTGTGCCTGATTTACACTATTTCACTTCTAGACATTTTTAAAGCCATTTGATTGAAAACTAACTCAATGGGAAATAAATGGGAATATTTCCATGCAGCAAGCTTTTAGGTCAGCATCTTAACTCAGCGTCTGGAGTGATACCAACCAATCATCCCTTGGCAATCCAACATTAGGCTAGCAGCCCCTCACAGCCTAAAATAATACCTATAATAATAGTCAGGCCACTATTGTGGCAGGAAAAGGAGCAAATCTGCACTTTCTAAGAGCTTAAGAAATGAAATACCATAGCACTTTACTCATCATCTAACAAGCCTTCCACAGATGTCACATAGCTGTGTAGCTGGTAAGTACTATTATTAAACAAAGTGATTAAAGCAATGACGTTCAAGAATAAGCAACCCCAATTCTTAAGCAACACTTTCTGGCCTTGCTATTGTTGTCTGACGCACCAGCCTAAGCAAAACACCATGTAATGCACTTTTCTCCTGAGGTGCTAATTCTGCACTTGGTATCCTTGTTTTGGAGCCTCTGGGATTAAAGTGGTTTGCAGGCAGCCAAGCTCAAGCAGATCTCTGGCAGAACTGGGCAAGGGCTCCTCAACCTAATGCAGGGTGTTAGTAGGGCACTGAAAAACAACCCTCTGTCAAGGCTAACACTGATTCTAGCTGGAGGAAAGATAAAGCAAGAGTACAACGTGCTACTCAAGTACATAGATACCTCTCTGGGCATAGTACTGCCCAGAGAGGCTGTGGAGTCTCCTTCACTGGAGACATCCAAACCCCGCCTGGATGCGTTCCTGTGTGATGGACTCTAGGTGACCCTGCTCTGGCAGGGGGGTTGGACTGGATGAGCTTTCGAGGTCCCTTCCAACCCCTAGGATTCTGTGATTCTGTGATAGATATTTGTGGCAGTGCTTTTTAGAGAACCATGTGAATCCACCACACAATGGTCAGATGTAAGCTGAGACCAAAACATCCTCCATCTCCCTAGGCTTCCAAACCGAGCTGTCGTACCAGTGAAGGGCATCTGTTCCTTGCCTTGTTTCCTGGTGGGATTCAGATCCATCCTGTATTCATTTCAGCTGGGGGGATGGGAAATCTGCAGAGCTGAAGCTGTTCTCACCGCCCATCTGCTGTGCAGCCTGCGCCGGGCTGACCCCGGGGGCTGAGAACTGGGATGCTGAAAGAGCAGAGTGGGCGTACGGGCCACGCAGCTTTCAGAGAGCTTCCAAGCATTGACACTGCCTATTACATCTGATACTGCAAAGCAAAATAGGCCAGAGCCTCCTGGCAGGGAGCAGAAGGGAGCTATTGTGCGGTCGTGGGTCTCTCTAAGTAGCCCAAGACATTAAAGTGGGCCTTTGTTTCAACTGTTTATCTTGGAAATCTCTGCGGTATGCTCTGACCTGCTCCAAGTATGCTTGGTATTCAACAACAATCTTCTGAATTAGCCCTACCCTAATAAAGCCAGGGTGAGCTCGCCTGGATTATGTGAGCTAAAGCTGCTGTGCTTGTTCTATACCTAGCGTGTTTCTGTAAGACAAATCATCTTTAATTGGACATTATTATCTCCGAGGTTTCAGTAACCCTGTACAGTTGGTTTTGTAGCAAAAATCTGTTTGGGGAGGAGCCTTTGGAGTCATCCCTCTGACTTCTCTCACTGGCTTTGTATTGTTTTAAAGTTTTCATCTGAAATGTAGAATTAATTCCACCAACCAAATCATCTGAAAAATGACCAAGACTGAAAAAAAGCAAGACCATCCTAATTCAATGTGGGGATATGGTACAGAAAGTTCTTGGAAAAGAGAAAGTACTTTGGTACCATACAGCCCCTGCATCTGAGAGTACCTTGATCTGCTGAAGGCAGGATGTGGTACTGTAGGCTTATTCATTGACCCTTCAGCATTATATATATAAATAAAACCTTCAGTATATATGCAGTTAAGCCCAAAGCATCCTTTGATGAAGACTCTGTTATCCTTCTTATCACTGTGAAGAGGGAAGCAAGGGGCAGAGCTCAGGGCAGACAGCTGAGCAGCATCTTTGGCAGCTCCTCAATGCAGGGGACGCCAGCAAAGAGAGGGACCACAGCCTGCCTGCAGGCAGACAAGAGGCAGGGACCAGGCATACAGTGGTCAGGAACCTGGGGAAGGGCTGAGACTGGTCTGGAATCGAACTAAACTGAAACCAGAATGGATATTGCTTCTCATATGGATTCTGAGATGGACCACCTATTCTTTTGCATTGCTGCAATACCTCATGAATGTTTATCAATATGTAAAGGGTGAGGGTCTGGAGGATGGAGCCAGGCTCTTCTCAGTGATGGCCAGTGACAGGACAAGGGGGAATGGGTGCAAGGTGGAACACAGGAGGTTCTGGGTGAACATAAGGAAGAACTTTGTCACTGTCAGAGTGACAGAGCCCTGGGCCAGGCTGCCCAGAGAGGCTGTGGAGTCTCCTTCAAACCCCGACTGGGTGCATTCCTGTGTGCCCTGCTCTGGGTGGTCCTGCTCTGGCAGGGGGGTTGGACTGGATGGTCTTTCGAGGCCCCTTCCAACCCCTGACATTCTGTGATTCTGTGGTTCTGTGAATAGGGTACCTAACACATGATCTGTTGAAGTAATGTATTGGAATAACACTGTTTATTCAGGGTGACTGGAAAAATCCTGTGTGCTTTATTATCATCAGTAGCACAGGTAGGTTTGTTCACAGCCATTCATCCTGACACTTCTCACTATGAGACTCGGCCTTTTGTTAAGATCTTCACCAGCTTGAACCATCTGAGATGAGCCTTCCTACCTGAGGTGTCATTTGCTGTCCAAAGCTGGATTATTATTTTTTTAAAAATTAATTTCCTGCTAAAGTGGTTCAGCTCCTACCAAAATAAAAACCCCACAGTTTTCCCCATGGCTGAAGGACCATCAAGCAAACAAGCTGTTGTCCCGTGAGTCCCAGAGTGACCCAGCAGGCTCCAGCTCAGGGCTGAACAGAACACACACACAACACACAAGGCATTTCTTGTCACTGAGGATTGAACCACAGCATAGGAAAGCTGAACTGAACGTATACCAAACACCTGAGTGCTCCTCTCCACACTCAGCACGTTCCTTTCCTCGTATATAAATATATATATCCTTGGTGCTTTATGTTGTATGGCTTCAGATCTACCAAGAGTTCAGATTTTTAGCTAGTCCAAGTACAGGGAACTTTGTATTTAGGACTCTGGCTCACTTGCTGTAAACTCACACATTTATAAACTCCTGAAACAGCTTCCCATAGCCTTTTTCCCTGTTTTCTGAAGTGATGAGCTATACCCAAGAAAGAGAATAAAATTCCCATGTCTCTTTCGGGAAGCAAAATAATTTCTTGCTCTTCATGGGCAGACAACTGGGATATCTTTTTCTTTTGGATTTATAGTTAATACAATCCTATGCAACCAAGCAACCACCTCATGACAATCTGCAATGTCAGGATTCAAAAATCATTAGATATGTTGTTATTGATTTTAGTTCTACTGCCATAATGGCAATGAATGCCACAATTTTAGGCTTGAAACATCAGAATGAAGAAAACGGGGTTAGCACCAGTCTTTGGACTGCAGCAAGGGGTTCATAGGAGACAGAAGAGCACTTCACAGACTGGGCTGCAAAGCCCAGTACTTCTAGATGGAGAATGCAGTTTGGGGTGCAAAATTCTTCTCCCCACCTAAAATCCTGAAATCCCTTTAGCTGTTACAGAGGAAAATCGACAGAGCACTGACAACTTGACAAAACAAACATCAAAACTTACATCAAGTATTTCCTTGTTGGCTTTTGGGGATGTAGCTTCTCTTAACTCTTTAATAGCGACAGGGATTTTAACCTTCTCCCCTTCTGGGATCCAAAGCCCCTACACCAAAAAGAAGTACAAAGAGTTACTCAGTCTCATACCCAACAGGTTAGTTCTCACAATGCATTTTGCATCTTCTGAGTAGACTTAAATATTCTGAGCAATGGGAAGGCATGGCAGACAACAAAAATATGCAAAAAAATGTGTCTTGTGGGTGTTAACAAAATCCTGGTACTGGAGTGGGTGGTATTTCTCTTTCAGTCACCTCTGTTGTGTTTTCTTGAAAAAACATCTTCATTACTGTCCCTGGATAAATAGCCCAAAAGGTGGATAAAGAGCAACTTTTGCAGATGGAATTCTAATTAATTAGCACATACCAGCAACTTCATGTGCAAAACCTCGCCCCGTCCAATTTATAAATCATGGGATGAAAAGAATTGGCATTTTCTCATGAAAGCAAGATGGCATCTTATTGTACAAATAACTGAGCCCTAAACACATGCAGGAGCAGGTAGGTTTATGTCTGACTGGTTCAGTGCTCTACATCTATAGTGTTGGGAGGCCATTTAGGTGTCAGGTGAATGGCATAGCACCGTGAGGATACTCTGCTGAAGTACCCAGCAATGTAGGTGCACATTGTCAGAGGTCAATGGGATTTGTGCCCCTGAAGGTCCTAGCCATAGCTGGAAGTCTGCTTCAGAATACAGAGCTTTATAAAGAGATATATGAATCTACAGCCTATATCTCAGTATCACCGGCAAAGCCTGAAACACATATTCCTGAATAAGAGGAGGAGCACATAAATCTGGAACTTGGTGAAGAAGAATTGCAGAGGATAAACAAACACCGCGAGAAAAAATACCCTGTGGACCTACACAACTGAAGGTGTGTAGACACTTGCACACATCTGAGACAGTTCTAACAAAAGAGTGATTGACAATTATAAAAAACAAGACCCCAAATGACACAGAAAAATGGCCTAGCACTGAGCCAATCAAAGTGCATTTCTTTGTTTCCTTATATTCACAACAAGGTGTGTTTGGCCGTGGTAGTTTTTAAGTAGAATCTTTATCCCCCAGGTACAGCAGCATGGCTTTAGCAACATCTTATGTAAAACCTCTCATGTTACCCAATTCATAACTCAACTAATGATGATTGAGTCATCTCTCTACCACTCAATATACATGTGCTATAAAATCTAGTAAAAAAACCCAAATCTAAGCTATGATCGCAGCTCCCAGTTCAGGCTTTGTTTGGGTGGCTTCTGCATGAGTGGGCAAGATAAAAAGGGGAAGAGAAACATGGTGATCTTACCTTATAAACAGTGCCAAAAGCTCCAGAGCCTAAAACTTTGACCTTTTTAAATTCTGTTTCCTTTAAAATTCTCAGATGAGCCTGGTTCGGTGCCTCCCCACTGGGTGTCAGTGGTTCAACGAGCTGGTGCAGAGAGAAGAAGACATTAGAAAGATACATAGTCTGGGAGGACAGCAAGCAGCACGCTTTGGGGAAGCAAATAAATCCTTCCTTTAAAATAACGAACATTTTATTCCACGTGAAGTTTATGGGAGGACAGCTCCACTCTGACCTGCAGCAATAAATATCTAGAGTTGCTCCAGATTTCCGAGGTAAAATCAATCACAGAGTGGCCACTGCCATTTTGAGGAATGAAGGAATACAACTGTTCAAACGAAGGCTTTGACTTCAAAGCCTTAAAACACATGGCATGAAGAACAATGCAATTACCACAGATGCTAAAGAAGATTGTCTTTTTTCAACTTGTGAATAAATTATAAAACTGTTTTAAATAATTGGCAAAAGTCACCTGTAATGTTTCAGGTCTGCTCTTGTTTAACTGGATGAAATTCCCATGGTAGCAGTGGCTCCCCCAGGCCGCAGGGTTAGAACCATAGAATCATTATGGTTGGAAGGGACCTCCAGGGTCATCAAGTCCAACCTATACCCCACCATATTCCTAACCATTAGACCATCAGACCATGGCCTCAAGTGCCTCATCAACCCGTTTTTTGAACACCCCCAGGGACGGTGACTCCACCACCTCCCTGGGCAGCCCATTCCAGTGCCCAACCGCCCTCTCAGGAAAGAACTTCTTCCTAATCTCCAACCTGAACTTCCCCTGATGGAACTTGAGGCCATTTCCTCTCATCCTGTCATCAGCAATTGGGGAGAAGAGACCAACACCAGTCTCACTACAGCCTCCCTTTAGGTAGTTGTAGAGGGCAATAAGGTCTCCTCTCAGTCTCCTCTTCTCCAGGCTTCTCCTCTTCTCCAGGTTCACAAGAAGCAATTGAAACTCTGAGAGTGATTCCTTTCTCAAGAAAAGGGCAATGCTGAATTGACTATCCATGTTTTCAAAATTTGATCTAAGCCTTACAGCAAACAGCAGTAATGCCCTCCAGAAGTATTTAACCCTTTTTTGATGCATAAGTCAGCTATTTCCCTTTGTGATTTTATTTTTTCCTCTTTTTTGAATAAAACTGCATTTAGCCAGATACAATCTGACTCCAGCAATCTTTCTGCTGCGCTGAAATATCCTCACTTTGAGGAGTCCAGAGGGTACAGTATGAGCTGAGCACAAACTGAACTCTACTATCACAACTCTGTAACACATGTATGTGTGTAAAATATTGTTAGGTAGTGCATTAAAAAGCAGGACAATCTCTTTTTAAGGATTTTAGCAACTGACTCTGCAAAGCCAGCAAGCACAGAAGGAAGCTTCAACTGAGCTTTTATGCTAAATACAATTTGCTAATTACTTATTAGGATTGGACTAGAAAGAGAAGAGGGCTAATCATAAAAGAGCAGCCTTAATCCAGGATTTTGCTGGTTTTTATGTGAAGTACCCAGAGGGTGATGATGTAACACACACAAAACCATGCAGAAAACAAAAAGCAGTGCAGAAACCTTCTTCATACCCAACAGGGTGAACCATTCACTCTGACAGTGTTATGGGTTTTTTGAGCTAAGAACAAACCCAAGACAAGACACAAACACTTCCACAATTCCTTTCCCTCCTCTCCTTTCTCTCTCATTCTTTTCTATAGGATCAGACATAGGTCAAGGGGCTAAAACCTTCAAAAGTGCCTACAGCAGCCTCGAGGCTTGTCTGGAGGGAGAAATGATTCGAGGCTGGGGGTCTACATGGCAAGGTGGTATGGATCAGCAAACACATTGCACCTCGTGCTGGAGCAGACAATCTGAGTAGGCAATGATTTTCATTGGGATTTAGTCACCTAAATGCCCTAAAGCTTTTGAAAATTATACCCAGAGGGATCAGATTTGAGATGAAGCGAGAAGGTGTTCAGTGCACACGGCCTCTTTCCTGGCTAGGGTGGCAGATGCCGTGTTTGCCCACCCGAGGGCCTGTTGAGTTACAAGGCAGATACATGGTGCTTTAACCCTCTGGTATGACGAGGCTGGCACTCGGTGACCCCAGTAAAGCAGCCGTGGTGCTCACCTCCCTCTCCTGCAGCAGCCGGCGCAGGGTCCGCTTCCGGACGATGTGACGTCTTCGCAAGTAGAGGCCAATGCCCAAGCCAACCACCACCAGGCACAGGAGACCTCCAACAACGCCAGCTGCAATAGATGGGATCTTGGAGCTGCAAGACAAGGGGGAATGCAGAAAGAGAAAAGAACGCTTAGCTGTAAGATTGTTAAAAAACCCTACAGAGGTTGCAAGAGACCTTGGGTTTTGACCAAACACATGCTCTGGACATCCACTTAAGCCTATTGGACATTTCAGATATCTTGGGCATCTCTATTTTGAAGTTCCTCATCCAGTAACGTGCTCAAAGTTCTGGATGTCCACTTAAGCCTATTGGACATTTCAGATATCTTGGGCATCTCTATTTTGAAGTTCCTTATCCAGTAACGTGCTCAAAGTTCTGGACATCCACTTAAGCCTATTGAACGTTTCAGATATCTTGGGCATCTCTATCTTGAAGTTCCTCATCCAGTAACGTGCTCAAAGTTCTGGACATCCACTTAAGCCTATTGAACGTTTCAGATATCTTGGGCATCTCTATCTTGAAGTTCCTCATCCAGTAACCCTCTCAACGTCTTCACTCTTCTCTCAAACTTGCAATTGGAGCTGATTCTCATAGCTTAAGTGAGGGGATTCCTCCTTCCTCTGACAAACTCAAAGCACAAGAGTACCAAATCTGTGATGCCTACATATGCCCACCACGGGCAGCCCACACGTGATCAGGCACACAAAGCACATGGAGAGAAGGTGATATCAAGAAGGCAGTTGCGATACCATCAATGAAGCTGGCATCTCACTGTTATTGGGGGCGTGTGGCTGTTCTTCTTTCCTCCTTATCACATACTCAGCTCCTGTTTACTTTGGCAACTCGTCTTTGTCCTTGATCCTCCACATATCCCCCTTTTTTGTTCAATAGCTCTAAAGCAAGCACTGCATTTATATGCGAAAGCATTACCTTGTTTATACTTTGTTCATTCTTCGTACAAAGGTTAAAATACAAGGTACACAGATACAAATGAAGAGAACAACAAATAATCCTAGCAAGCCAAAATGATTCACTTTTTTCCCCTCTGTGTCCAACTCCCCCCGTTGTTTCTCCTTTAAAGGGTACAAGTTGTGCAATGCGTTGCCCTTGCGGGACAAAACAAGGGGGCACCGGTGTCCATGCCATGATTTGAATTTCCCCTGTAGAATCAGAATCAGTAACTCCAGGTAATATAAAGAGTCCCAGTTTTGTGGTTGATGATCTGCCAATCAGCAAAGCGTGCATTCCATTTCCAATTGGTCCCCAAACTCCCATGGGAATAGGGCTACGTCGGTTGTTGGTATGGTGATTGACGGCCAGGTGCACTCCCAGCGGTGCAGGGGTGAAGTTGCCAACCATACAGCGGGATGTGGATTTGTTTGGTTGTTTGGGGTGTGAGGCTTCACCCCCTGACCTGAACGATGAGATAAAGTGTTCCATCAGCATCAAATCTTGACCGGCATTCATTGGCCCAATGCTTGCCTTTCCTGCATAACGTGGCGAGCGAGGCTTCTCCTGACCCCTTTGGAGGCAGTCTCTCTGTAGATGTTCATGGTCTAATGGTCCAATGGTTAGGAATATGATGGGATAAAGGTTGGACTTGATGACCCTGGAGGTCCCTTCCAACCATAATGCTTCTATGATTCTATGTCCTTGAGCCCCACATTTATAACAACCAGCCCCGTGGCGCTTTGGTCCGTCCCCCTTTAGCTGGGCTGTCAGAGCATTGGCCAGTGCACCAGCCTGGTGCTCCACAGAGCCTACAACTTAACAGGCTCTCACCATGACAGCTAATGTCCATTTGCATCCTCCCCCTTGGAGCGATTGTAGAACAGGCTTACAGGCATCATTAGCATTATCAACTGCTAATTGCAGCAAGAGCAGCTTTCGTGCAGC
>VZRW01003818.1:403981-445557 GCA_013398125.1 Aegotheles bennettii | reverse complement strand
AGCATGATCTGCCCCCAAGGGGCTAAATGTTTACCGGCCCTTTTGTCTCCTGCTTCCACCGCTTTCTGCAAATCCTCTCCCACTTTTCTCCACACCTCTGTCTGAAAAGTCCCTTGTGTCAGAAATTGTGGCTGATTCTCTCTAATCCATTCCAACAAGGTTACTAACTGTTCATTAGTTATATTATGGTTTTGTGTTTCAAGCACTCTTCTAATCACATTTAAACTTAGGCATTGTCCTCGTGATATTCAGTCCCCCATGGTTCCTGACTGCTCACCTTCTGCTCGGTGATGGCTTCAAAGTTGCGTGTAGATCTCTATGGTTCAGTCAGGCTATGCCACCAGTCCGGGTTTCTTTTACCTCTTTCTTAAAGTCCCCATTCGGGGGCCATTTGTGGCATATTAAGGCACGGACTCAGCTTGTGATGCAAGTGAGACAAGCTTTATTTTGCAGCTGTGCTTTTTACACGTTACTATCAGGTTGTTTGCAATTTTTGCAATTTATTTGCCTTGAGCGAGTGATTTGTTACTTCTTCCACCATATCTCAGTCCAATCCCCTACCATCTCACACGCCTCTTGTCCAATACAATTGCTGATCATGCCCTGTCCGTGCTTAGCTTGATGCCTTAAAGCTGTTCTTCTTTCCTCATTAACCACGCACTCTGCTCCTCTTTACTTTTGCCACTCGTTTTTGTCCTTGATTCTTTACAGGGGGCCAATGCTGTAAGGGTCAAAATGAACTTCAGATCATAGGCTCTCCTACCCAAGTACAAATGTTGAAGGCCAGGTAATGTGTGACTTCTGCCTCTTTTTTCGAGCCTGGGTTATTTCAAATTTCAGTTGAAAAGAAAAACCCATTTTGCAAGGTTGTTTTTCTGGTCTGTACTTAAGAGATCCATCATAGCTCCTTCTAAGTTGCTCCAGGGTTTACTATTAAGTAGAGCCACTTTTTACCAGTACTTCTAGGCTGAATTTGTCTTGCCATAGCATGACTTTGTGGCCAGAAATTAAATCCCTCTCTCTTAGGCAGAGAAGTCTGTTCGCCTGTTGCATGACCTTAAGCAAATCCTGAGGCCAATGTAAGATCTAGAGTGAAGAATGAACGTCCTTCTGTGCACAGAGCGGTTGGAGACACACAGATCACAGTGCTGGAAAAGACCCCCTGGGTCTCTGAGATGAACTCCCTGTAATGCAGGTAACAATCCTAACCATACCTCTCTGCCACTAGCCCTTAATCCTTCCTTTTTCCAGCTCCTCCTTTTGTTCTCCAGCAACAGATCCAGGTCTCACCTTGACAAACACGCTAGGCAGAACAAGGTTTCGGAGTCTTGTGCCAGCAGGGATATTTCTCAGTTCTTTGATCATTTTTATAGGTCTGAGCCTGTTCTAATCTGTCACTTCCCTGCACAGAGCTGAAGACTTAACTTGAGTCCCAGCCTGCACAGTGTCCAGCACGGAAAGGTAAACATGCATGCATACTTTCCAGCTCTGTTGTTAATTGTAGCAGATGAAATACTCACCCATTTGGACAGCCTTCAAGACCTGGCCCTTTGCACCTGTAAAAACAAATGAACATCACAAACATATTAGCTCTGGCATACATACTTCTATAATTCCAACTAAGAAGAGTGCTACTGATTGAAAAGTTTGTGTTTCAGAGCAGTCCAAGTATTAACATAGGCATTTATAACAGTCATACACCCTATTAAATATTAGTCAATGGCCTTGCTCCAAAATTTTTCATCTAGAGCCATAGTTATGCTGCATACTCAGTTTAAACAATGTTTTAAAACAACTTTCTATCATGTGGTAGAAGGGGGGAGGGCATAGATACACTGAATCCGAATGGAGCTGGATTCCCTGGCTCTGCGTGGACATCTGCATTAGCACAGCAGCTCAGGGCTGACGGCGAGAACAGAAGGAGCCACATGGAAATGTGTCACTGCAGACCCTCCTGCATAATCCTTGTTTCCTGATACATAAAAGATTCTCATTTCCAGACAATTGCAGTGGAAAAATTGGGCAGCAGATACACACTCCCATCAGGAAAAGAGGATTTGACAGCGCTCCCTTTGGCTACAGTCTGTTGGTACGTGGCCAGGATACCTTCCTTTCAGAACCTAAGGTCTCATGTTACTGGTAATGTAAACAGGTACGACAGCTATCCAGAGAGCCAGAAACTCTTCTAGCAAGTCATTCACCCTTTGTTTGAGTTTAAAATGCCCAAAATTCATTTTGGCAGCCCGATGCAAAAGAACAACATGGCTGAAAACACAGTGTCTGCCTTCACTTGATGGTCTAATGGGCACGAGAGGCACGGTGCATTCCCAAAGTTCTGCTGGGCTACAAGATGTATGCTTTTCACGGGAATTGTGGTCTTTGTGGTGTCTACTGAGGAAGGAGAGCATTACGGAGAGGGTTACATCACCTCTGAAAAACAGAGCACAGCAAGGAGAAAAGTGTGGTATCCGCTCCCTGTGCTGACTTAAAGAAACTGCATCATCCCCAAACAACTCCAGAGGAGGTCAAGTAGGGGATAAGGAGCTAGCCTGTGCCAGGAAAACTGCTCTGAATTCCCTCTCGCAGAAAAATTTCAAAATGGCAGGTGGAGTTGCAGATCTTATCTCATAACTTGATCTAGGTCTGGGGGAGGAAGAGGTGAAGCAACTACTCATTCCATTGGGTTTTTGATTGTTTGTTTGTTTGTTTTCATTACTCTGATCTTCCCTCGTGTATTTGCTTTGTTTCTGGGTCAACGCAGTGCTCCAAGACCCAGCATCTGGAAGGTCTTGTGAGTTCACTGGGCTCCCATGCAAGAATGTGCATCCCGGTGTCCTGGACATACTGGAAGTGCTGTGCACACATACTGGTTCCCGGACCCTGGGCGCCCAGCTTTGTTCATGTTCCCTGTCTGCCCACGGCTTGCTTTGTTTGCTCAGTTGTGTAAGTGAGCACAGAGAGGCTGCACGTGCAGAGCAGAACCACCAGCTTGTGCACAATCACAGGAGATGCATCTGGCTTTGCACCAGGCTTCTCTCTTCAGGCACTCAACACAAAATGGACCTAGGACCCAAGACCTCATCCTATCACACTCTACCACCCAGATCTGAATTTATATATGCTAATGCAACAAAGCATGCACAGACTCTCCTCATAAAGATGTGAAATTAAAAGATCTCACATTATTTCAGAATGTGACTGTGGTCCCTCAAATTATGTCTTTCTAAAAATACCAATTTGCTATGCTACTTTATGATGGCAAGTCCTCCATGTGCTTCCTAACACCAAAAAAAACCTGGCTGAGGTGACAGTACCTACAGTCTGAGGAATGACCAACCAGTTATTTTCCTACACCAGAAAGCAGAAGCATAAGAGGCGTAGATTTTCATCTCTCCCTTTCTTTTTGAAAACTATTTCCCACACAAATCCATCAATATCAGGTCTAGTGGGATAAATTAAAAAGGTGTTTGGGAAGGAAAAGACAGAGCAGCTTGTGCTTTTCAAATCCCACGTGATTTTCTGATTCATTTCACCAGTCAAAGGAGAAACAAAGCCTATGACAAATATCCATCCAGGACTAAATATAACCATCTTTCTTAATGTGGAATTTTATGATGACACCCAACATAAGTAAACCAGGTTTTATGGAATCGAACCAATCACTTTTTCCATTCCTGAATCATTTTTCTTCTGCTTTCAGAAACCAAAATGAGAAATGTGACCTTGTGTTATGAACTGCCTCAAGATCTTATGGATATAGCAGACGGAATCCAGCAGCAGTTGTAGGCTCTAAAATATTTTTCTACTTATTGGGAAATTAGTGCTGCGTACGGTCCCTGAAAACTACTGCACCCTGAACTCAGCATTTCATCCATTTGCTTTGTCCCAGTGCAGACACAGCTATTTATTTCCCAAGTCCATCAAGATTTTAACAACTTCATCCTCAACCCACGGTCCCTAATTTGATATAATACAGCCAGATTGCTATGATTTATGGCCTTTCAGAGAGAACTCACACCATAACACCTTAAGTTACTTCACAGCCATAAAAGAAGTGGAAAACCATTGGGCTTTTTAAAGCCTTACAAGAACTTTCCTCTTTCTCATTAATCTTCAGTGTGAGACAAAGGCATCACATTTATACTGTGCTGCTGAAAACCTCCCTCTTGGACCCCCTGGCCACTTTCTCCCCCGCCCTAAAATCCCCTAGCATTTAAGACGAAGACTGGCAAGACACTGTAGTGTTGGTAGCGACTGTGGAGGCAGAGCGCATCAGCCAGTGCTATTAACTACAGTGATGGTTTCCCTCCTTGCTCTTCAACCCCAGCTCCTGTGGCTGATTAAATTCCAATACACTGGGAGAATGGCAAGGCAAAATCAAATCCTTCAATGCAGAGCAGGATTAAGCAAGCTGGTGTGTGTCATTAGTTGCTAGAGGATTAGAATAGAATCATAGAATCACTATGGTTGGAAGGGACCTCCAGGGTCATCAAGTCCAATCTTTATCCCATCATATTCCTAACCATTGGACCATGGCCTCAAGTGCCTCATCAACCCGTTTGTTGAACACCCCCAGGGACGGTGACTCTACCACCTCCCTGGACAGCCCATTCCAGTGCCCAACCACCCTCTCAGGAAAGAACTTCTTCCTAATCTCCAACCTAAACTTCCCCTGATGGAACTTGAGGCCATTTCCTCTCATCGATGCAAAGAAGGAAAGAGAGAAAATCGCTGTGCACCACTGGGATTTCCCTCCTAAAAAATGAAAGGTGCAGAGAAAAACCGGGCCCCGGGAGCCCAGCATCCACCAGAGGTCACTGATGTTCCTCCTGAAAGTAGAGGACCCAGCACCAAGCCAGGTGGGAAAAAAATAAAAGTACATCTCTGGTGGGTGAGTTCTGTAAAATTCCAGGAAGTTTCCTATTTAAATCAACAAATAAACCTGTTTCAAACCCCCTAAAACATTTTTCCCTTTTTTTGCTCTCTGTGTAAAGACAAAGTGCCACTGAACTTTTCCTATTTACAAAGTCTGCTGCTCTCTGCTTACATTACCTGTGTGCTCCTGACCCCTCTTGCTCCCTACTGTTTCTTCTTCTCAGTGTTTTGAAAATAGGACCATTAGGAGGAAGGGAAAGAGCTCGAGATGAGCCGTTCCCCTGGTTTTTTTTTTCGCCCTGTTCACTTTCTGGCTGAGGTTTTACTCACCCCCGGGTACAGTTTGGATGGCAGAGTTGGCACACAGCATTCGCATCAGCGTATTTCCACACCAGGGTGTCGTTCTCACCCAGGACGCCCGCCGGGCAGGACTTCACACAGTGGGGGCCATCTATAAAATGGGCACATTTCATGCAATTGTCGGGGCCCTGCAAAGAGAAACAGCTTGTTTAGAATGCCCTCACATCAGCCTATTCAGGAGGAAATTCAGAAGGTGAAGCTAAATGCCTTCCACTGCTGGAAGTTTTCAGCATATCTGGTTTTACTGCCTTGCTACCTGATATTTTTCCAAGTCTCTGCTCTTGGAGGATGGACTGTACAAAAGGCAGTACCTGATGTTTAAAGCTAATACTTTCTTGAGTTTCAGTGGTGCTGTTTTTTTTTTCCCTGCCTCCTGTCTGTTTTGAAAGTTTGCATTTTTCATTTAAAATGGGAAAAAAATTAATGACATCTTGATAAGGGGTAAGCTCAAAAGCAGAGGGTCAGGCTGCTGCCTGGTGCTATCTACCATCACGTGATTTAAAATGATGGAGCTGGACCTGCTGACACCTCCCTTAGGTGCTGGCCTCAAATCATTATTTTTCTGTTTCTCAGCCCAGGTTCTTTCCTCTGTCTGGGAGAAGCAGGGGATTAGGAGGCAACCCAAGGAGTCCATGCATTTTTTTTACTTAGAAGAGCACTTAGTTTGTGTTTAAAGGCATAGCCTTTGGCCATTTTTGGCAGAACTGTTTTTATTCAGACTACAACAGCCCCAGGAATGCCCTAAATACTTTAAAGCAGGGAAACCAGCAATTCTGGGTCAAATTCTGCTGTGAAGAAATACTAGACCAGATCCACAGTGGTGGTTTCAGTGGGACTACAGTAAGACACGTTATAGGAAGATTATTTTAATTACTGTAATGTCTAAGGGCCACTCTAATAGACTGATCACTAGATGGAACAAGAGGGTGGTCACCGTGTGAAGGAGCTTGTAATATTAATAACACCCCTTAGGGCATGGTGGTCTAAGCTAGAAGGGAGGCTGGGAATGCTTCACATTACTGAGCAGTGACTCTGCAGACTGATGATGGGCAAGGGTTGAGCACAGTGGCTGCAGGGGATGGCGAGAGGTGTTTAAAGGAGCACAGAGGAGGATCTGTGATGGAAGCAGGAGATTCCCTTTCATTTACCCTCCCCCCAAAAAAAGAGAATTAGAGTTTTACAACTAAGATACGAGTCTGAGCTGATTAAAAGAGAATAATTTTGCACTGCTGCCAAACTGGACATTTCCTAACGCAAAAGAATATTCTCAAAGGTAAAGAATAACAAAACTGAGGAAGACTCTGGATCACTAGCAAGACTACACTGACTTTTGTAGAAGGAGCTTTTGTATGAATTTGGAATATTTAAACAAGTTTAAAAATCCAATCGTTTTGTTTTGATTGCCTTTCTTTGAACATAACTTACACCTGCAATAACTTTAGTATAGGTATTTACTGTAACCTAGTTAGAGGAGGGAATGTGGCTTTAAGTAAAAATGGATTCCTGAATATTTCCCAGTGAAGATCTGATTGTGATCACAATTCTACCATGGCTTTTCAACAAGGCAAAAAGCTACTGGTTTAATCTGCTATTTTTAATGTTTCTTTCCCTCTGAACAAGGAGGTTTAATTTGTTCACACCAACTTGGCTGTTTGTTAATTCCATGTTCCCAAAATGTTAACCAAACTACTGTATTGTCATATATGTGAGTAAGCCTTATGTTTTTTCTTCTGTAAAAAAGACAAGAAGGAAAGGCCCCACAATGTCTGTGGATTACAACCATGATGGGTGACACAAAAGAGAAATAATACCCTGAGGTTCCCCCTCCTCTTCCTGCTCCTTACCCCCAGATCTTGCCCTCTAACTCCCCCATCTCCGCCTGATCCCGGAGGAGGGTAAGAGACCTCGGGATTATCTCAACATGGGAAATATGTATTAATACACTGTCTGAGGTGCAGGTTTGCTAAACTGAATCTGCTCTTACAGGTCCAGTGCAGGTTGCGTTGTAAGTGGTGGAGTTTTGCACCAGGCATTCCGGGTGGCAGGGCAGGCACTTGGAGTCCCTCTCAAACTCCCTCGGCTCCCTGGGAAACAACAACAAAAAAATAGAAATCATTAAAAAAATCAGGCTGATTAGCGAGTGATAAATTTCAGTTCTCTCTCTTTTTCCTGACTTTTCCAGTTTAAATAGACTGGGGTGATGGTGCTCACCCCAGGAGAAGGTATACAAGGCACCTTTCTGGTTACACCAATAGCACCTGCTCAGTGCAGCCAGGGAGAGGTAAGAGCAAGGGAAATTTAGTTAACGGTGAAACACTCCAGATTGCATGCTACAAATTAATTTACTTTCCCTTTTTCAGCTAACACAGAATATTCACAATGATTTCCAAAGGCTTTCAAATGGTAGTCCTGCAAAGAGGTCAGCAAAAAAACAGTTCAAGTGATTCCGACGCTCCAAATAATAATTAGGAAAGTTAAATAGCAATGCACTGATAATTAAATTCATGCCCTTCCTACAAAACACAATGAATCATTAAAATATGAAAGTTGGGAACAGATGGTTTCAATAGCAATAAAGCTGTTCCACTTCAAGTAATGGTGTTATTAATTAAACTACATCTACCCATCATTTGACAAAAAAAAATGCCCAGATCTGCCCTTCAGGTCCTAATAGCTGCTGGAGGGAATTCACTAACAAAAAAGACAGCTGCTGAATTGCAAGTCACTAGAGAAATACAAACACCAGGGGCATGGGCACCCTGTCAAGTACTTGTCTAACACTCATGATTTTAAAAAGTCAAACTTTGAAAGATTTCTTTTAAAATCTCCATAATTTTTGGTGCTGGTCGTGCCTTTCAGAATCACAGAATCCTAGGGGTTGGAAGGGACCTCGAAAGCTCATCCAGTCCAACCCCCCTGCCAGAGCAGGGTCACCTAGAGTCCATCACACAGGAACGCATCCAGGTGGGGTTTGAATGTCTCCAGCCAAGGAGACTCCACAGCCTCTCTGGGCAGCCTGGTCCAGTGCTCTGGCACTCTCACAGGAGAGAAGTTCTTCCTGAGATTCACATGGAACCTCCTGTGCTCCAGTTTGCATCCATTGCCCCTTGTCCTATCATTGGTCAGCACTGACAAAAGCTTGGCTCCATCATCCTGCCCCTCACCCTTTCCATATTTGTAACCATGGATGAGGTCACCCCTCAGTCTCCTTTCTCCAAGCTAAAGAGACCCTCATCCCTTTCCTGCCTACATCACCTGTTGAGCTGGCTGGAGGACCCATGTGCAGTCCTGACACGCAGGCAGCAATACCTTCTCCTCAGCCTGAGCCAAGCCAAAGCAATAATTCTGCTTGAAATTGCTGCTCCCAGTGCTTTTTCAATGAAAGCCCACACTCCCTTGACTCCAACTCTGTAAATCAAAAGAGTGAGCCACTCATTTGAGCAAACTAAGATTCCCTCTGCAGTAAGGAAGCCTACCAGGGAGTGAAGCCCTGGCTCCAGGGGTGACTGAGCTGCCAGTGACTGCAGCTGGCTCCAGCTCTCGCCTGAGAGCTTGATTTTCACTGGGGCTTTAAGGCTCCTTTATTGCTCATGGGAAGGAAGCGTAAGGCTTGGCCTCCTTGGGCCTCCAGACAGTCTCCTCATGGGCTGGAGGGGATGTTTTCATGGCAGGAACAAACTCCTAAGCAATGCTGAACGTGGAAGGAGAGGTACCTCAGCTAGGAACTGTGCTCATACAACACCTCTGCAAAGCTGGTTCATGCAACCCCATGCAACCAGAGACCCTATGTTCTGCTTTCTTCCTAGCTACAACACGTTCTAAAAACCAAAAAAACACCCCCCAAATCATTGCCAAAACCTCAAGCACCCCCCAGACACCTTACCCTTGCAGGATGTTGCACTGTTTCACACACTCCTTCTGGCGATCAAAAAACCTGCACGAGAAGCAGTGGAAGGGTCCTGGGCCCCAGCAGCCCACATCCGAGCACAGGGGGTCACAAACATGCCCGTCCGCAGCTGGGAGAGAAAGAGAGACAAGAAAAGTCATGAATGCCAAGGCAGGAGAGAGTGTGACTCCATCCTGACCAGCCAGGCTCCCCAAACCATTTCAAAGCAGACATGAATGGTGTGTGGAAGAGGAATAACCATGCTCCTCTTAATTCCCAAAGCCTGAAATGAAGAGTGACTTCTGGCCTTTGGAAATGAGAATGAACTCCTCTGTGACAGCTTCCCAGCCATACAGTAAAGCTAAACCAGCACCAAGCTGAGAGAGCTGGGGATGTTCAGCCTGGAGAAGAGAAGGCTCTGGAGAGACCTTAGAGCAGCCTTTTAATGCTGAAAGTGGGCTTATAGTGACTTTTTACCAAGTCGCGTAGGACAAGGGTCAACGGTTTTAAACTGCAAGAGAGTAGATTTAGACTGGACATAAAGAAGAAATAGTTACGATGGGTGGTGAGACACTGGCACAGCTTGCCCAGAGGAGTTGTGGATGCCCCATCCGTGGAAGTGTTCAAGGCCAGGTTGGATGGGGCTCGGAGCAACCTGGTCTAGTGGGAGGTGTCCCTGCCCATGGCAGGGAACGTGGAACAAGATGATCCTTAAGGTCCCTTCCAACCCAAACCACTCTGTGATTCTATGATTATTTTCCAAAATACAACAAATTCATATTCTGCAAAAAGAAATAGTTGGATTTTGGCCAAAGGACCACCGCAGTCAACAGCAGCATGGCTCAACAACAGCTTCAATGTTATCAAAAGAGTGAAATGTTTGGAGTTAGCTTCTGTGTCCTTCAGCCTACATGGCTTCACTACGCCCATAGTGGTGAAGCAGCTCCTTCGCATCTACTGGACACCATCAAGTCTACATCCTTGGGGGGCAAAAAGCCCACTTCTCCCTCACTGCCTTCATTAAAGCAGTATCACTGATTAATTTTGCAGCCAGGGGAACAGAGAGAAACAAGCCTTGTTTAGATTACTCTTGCATTTCAGCACAAGCTTCTGTGGGGAGCGGGAAGGCAGCACTGACTTACCACACTCATTTTTATTTCTGTTCTGGATAATCTTCGTTTTCTGGCTCTGAGTTGCAAACAGGCTATGCCAGTCCATGGTGTCAGCGTAGCAGAGGTTCTTGTTCTTCATGATGGCAACATCTCCATCACTTATCTCCTTGAGGGAGCGCAGCCCTAAGGACTGTATTTTCAAGTTAACAACGGCGAGGGAATACTGGCCACTAAAATGGAGATGGACAAAAAGCAAACACATGGAGGAAAAGGCATTAGTAAAGAGGGTTTTACTCAGCACGTTTTGGTTTTCAAATGTGTGTTCCTGTGAACTGAATTTGTTCAAGCAAGACCCTGCTCAGCCCTCTGAAGGACTGGTATGTGACAGACCTAGTGTGAAACAACTGCAATACTCGTATCTGGTTTTGCATGGGATTTTTAGTCTAAAACTGGCAGGACATGTGCGCTCTGTCAAGTAAATGATGTACAGCAATGGCTGTAGATAGAGCAGCTCTTATTTTGTGCTAGTCCACCAAGCCATCACTCCTCTCAGTGTAAGTCCAGGTGGCTGCTGGATGGACTTGCTGGTGTCTGCACACTAGCCACGGTCTCCACCCCTGACTTCCCAGCTACTTGAAGTGCTTCTGGTCACATCGTAACTTGGCCCAGACTGCAAAGAGCACTATCAGTCCTACCTGTGCTTCCAGGCTAGCGGGGAGACCTTGGCCCTGACAGCAGGTTCAGGGCAGCCCTCTACACACAGCACAGAGCTGAGGGTCTCACCCCCTAGGGCACATTATCTACTGCTACAAAGATGGTGCTCGACTCCTCACAGGGTTTGCCCCATTTTGCATCAGGTTTGGGACACCTGAGCCTCACCCCGCTGGTCACCTTGGTGTGCTCAGACAAGTGCAGCTCTAAGCAGTTTCTTTTACAGTCGCTCTGGCACACAATTTACTCACTGTTGCTTGGTTCTGCCTCGTATAATCTCCAGATTTTCAAAAGCATAGAGGTCAGTAGCATTATCGGGCCAGGCCTGAATCAACAAGAATCCTGAAATGAAGAAAAGANTGTTTTAAGATTACCTAAATAAAATATTTCCATTGACAATGTTGACATTATTATTATTATTATTAATAATAATAATAATAATAATACAGCTGCAGTCAGTATTGGCAGCAGAACCTCCTCCTGGAGCTCCTCCTGCGCCGGGAGAAGGCCCATGTGCTTTCCCTCTGCTTATCTCGGAATCTCAAGGCGAAACATGACATTTTAAGGAGCAGGGAGATATTTTTAAACCCAGTTTTATAAACAGTTTACTTCTTCGCCTGCCACGAGGGCTTAGGAGCGCAAGACACGAGCGTATCTGTGAGGAGCACATCCTGCCACACCGAGCCACCAGCGACCATGGCTCCTGCCAGCAGATATCCCCCCTGGCTCAGAGGCTACAGGAGAAAGGCATCTCTCTGGCCCACTCGTGAGCTGCCCTGAGGGAAGAGGAAAACTGAAGAGAAAGCAGAAATGAAGCATAAAAGGCAGCCACTTGGAGTGGATTTGCTAAGGTGAGCAGTTTTCCCTGCTCAGCCGAGGAGCTTGAGAGGAGGGGGAGAACTTGGGAAATTGCAGGCTGCCATATGAAGCTCTGAGGTTACTCACTGCTACCCTGAAGGGAACCAGACAGGTAAAAGACAGAAAGAAAGTGGAACTTCTGTGGACTCAGCTTTGATGCTACACTCATTTTATAATGGGCTGAACAAAATTACTTTTAATTGATACTTGGTGCAAGACTTGGCTCCACTGACCACTTTGCGCTCGTGGAGACACATTCACCCCAAGGAAGAGCTCTTCAGGCTGGAGAGGGTGTCTCCACAAGGATGACGCAAGCTTCCCTAAAGAGCTGCTGAAAGGTTTTCCACAAATAGAACACACTTGGCTTTTTTTAGTTGGAGTGGCACGCCTCTGCATCACCACATACTTCTTGGGTGGCTGAGGATCTCCTCTGAGTTTACTCTTCGCTAGGGCTGACAGTTCAGCAGAGGGATGGTCTGGCCAAACGACACACCTTGGACGGGAGGCCAGTATGGGTTATGTGGGCGTAAAGCTGGCGAGGCACTGCTGACCACCTTTGTGAAGAGTGACCCCTGGTAGCTTAGAGACTGAAACCATTTGCTTGCATTTGTTTTCATGAGCTTTAAAAATATCCCTCCTCTCCCTTTGTGTTTTTGGCAGTACTGATCAGAGGCCATCCCAGCTTAAAACCCATTGCTGACCTGATATTTCTTTGACTGTTTTGAAGACATCCAACTTCTTGGGGTCCAAGGGTAGGGTCTTCGTGAAGGCATCGCTGAAAAACACAGAAGAAGGAATTGGGAAAAGAAAGTTCAGCCTGATATTCTCCTTAGCCTTTCTCCTCCAGTGCTGAACGACCAGTGGGCAACTCACCCCAGAAATGCAACTGGGAGAATGCTGACGTCCCCGTTGATCTTTGTGCAGTTTTTGAAGGAGTCGATGTTTGTGGCGTTTATGGAGAGGATCCCTTTAAGTTCACCGATTCCGATGCCGTTGCACACTGTCAAAAGAGATGCAGAAGTCAGGGGGGAGAAGAGCAAAGCCCAGTCACGTGGAAAGGAATAAACATGAAGATGCCATTAGTGCAGAAAGCACTCTCACATGGTCAAACCTATCACTGAGAGATGAGTTTCATGGATGTTTTGCCTACTTTTGCTTTTCAGAAAGCACAGGACAAAGCTCTGGTCCAAGCATCTCTGCACACAGGCTCTGACCCATGCTCACGTCTCTCTTTGTCCCATTTTCATTTTATTCTCCTTGATGAGATACTGGGAAGGACAAACGAAGAAGGCTGGTGTGCAAGATACACATGCACACAACACACACTTTACTTGTGGTGTATCCCAGCTGGAGAGCATGCTCCACAGCCGTGTTTCCTGATCAAACCAACCACTTGCCAGATCTCCAAACTATCACTGGATACTTATTATTTGCACTTAATTATTATTATTACTTATTAATATTATTATACTATTATTTATTTTCTATATAATAATTATGATATTATTTTATATTGTTATTATTAATAATAATAAATTATTATTTATTATTTGCACTTAATTAAGGTCAGAACTCAATGTACTTTTTCTAACAAGTTATCCATAATCTCAAAGCCCTACTGGTTTATTCCATGCTTTTTTTATACCTTTGCTGCATAGGCCATCACACTTTTTACACTTCCGAACACCATTTTCTTCCACTTCATAAGTATCAGTATTGCAGGAGCGAACGCAGGAGCCGTGGTCTGTCACCACATAGTTGTCTGGAAAAACAAGGATACAAAGGTCATTGAAATACCAGAGGGATGGGCTGGGGGCTGCTCAGCCACTTCAGCACCCAGGAAGAAAAAGAGTTTTTGAACTTTTGGCATATTTAGCAAAGTACAGGCATTAATAATGAATTATCACAAACACCCTTTGACAATGCTGTCACCACTGTACAGAGAGGGGAACGGTCACAGAAGAATAAACCAACATTGCCAAGGTCAGGCTGTGCAGCAGTGCCATAGTCAAGATCAATACACGGCACCTCTGATCCCTCACCTCCACTCACTCTTCCAGGCTAAAGGGCTAGGCAGGGCAATGACCAACCTCAAAAGGGCTATCAGTCTGTAAACTAAACCAAAGCAAACCCTCTCTCACATGTAAGTCTCGATGGGTTAAAAAACCATGGACATGGAAAAGCAAGCATCTGTAGAGGAAGCAATGATCACAGACCTTGAGAGGGAGTATCTGAAACAATTACTTTCTATCAGTCCTAATTAAGAACACATTAAGACTTGATAATGCTTTGGTAATCCACAGGATTGATCCCATATGACTTATTTTGCTATTGTTTTGATGAGTCTTGTAAGATGTTTTTTTTCCCCCCCATCAAGAGAAAAATCTTCAGAAGTCAAAATGCAATGGTTAAAAATCAGGGAAAGGGATGGATACAGCCAGTTCAAACTGGCTGTCTTCTTCACCAACTGTCCTCTCATCTTTGACACTTGTTCCCAGTTCCCACAGAAGCTGATGAGAACCAGAAAGTGCTCTTGCACTTGGCCATAATGCAGAGGGATGACACAGGTTCCTTCCCACCTGCCTCCAACTCCCCACCTCTTCCGTGGCTGCGACCTGAAATGAACTTACGTGGACATTCCCTCACACAAGTGGCTCCAAAGCTGTATTTTCCATCAGGGTTGACATCCATCTGATAGGTGGTGGGGTTATACAGAACCAAGGGGGGACAAGTGTCCTTGCATGTAGCATCATCCCGAAACTTGCGACATGCCTGTTGTTGAACAAGAGCACCCATTAAACCACCTTCTCCTTAAAAAGTGACAATGTTTTTACATTAGCTCTTTAATAACACTCTATATTATATTATATTATATTATATTATATTATATTATATTATTATATTATATTATAATGGGCTCATCTGTTTCTTGCTTAGCTCTAATGGAAACCCCACAAACCTAGAGGGATAGTCCCTTGTGCTTTGAAGGTGAAAAGTTGCTTCAGGTTGGGCAATTGAGTTTAATATTTGGGAAAAAAAGAGAGAACATGAGGTTTTCTTGTTCTGAACAAGAAACCTTGGCACTCTGGTGGAGAGCTGCTGGGATTCACGTGGGAACAGGAGCAAATCTGCATGCCTTAGACAGAAAAATTTTCCCTACAAGCAGTAACCAGATCAAGACAAACGGTACTTTTCTTGGCTGCTTTTTAATAAGCTAAATCAAATCAAGTCCTTTCCTGCAGATTACTGACTTTTCTGGCTAAATACGAAACTGAAGACCTTATATTTGGCTGCAGGTAAAGAACAATTTAGCAAGCATTTATGAAGGACAAGTTGGTTCTTTCAACCTAATCATGCATTAAAATAATAATCACTCTATTTTCCCCTTTTTTCTTCCCTGGCTTTTCAGGTGAGAAAGAATAACTGTCTTCTCTGGGAGCCAGTAAGGGCACCATAGCCATGCAATTTAAGGGGACCAGGAATACAGATAACAGCAATAAACCCCAGACCAGATTGTTTGTGTGGCAATTACTCAAAGTGTCACTTAATTCAGAATGAAGTATAGTGCAAACATGGGGAAGAGTTAAAAACACAGCACGCACCAAGCCCCTGAAACTCTTGGAGAAAAGCAATGGGATTTTTTTCCTAAAAAAGCTTCATTTGCTCCTCTCTCCACTGCCCCAGGGTCCCTCGAACACGGTGTTTTTGCAGCAAGAGAAAATCAGAAAGGGAAACCTTGATTTTGTTTCCGAAGTTCAATGAAATGCAAAAAGAGTGCTGATCCATCCTATCTGATGCCCCTTACAAGTTCTTCCTTTGGTAAGCCAAGATTATTACTGACCAGCGTTAAGGAGCACATGGCAAAGCTGAGCTGACGTGGCACTGCACAGTGGTGGCAGCTGAGGAACTGGGGACCTGCCTACATGGGGAAGCCTCCCTACAGCAAACATCTAGCAGCTCTGCAACAACTTTGAGCTCACTGGTGAAGGCACCAGTGCTGTTTTGGCATGCACTAGAAAGGTCCACCTGCAGAGACAGTAAAGACCATCTAAGGGTGCTATGAAGCTCATGTCATCTGACCACCCATGCAGGGAAGCCCCGGGGCACCCCCCAGGTCAGCATCTCTCTGAGGCCTTCTCAGACAAAAGAAGCTAATGACAGGACAAGAGGAAACGGCCTCAAGTTCCATCAGGGGAAGTTCAGGTTGGAGATTAGGAAGAAGTTCTTTCCTGAGAGGGTGGTTGGGCACTGGAATGGGCTGCCCAGGGAGGTGGTGGAGTCACCGTCCCTGGGGGTGTTCAACAAACGGGTTGATGAGGCACTTGAGCCCATGGTCTGATGGTCTAATGGTTAGGGATATGATGGGATAAAGGGTGGACTTGATGACCCTGGAGGCCCCTTCCAACCATAATGATTTTATGATTCTATCTAAGACTAGAGGACATGCAGCTGAAAGCCTGCCCCAACGCTCCCAGGTATTTGGGCAGTTCTAGGGGTGGTGTAGGATCTCACCAGGCAGTCGCTCTCCCGAGGCCCCGTGCACCCCGCAGCACACTGGTTGTGGCAGCAGTCACTGGGCACCTTTCCCCTGCAGCGACCAGAGCACTGCTGGGCGCAGATCACTTTGGTTACTGGAAGAGAAAAGGAAAACCATCAGGAATTAAGAACATTTAAGCTGTACTTGCTGCGATGAGATCAAGAAGTATGGAGAAAAGGTCTGGCGCAGGATTCGTGCTCGATTTTCCCCATGGAATGAGTATTCTGTCCTCATGTAAGTCCAAAGCTCGGGAGGGGTGAGAGCTGGTGTGGGTGGTGGAGAGAATGAGTGAGTTCAGCCTGTAATTATCTTGGCTCTGGTGAGGTGCTAAGCACCCTGGTCCCAGGCAGCAAACCTGAGCAGGAAGAGCATCCAGGTCCCTGTAGCACCAGTGCCTAAACAAAAAAAAGCTCTGTGGAGTCACTGCATCCTACAGCTGGGCAATAGAGCAGGATCTGGCTGTGTTTGAGAAAATCTGCTATTATTGGTGCTAGCTTTGGGAAAAACAACGTGGCAGGAGAACTGCCAGGACTCTGTACTATAACGGGAGCCGGTACATTGTTGGTATGGTGTTAGGATCCCTCCAATGCACTAAAAATATTCCTGAAATTTGCAGAGAAAGGGAAGAGCCACTCAGCAAACCGATTTCATACGTATATTGTATTATTTTGCTTTGGGCTTCCAGTCCTTTGCCAAATTTTAGCTTCATTACTCAACCCCCACGGGGTTTGCACCAGTGCAGCAACCCGGAGGAAGAACTGGCCCTGATTCAGCTTTTTGCAGGGAAGCAAAAACTGCCTGCAACATTCTGTTGAGGATGGGGAAATCGCCTCCATTTGAATATCAAAGGAGAGAAAACGATAACCAGAGCAATTAAATAAATAAATAAAAAGAACAGAAATTAATGGCTAGCATGTGTTTGTACCAGAGTCCCAAAATGGGATTGTTCTCTGTGAAAATTGCTGATCCACAGAGCCTGGTATTAGACACCAGAGAATCCTGATGGCTGATCTGCTGTGCTACAGCACCCTGAGCATTTGGGCTGTGCACTGCCATAACTGCTATCAACTTTGCAGTTGGCACAAACGAGTTACAATATCGTCAGGAATTCCTGGAAGACTGAAACAGATGGTTGTTAATTAACAGAAAATTATTGAAAAATGCAGCCTGCTACAGGGTAATTTTTTTAAATCCTATTCCTATCTTTTCCCATTACACCCTTTAGTATCCAAACCGTGATTTCATTTTTCTTGTAAGCCAGATACTATATTTTCAAGGAAAGAGATTATTTCCACAATATGCATTACCTTCTCTGATAGCAACTCCTCCGTTCAACTCGAAGTGGGGGAATAAAAGGCACATTGTTCTACACAAACAGCATTTTGATATCATTTATTTTCCGTAAGCATCAGCAGGGGAGTAGAACAGCTCGTCACTTTGATAGCTATTGACTAGAGCTTCCTGCTGGAAGTGTAATATCCCAGCAAACGTTTATGTTCATTGAAGGAGAAAGATCTGTATCACCCCAGACTTTCCCACATATGGAAATGTGGGATACATTTTCAGTTGGCCAGATTCTCGGATGCCTCGAGAGGAGAGCCAGAGCCTGCAAATGGTTTCGTTTTATACGCTCTGAGTCGTCCTCCCAGAGCCAGCAAGAGCTTGTAAATGCTGGGAGCTCGCAGGGCTGAGACCTGAGGTTTCGCAAGCCCCCAGACAGCTGTGTGGGCTCAGCCAACCTGGGGAGGGTGACAGCCACTGTCCATCTCCAGAGCAGTTCAAGGCACGAGCCAAGCTGCACAACTCAATGCAAAAACCCCTAATGCTTATCCTAAATGAAGAGAAAGAAGCTGTATGGTCCTTTTTCCTTAAGCTCTAGAAGCTGCACAGGTTTGACCTGATACTTGCAAGCAAGAAACTTGGGTTCAGGTGATAAGTGCTGGATTCTGCACCTGGGAAGGGGCAACCCTGGTGGTGTGGCCAGACTGAAGAACGAGTGGCTGGAGAGCAGCACAGCAGAGAGGGACCTGGGGGTCCTGGTTGGTGGCAGCTGAACATGAGCCAGCAGTGTGCCCTGGCAGCCAGGAGGGCCACCCATGTCCTGGGGTGCATCAAGCCCAGCGTGGCCCCCAGCCAAGGGAGGGGATTGTCCTGCTCTGCTCCGCACTGGTGTGGCCTCACCTCGAGTGCTGGGTGCAGTTTGGGGCTCCACAGTTCACAAAGGCCATCAAACTGCTGGAGCATGTCCAGAGGAGGCCACAGAGATGGGGAAGGGTCTGGAGGGGATGAGCTATGAGGAGCAGCTGAGGGCACTTGGATTATTCAGCCTGGAGAAGAGGAGGCTGAGGAGAGACCTCATTGCAGTCCATGGCTTCCTCCCGAGGGGAGGAGAAGGGGCAGGGACCGATCTCTGCACTCCTGTGACAGTGACAGGACTGGGGGTGACAGCAGGAGCTGAATCAGGGCAGGTTCAGGTTGGGTATCAGAAACAGGTTTTTCCCCCAGAGGGTGGTGGAGCACTGGCACAGCTCCCCAGGGCAGTGGGCACAGCACCAACCCTGCCTGAGCTCAAGCAGAGTTTGGGTGATGCTCTCAGGCACATGGGGTGACCCTGGGGTGTCCTGCACAGGGACAGGGGTTGGACTCCATGGTCCTGGAGGGTCCCTTCCAACTCAGCATGTTCTGTGATTCTGTGATTATTGCAATGGAGAACTGAAGCTATAAAGTTGCTTTCATTCACGTTATGTCTAGATCATCAGGCTTTGCACTGAACTTCATGCAAACACAGCAGGAAAGATGCATCAGAAACAGTGAATCTCCCTACTCGTTGCAGAAAAAGGAAATAATGAAGCATCAAAACAAATTGAGATGGGCTTCCTCCTCAGCCTTTACTTTAGGAGAAATAAAGCCTTGCAAAAATCTCAAGCACTTCTAAATAGATGCTTCTGTCGGACTCAATATCAGGCAAGCATCCTACTTGCAAAGTTTTACAGCAAAGCGTGGGCAATCAAATGGAATAACCTCACAATGTCAAATATCTCCTTTTACAAATTAAAAAATGGCTATGCTTTTTCTGAGGGTCTCCCAAAGGCCCTCTGAGTGCCGTATGTAGTGTGATTACCCACTGTGTAGGTGGTCACCCAAGGTGGTCACCCACGGTGACATCCTTTGTGTTCACAAAAGAAACCTATGAGGATTCCCAAAAGAGGAATTTAAGCCAGCAAAAACTGGATTCTGTTGTTGCTTCTAATAGTAGAGATTAATCCAAAGCATCGTTAACGGGCCTGCAGAATGGCTCTGTGGGAAACAGCAGGAAGGCAAACAATTCACCAAGCAGCTACTGCGTTCTCTCTTCTATGGTAAAATAAATTAAAGAATAAATGTTCTCAAGTGCAGATGGGAGAAAGTTGTGGGCGACAGAAAAAAGCTTTCAACGTGGGAGACAGCTGTAGTCTTTTCCCTCTGGAGGAACAGCACATCTGTGGGGAAACCCAGACCCAAGGCAAACCACCTTGAGGTTTCCCCTCCAGAAATGGAGCTACTCGGGGAGAGCAGGCACAGCCGTGCTCCCCGCGACTGCTGGGAGCAGGCCACCTCCCTCCATGGGGTGCCTGAAGGACACAGCAGGATGCAGAGAAGGACAAGTGTGAAACACGTGTCACTAATTCGTGCTTGACGGGTTAGTTCTTTGGTAGATAGAAATTCAGTATGTCAGAGCACACAAGATATTTCTTAATTAACCCGCAGGCTTACATGTCTGGCAGTTCTGCTCGCCAGGGCCCCAGCAGTGGTCTTCTGTGCAGTTTGGATGGCATTTGGGACCTAAAACACGAGAGCAGAGTATTACATTCTATAAAGATGGACGACAACTTCACATGAGTCACAGTAAACAAAGATTCGAGCTTCCCTTCCTGATAAATCAGAGGAGGAAGCACCTATATACCAGTGCTCAAAAATCTCGGGAGCTGGACCTTCATGTCTTATCCTCTGTTCATCTCTGGTTTCCTACGTGCAGTTCTCCACACTTTTGAGCAAGTGAGCGCAACACCCAGCCAGCATAGCTTACGAAAGAGGCATATTTTTCCCAGGAACAGGAATCTCAGCTACTGCCCTGCTAGCCCTGCTGCTGGAGTTTGCATGCAATGGCAAGTCAGTGCCAGCTCGGGGCAGGGCATGTGCCAGCTGCTCGCTATGGGCCACATGTAAATCAGCCTTTCTGAACAATGCGGTTCCAAAAAGAAAACAAACTCAACTGGATTTGCAGGCAACTGCCAGCTACTCTGACCACAAAGTAATTCAACTTGTCTGCTTCGCACCCTCCTCCCGCCCTCTGCCAGAAATGCTCCTTGGAGTAGGACTACGTGGCAGATGGACAATCGACGGAGAGGTGGCAGGATGGACGGACACCCTGCCTGACCTTCAGGGTTCAGTGCTGGGCTCTTTCCCATCCCTCCCTCGTCGCTCTCCTCTTTCTGTTTCTTTCTCTTAATGACAAGCGAAGTCCCAGAGAAACAACTTGAGATTACGGGATCGTTATTAAAACCATAAATGGCTGTCCAAGCATATTAATCTGGAAGTCACTACAGTAAAGAGGCATTTCCTACTCGTGTGGTTCTTTCTGCTAACAACACGTGATTCTCCCCCTTCCCACCTCCCATCAAATAGCTGAACGAATGCCAAGACTTGTCCAAGAGTTAATTGATTTGGTGCGGGACCAAGTAACTTCCATTTTTTTTTTTTTTAGAAAAAAAAAGTTGAGAAGTTTAAGATTGATATTTCTGTGGTGTTTAGAGCCAAACTCCTGTGCCTGCTTGTATAGTTTGCAACTCCTTGATTATGCTACGGCTCCGCAGAAAAATATGTCAACACGTAAGTTGGCGATTAACTCCCAGGCAATTACGCAACTGGAGGAAGATAAAGAAAATATGTTTTTCCTCCAAATTACAGTGCCAGAAATGAAATGCTCAGAAATGAAAACAAACTCTCCTTCCCGTGAAATTACTGGGGATTTTACAAGGGACTTGTAAGGCTGAAGGATTAGCTTGAGCTCACTCGAAGCATACGCTACACAAACTTTTAAATACACACTCGTCTCCCTGCTTATCTAAAGCAACATATTTATCTGCCTGTTTATCATTAATTTTGCAAGGATAATCCGTGCAGCCCCAAACATCAGAGTTTTATGACACTCAATTTAGACCTTAGAGCTAAAAAGACCAAGTCCCACAGTAACTCCACTGAGGTGCCCATCCATACGGGTTTTCTAGACCAGAGCCTCATGTTGTGAACAGAAGATTGCTGGAAAGCAAAGGAGTGCACGTTATCCTGAGCTGTCTTTGAAGAACACATACGTAGGGTATTTTCTGAAACCAAGAGAAGCTTTCCCAACAACTTTGCTGAGCTATGAGTTAAGGACCACCACGAAAAATTACATCTTAAGGGCAGCGCTGAAGAAATGAAAGCACTTCCCTTGGAACAGAGATTGGTAGCCCTGAACACAGGAATTGGTGGACCTGAAAGCTACCACATGAAAGATGGGATGTTCATTCTTCCCTCTGAAGTGGGGGAGTGCATAGCATTTTTGGTGAGTTAATACTCACAAGAAGACAGGTTGCTTGCAAATTCAAGCACGGTGAGAGGCTTCTTGCTCGTGTCAATGATGTCGTTCCAGAGAACAGTGTCCATGTTGCACAGTTTGGGGTTGTTGCTGATTTTAACACCTCCATTGAGAATTTCTGCCACAGAAGGAAAAAAATTGGTAAGTGAAGCAAAGTGCCTAAGTCTTCTGTGTCTGATCTAAAGAAAGGGAAATAAACCACTTATTTCTTCCCCTCAGTCCCACTGTGCTGACAAAAAAGGACAATCTACATGGCATCAGCATTCCTAATTGTGCAACTAACACCAGGCACAGACTGGCAGGTTCTGGAGGTTTGGTTGTTGATAGATGCCACTAAGATGACACTACATGTGGCTTTCTGCCTGGTGCCACCTCCAGAGGCCTCAGCAGGGATGGCACTGCTGGTGTGCGGAGCCAAAGGCCATCAGTCAGACACCATGTAAGACCCTAACTCACATACCACCAGCTCCCACTGGAATTTAACAGAAAATACTGACATCTATGTGCTGGACTCAAACAATGCAAAACAATGAGTGGATACTTCTTTGCCATTTTGAGGGACACAAATAAATCTCACCACCCAGTTGATGCTTTGGATTTGTTAAGGCATAGAATCATAGAATCATTATGGTTGGAAGGGACCTCCAGGGTCATCAAGCCCAACCTTTACCCCATCATATTCCTGACCATCAGACCATCAGACCATGGCCTCAAGTGCCTCATCAACCCGTTTGTTGAACACCCCCAGGGACGGTGACTCCACCACCTCCCTGGGCAGCCCATTCCAGTGCCCAACCACCCTCTCAGGAAAGAACTTCTTCCTAATCTCCAACCTAAACTTCCACTGACAGACCTTGAGGCCATCTCCTCTTGTCCTGCCGTTAGCAATTTGGGAGAAGAGACCAACCCCAGCCTCACTACAACCTCCTTTTAGGTTGGAGGATCTTTCAGCAATGGGAAATTAAGAACTTTCTTCACCTTTTGAAGAAGGCTGGCTAGCAGGACAGCAATTAGGAAACAGGAAAACTACATTCATATTATTTAAAAAAGCAGGATTTGATGGCCTATGACTTTGAGAGGGGATCTTCAAATGGATCTCAACACCAATAACCTATCAGTTGAAGCTTGCTTTACAGGTGTCTCCACCTCTTGCCCTTGTCTCACCTGATAGCCGTTTCATTGGCAGCTCTCGGAGTCCCTGGGTTTTGTTCATGTGGTAATTGGACAGAACTGCCAGGGCATAAGAGTTGTCATACAGCACATTGCCTCGGATGATCTGGAGGTTCTCCAGGGGAATGACATCCACCATGTTAAGCGCGATGAGCACGTAGCCTGCAACCTCCTGTATTGTCTGAGAGAACAAGAGAAGAAACAAGGTGCTCAATCCATAGCACTCTTCTAGTTTTGACAGGGTCACTTTCCTCCTCCCACCCCTCCAATCCACCATCTTTCAATTTTGAAGGAACAATAAACCACTTAATGTCATTAAAAAATAAATAAACCTGAGAACAAGAAGGGACTATGTGGAAAACTTCTATCTAAGCAGGTAGAAACTGGCCCTTAGAGCAGCTACCAGGGGGTCATTCCAAAGGTCTGGTTTATCCCTGTTCTGTCCCCAAGCAAGGACAAGTGGGGCTGCTGAGGAGATGTAGGAGAACAGGGTAAGCATGTATGATATGGCAACCAATCATAGACTAGAATCATAGAATCATTATGGTTGGAAGGGACCTCCAGGATCATCAAGTCCAACCTTTATCCCATCATATTCCTAGCCCTTAGACCATTAGACCATGGCCTCAAGTGCCTCATCAACCTGTTTTTTGAACCAAGTGTGATGCTTCCCCTGAACATTTGCCCAGCATTCAAGCACCTAATTGAGGCTTTTATACTCTCTTTTCTGTGCCCCTTCCCTTACGGATCGTCCTTCTTGAGTAATAAATAGTCACAGGACAAAAAGACTGTCCCTGGATGTAGGTTAATTCCTGCCTTGTATTGTGCAACATCTGCATTTCTATCTCCTACAAAAATCACCATAAATTAAAAACCCTCAGGCTACCACTTCGGATATTTTCCTGTTCTATGAAGACGACCACTGAGTTTTCAAGTGACCTGTTATGTTCCTGGGAACACTGAGCTTCATGGTTAAGTTGTGCTTGGAAGAAAAAAATGGCAATGCCACCATATTTGTAACTCGCATGTCTGAACCATAACTTTTCTGATGTTCTTGCTTGTTACTGTTAATGAAATGTTGTTTCCCTTTCTTTGTTCCCTGAGAAGAAAAGCTCACACAAAAAGATCAGTGCTCTCAACCTAGAGGACTGATTCGTTTATCCAAGGCTACCATAGAAGAGCTCTTGATAGCAGACATACACTTATCATGTCAAAAAATCTTCTTCCTCTCACAATCACAGAATCATAGAATTCTATGATCTCTCCTGTCTCCTTCTTTCAAAATCTCCTAATCTGATAACCAGGCATGAAAAAAGCAATGCATTTGAAACATCTCTAAAAAAAAATACATATATATAACCTGAGGTGTGACACTATTACCACTGGCAGCAGCTTGGCAGTGGGGGAGCAGAGCTGTACCTTTTACCCAGTCTCTGCTGGTGGAGAATCTGGAGGTCCCCATGGCAGACAGTGCTCCTCCCCATGCCACAGCTGCACCTTAACATCCATCTCAGCTGTTCCCCTCTCAGCTTGCCATGGACACTCATGCACTTGTGTACAAAGCAGATCTTGAGATGGGAGCAGCTCGTGTGTCAACGGCAGAAGATTGTCTTGAAGATCACTTGAAGTGTCCACGTGGGAAGTTATCGCACAGGACCTGCCTGCCCAGCTCAGAGCCCAGGTGCTGCAGACTGGAGACGCACTCACCACCATGGCAGGGGGAGGGCTCACAACTTGGAGGGCAGGGTAAGGGCCTCCACACTTCAAAATTTGCCACCAGTAGGTTGCCACTCACTTTGTGCTTTGCTTTGCTCAACAGCACCACAAAGCCTTTTGCCTTCTGAGGGGCAAGGCAATGGGTAAGGATGCAATAATACTCATAGAGAAGAAGAAACTCATCTGCATGGCAACCAGCACAGGTTGGCAGGTGCTTGAAAAGCTACTTCTCAAAGCACCTGATTTAATATAGTAGGGTTGGGCATACCCTGTGACCTACAGGTATGCTGAGACTGTGATCTGCAATTTCTCTGACAGTAGCTAGCTGTGGTTTTGGAGCACCACAGAATGTTAAAGGTAGCTCCTTAGCACAGAAAATACAGTCAGAATCCTTTAGTAGGGAAGGCCACATTGGCCAAGAACTCTAACCTTCAGGAAAGAGAGGTCACGATTGTGCTCCACGTATGTAATCTCCAGGTTGCTCAGTACCACCTCACAGTTGTTGTACATCCTCTGCAGGCTGGTGAAATGGTCTTCCACATGTCCCAGTTGGGTCAGCTTGTTATTTGTCCCTTGACAAACTGTGGAGGAAAGAAGAAAAAACTCCATGAAGGAAAGCAAGAGTAAGTACAGGGTAAGGACATGTTGCTCACCTATCTTTACAAGCAGTAGTAAAGTGAAGCAGTAAGTGAAGCATCAGCACAGATTCATAAGAAACAAGAATGCTATCTTGCATGACCCTAAGAGCAATAGAGTAAGGGAGCACATGACATTTCCCAACCCCTCAAGCTACAGTCCAGGTTTTAAGAGCAAACTGAACCTCCAGGGCTCACACATCCCTTACCACCCTGACATACTGGGAGCATAATTGATAGATTCGGGAGATTTCCTAGCGCATTCAGATTTGGCACACGAATCCACCTAAGCCTGCTTTGCTGGTGGGGAAGGAAGTGGTGCCACACAGAGCATCACTGAGATGACAAACACTTACAATGGCACGATGGAAGAATTAGTCCCCATCTGAAACTCTATTACTGGGCTTTACCAAACCTAGAGGGACTGACAAAAGTTATCACCACTATATTCAACCGCAATGAAAGAGCAAAACACAAATTGCTTTAAGGAAAAAAACACCACACACAAGTTCCAGAAACTCTGTACTCATCCAGTCATTCCCTGGGCTATCCCTACGTATCTAAAATTAAAACATCCCTGAGCTGTGCTAATACAGAGGAAAGTAGATTGATACAGAACGCAGTGTGGTGAGAAGCTTCATAGCACCTTCCAGGTGGAAAGCTTCAGCCCCACTTTGCTCTTCAGTGGGAGCAAAAGGAAGCTGTTATCTCATTGTTGCTGTAAAGCAACCCCAGCCTGACCTCATGGCTTTCCATAACACACTGAAGGAATTGCATTCCTCTAACTTGGCGAAAATAATAAATGGAACAATACTTTTTTAGGGCCAGAACTTCTAGAAGCACCAGTCACAAATGGGAACACAGTTGTGTGGGGTGCTGTAAAGCAAGTAACAAAGATTCTCCACAAAGCTGGAAGTTTTGGAGCTAGTAATGTAAGACAACACCTATTGAAGAACTACAAAACAATTGATGTTTTATTAGTAGGAAAAATAACTTAATAAGCAGTGATAAATCCACACTTATCAATCATCAAAACCATTCGCTTAACATGTGTTACTTCTCAGGGGAGTCATCACCATTGAGGAGCTACAGTGATAACAGACTAAATGTCCATGCTTAAAGCAAAGCTGCTCACTCACATTCCTCAGTTATTTCTCATTATAGCTCTAGATCAACATTATGGTGCTTGGGATCAGAGGGGCAGTTTCACAGGGGCCGTGATTACACCACCTAAGCTGCTTGTTACTACATGAGCTTCAAGTGTAGAAAATGACCCTTTATCCATTTGCCTTGAATTTCTGTAGCAGAGGAGAAATTTCTACGCAGGGTTTTCTGCTCCAGTTTCACACTTAACTGTTTCAATGTGTTCATGCTTAAAATCTGTATTTGCTGCCTCCTGCCACAAGCACGAGGACCACAAATTATCAGCCAGAGTCACAGGAAGGGTCTTATTCTGTGGAGTGGTTGCATTTTGAAGGCAGAAAGTTAGAAATATTGTCACATGCTGGTGTGCCCAGGAAAATGTGCTGCTGTTGGGATGGGGGTGAAAAGGCTTTGAACGGATTGGAAAAATCAGAGAGTCCACCTAGAGGTCATCTTGAGTTTAAGCAAGGTTTTCCTCCAGCCAAGGAAAAAGCCAGTAGTAAAAGATTCTCAGACAGTTCAAAACCTCAGCTTGGATGCTCAGTTCAGGCATCTCAGATTTGATCTCTAGAACAATGTGATTTTGAAATGCACTCGAATACAATGCAGGAGCAGGTGCAGTTTAGACTGCTCATAGAAATCAAGACACACAAGCCAGCACTTTCTGGTCTTCAGGGTCCACAAACAGCTTGATGCTCTTGCTCCATCTCCAGTGTTATCAGCAAAGATCTGCCCTGGTACTCAAGACAGGCCCTACAAAAACGTTGCAGTGTTTATGCTACACCTGAACTGAAGGAAGGGTGGAAGGAGAAGCCTTCTCTGGTGCACCTTCCTGGCCACTCGTGCCACGATCAACCCTACACTACCCAGCTTGGCACCAGTTGGACAGTACAACAAAACAGCCCAGCTCACTGGAACAAGCCCTAGGAGAAACTGCACACATTTGAATGTGCTTCCCGTGAGATCAGACAAGTGTTGGAGCTCTGGACTAGGCTCAGCTATCTTGAGAAACGCAGACTTTTTCACTGCTTACTAGGTCAAGGCCAATGGAGCAGGCAGAGGGCATGGTTGCCCTTGCACTCCTCCCTCTCCCATGGGGCTGCTCAGTGAACCATGCCAAAGAGTTGATCCAAGCTACAGATAATGCAGAACAATAAATAAATAAACGGGCAGAGGGTATTTTTAGCTCAAGAAAGCTGGCTGTATTGGTTCACTATGGTGCCCCATGGACCACTGAACTGGAAACATCTCCAAGGACAGCGAGGAGCCAGGAGCAAATAGTCAAGAGAAGGAGCTTGGCAGCTTGTGAAGCTGCAGAGGGAAACCCAGACATAACGAGCTCTGACGAGGCTTCAGGTTGGTCCTTCAGGACCTATCCTGTGAGGAGTGACCACTTTGATAGCTGTCTACCAAAGGTGTCCTAAGCCACATGCAAAACCACTTGTCCCCTTCATCAGGCTCATCACATCCTCTATGCAGTAAACAGAAGATGTAGATGAGATGTCAGTTAAGGTCTGGAGAGCAAAAGAAAATGAGTTGCTTCTGTTGAGACCTCAACAGCACAAGGCTAGCACCGTCAGACCACGCTATAGGAGCTTCTCCCCTTAGGAACAACATTTTGTTCGCTCAAAGAGACACAAGGCCAAATCCTTGTTTGTTGCAAAGAGGTCTAAGTACATCCAAAACGTGAACTTCATCACAGCAGTGCTTACCAAGTGAGAACCGGGCTCATAAGCAGTATATGCTGAGCAAATCAAACCCAATCAAACAAACCAAGCTAAGCCCCTGCAGCAGCATTACTGACCTAAGGTGCTGAATGAGTTTCCAAATGGAACATTTGGAAAGAAAAGACAATGGCCTGCTTGCATCTGATGAACAATACCATTCCTGCAACTTCTTTGCTTGCGAAAACCCTGTTCTGAGAAGACATATGCTATAATTATCTGTACATAACCCTGTGGTGTGAATGCCATTCTGGCCAGGGGCAAAAGCGCAGACAAAGCAGCGCTCGCCTCGCTCCGCAGCGTTTTAAGTGGGACATGCATGCTTCAGTGGATGGATTATATTATGATTTAACCCCTGTGAGCTTGACCTGTTTGCCCTCCAAAAGATAGATTTTAATGCCATATACATTCATTATATACATTTCCATGCGTAGCAAAGCCAGCACTACCCAAGTTTAGGAGGCAGTGGTGGGTATGGATCACAGAATCACAGAATCACAGAATCCTAGGGGTTGGAAGGGACCTCGAAAGCTCATCCAGTCCAACCCCCCTGCCAGAGCAGGGTCACCTAGAGTCCATCACACAGGAACACATCCAGGCGGGGTTTGAATGTCTCCAGCCAAGGAGACTCCACAGCCTCTCTGGGCAGCCTGGTCCAGTGCTCTGGCACTCTCACAGGAAAGAAGTTCTTCCTGAGATTCACATGGAACCTCCTGTGCTCCAGTTTGCATCCATTGCCCCTTGTCCTATCATTGGTCAGCACTGAAAAAAGCTTGGCTCCATCGTCCTGCCCCTCACCCTTTCCATATTTGTAACCATGGATGAGGTCACCCCTCAGTCTCCTTTTCTCCAAGCTAAAGAGCCCCAGCTCCCTCAGCCTCTCCTCAGAAGGGAGATGTTCCACTCCCTTATACTTACATGGTACTGCTGGGGACTGTGCTAGTATGTACCACGTAACGTATGTCCCATATGGACACTTACATGTGGCTGCAGCACATTTTAGCTATAAAGAAGAGTAAATAAAATAAAATAAAAATAAAAACAGAGAAGTTTTCTGGTGAAAATTCAGGGTGAGAATGTCCCTGGCCAGTAGAAAAGCTGAGATCCAGAACTGAACTTCAGGCCATGGGCTGATCCCTCAAGAACGAAAGCTTTGCTCTTATCTGTGATGTTAATATAATAAAAATACAGCCAGTCTGGAAAGTTTTGACACAGAGAGGACGTCCCAGGAGGCCGCTGCTGGCAGCAGCACCGAGTGGGGCAGCCGGCTGGGAGCAGGGGGCTCTCCTACCCCAGCGACCCGCCAGACCCCTGGAGCCACAACCCCTGCCACATGGAGGCAACCAAAAAAGTCTGCAGGGCAGCAGCATGGGACACCACTGCAAAGCATTTTGTTTCTAGCTGATGCTGCTCTTAGCAGGCATGCTGCTCTTCCCAAACGCCAAAGTAATGTTGATCTTGAATCAGCTACAGTATTACCTCAACAGACAGCCTGAAAACAGGCAGACAGTGCTGAAATGAGCCCAAAAGTCCAGTGCTGTGTGAGACAGCAGCAATGAAGGGGCTGAAGAACGAAGCACACTGCAAACTCACTGAATTTTAGTGCATCCTCCCTCTGACCCCAGACATCCTTTCTCCCCTTCTCTGCCTCAAACTTGGCCTTAAAGGAGTATTTCTGGGTGATGCAAATAGGTTCACCCTCTGCAACCCTCTGCTCCTTGGCCTTCTTTTCCTTGTGCAGCCCAAAGAAGTGGAGTGAAACCAAAGCATTTGCTAAATGGCATTTTCCACGAGTGATGGTGGGGAGACAGAATGCACCCATCCAGCTGTAACGCTGAGATTCTCCCAAATCCATACAAACTCGGATTAAACAAAGTGGTCCCTGCAGCACTTTCACAAATAAAACCTGTTTTCAGCCTTTCCCTAGAAAATCTGATTACTGAAGTCTCAAGCCAGTCATACATATTAGTCCCAGACTTAAAAAAAATGCTTTGGAACCAAATTATCACCAATCCCCAAACCATCAGGGGTTTCTGTCCATGCTTAGCCTCTGTTAAGTCTCCCTGCAGCTCTGACAGACACATCAAAATAATAGCTTGCCAAGGCAATTTCAGAGACACACAAGTTCATTTCCATGCTTCGTGTATCACTTATAATTCTATATGCCCTGGCATAATACATTTATATACTTTTTCTACATGTTTTCCAGACATTATTAACAATAACACAAAACTTGCAGACAAGGTACTCGTTTGATCTGCCAGCACATTTATAAATATTCCTCTCTCCTCACTCACTGGCAGCAATTTCACTTTTGATATTTTTTTTTAACTATTTTATGGAAGAGCAGTACCTTCCTGGGCACTTGGTCCAGATATAAATCTGACTCTGAAGGCCAGGGGAGATAATGGCACTTGATGTCCTACCATCAGTGCTGCCCATAACCAATTCACCTTAAGCAGAGCATGGGGAAAGAAACCTTTTTGGTGAACTGGAATAATTTTGTAAGAAATACCGCTCAACATGCATCTGTGTGGGCAATCACAGCATCCCCAAACCCTGCCCCTTGTGTCCCCTGGTCAGCCCTGCACAACACACAGGGGTTCCTGGCCATGCCCTGCACCTCCACCTTCCTCCCTAGGAGAAAAACTGCTTTGCTCTAATGAGGGACCTAAGAAATTCAATGAAGATCCTTGTGTCATTCAAGCATACATCTGTACATCAGCTGTAAGGGCAGGTCCTGTATATCAGGTACTTTTTAACCAACCTCAAAGTGTTCCCTTACAGCTATCAAACAGATCCACATAACCTACTGTGGAAACCAGAAAAGTGCAGCTAGCACTGTCAAATGATCAAGATAAAGGCATTTAAGCTTACAAGGAAGTACTTGAGCAGACAGGACATTTGTCATCATGACTAACCTAATTTCTGATAGAAAGAGAAAGAACTATGTGATGCCTTCCCTAAGAAAACAGGGTAAGAAATGCTAGAGTGACATTTCATTATATGTGATTAACTGTATAAACAGAAACACTTCATACCTTAACACTAGAGAGATGTGATGGAGGAGTTTCGGTATCACTGGGATGACCGTGCTTTACGTCTTGAGTAAGAATTTCAAGAGGGAGGAAAGTCCACGTGATGCAAAAAAGAAACCCAAATCTGTGGTGATGTGCTGTGAGAAGTTACGAAAAGGAAAGGGAAAGCTAGAAAAGGAGGAGGACAAGCAGGGCTCAGACACAGGTGGGTGTTTTCCCTTGAGAACAGTGGTTGCAAATGCATATGATGTCTAAAAAGTGTAGTTTCAGCTTATTGACAGCAGCACTGAAGATGCTGCCACGGAAGATGATAATTTTTTGCACATTTTCAAATACTTTAATTTACAGCATTGTGAAAAACAGCCTCATGTGGCTGTACTAAGCCCCTGCTCACACAGTGTGGGTTAGAGTAAGGCAGTTACTGCGATTAATTCCAACTTTTTAGATACACTGGGAGCAAAACAATGACAGAGCTCGTAAAAATACCGAGATGGAAACTGGAATTGCAGAAGTGACCCCAAACCAATGCCATAGCAGAGAAAAAGCACATGCTTTAAGGGAAAGCTTTCCCAGATGCTTGCTTATTTCTATTTAATTGACAAAAGCAACTTTTCCAGCTAAATCTAATTTCAAGTTTCCCTTGCTCCAGTTAGGAGCAGAGATCTGCCCTTTGATGGCAAAAGTCACATCCTTGCAAGGGATGGAGGCAGCATGACAGCTGGATGGCCAGATCCCTGGTGAGTGCCTTCACCTGAAAGAATAAATACTTTTACACAAACCAGCTTGCTCTTGAATGAAGACCCCCTCAAAGTCAGAGCATTTCTGACAACGAGGGATTCAGCATTATTAATTCCCTAGGGTGTTTTTTTTCCCCCTCCTCAATATAATTTAGTAATATTTCTATTTTTCTTCTCTGTTGTCATTACTTAATTCAGCATGTATCTTCATTAATCCTCCAGATTAAGGCCAGACTGGGATGTGGTGGAATCAGTCTCTCCCCTGGCTTCAATGCAAACTAGATGGGGGATTAAATTCTTCTATCACAGATGCTGGCGTAAATTTGGAGCAACTACAATGATATGGTGGGCTAGCTCAGAGTTTGAGCTTTCCCCTCTAAACACCTTAGCATGCAACTGTGGGAGGGATACCAATATTTTCTCTAAATACCAGCAGAACTTGAAAGAAATGTGCATTGTCACCTTGCAATTTTCTACAGTTTGGGAAAAGTTCGGTTTCTAAATGTGCATAATGGATTGTAATCTTTGCAGAGGGTGTTTCTACTGAGGCAGTGAGAAATAACCCAGTTTTAGACCAGTTTTCTTCTGATGGCTTAGTCAGTGGTCTGCAAGAAGACAACAAATCGCTGCTGAGGGTGCCTGAGATGATGCAAACATTGCCAGGGTTCTAAATAATAAAGAGGGACAGGCAACCTGCACAGGCTGGTTTGTATAATTTTGGAAAATAAGCCCTCTGAACAACACTTATTTGAGATACAGCCAAAGGCAAGGTGTTACACCAAAGACTGCAGAGCACGTACGAGGCAGAAAATGGGAAGCTGGGATGCAATTGCCCTGAAAAGGACTTGGGGATAATGGGTGACCAGCACATTGCTTGATGCAACATAAGATCACAGCTCCTGGGTGCTTCAGTGGGGAAATGCCAAGGGAGGGGAGGCAGGAGCCAGTATTAATGGTTGGGGGGGTCTTGGCACACCTCAGTGTGGCAGCACCAGAGGGCTCTCCTCTCCTGGTAAAGTGGGTGCCATAGGGCACAGCTCCCACTCTCAACAGCACTTGGATGCTCCACCTGGGCTTCTCCCCTTCTCCAAGCTGTACTTCAATCCATGTTCCAGCCACACGGCCAGCAGCTACACTGCAGTATGGCTTTGCCTTGAGTTTTACAGGTTATTTCTGGAGATCGATGGCTGGAAAGTCAAGCTCCCCAAGATGTGCTCCCCAGGTTGCTCCTCCCACTGGTGACCTCTGAGGAGACTGCTACAAAGGAAACCAAGAGCTTGTGTGGGGCTTTCTCTGTTGAGTTGTTGCTCAAGGTTAATGGCAGGGTCTATTGCAAGTGCAATCACCAATGAATCCAAATAATGAGCTGTTCCTATGATTTAATAGTGAAGAAAACCCAAGAGTCATGAAATTTCGTATCTATTGACCACTTTACAAACACACACACACATATATATACACAAGCTAGAGCAAACAATTTATACAGTTTATACATACTACTTCATAAATATTGTATGGAAAACTACACAGGCACCTCCTCCCCTCCCTTTTTAACCACCTTTGTATAAACTCAGGCCACAGCGATTGTGTTATTTGAAGTCAACGTTGATTTTGAGGTCCCCTCCCTAGGAGTTTCTGCACGTGAGCCTGACAGAGCAGGGTGACAAGCTCAGTCCTACAAATCTATCAAGCCCAGGATGGGCAAAGTGATGAGCTCATGCTTTAGTTTGCCATTTTTAGGCCCACAGTTCCCTATGTACAGCAGAACGACTGGAGGTGGATGCTCTAAGGTGCCAAACACGTCTCTCAAGTCCAAACACCAGCTGCAGCTTAGGCATCCAAGCAGCACACAGCACAGGGACACACCACTGAGTGCGATGGAGAGGAACGAGACGTTGAAAACTGCTGTGGAGGATATCAGGGAGGAGGGAAAGGCAGAGTGTGGTATATTGGTAACACTGGATGGAAGTATTGCCATTCCACTCATGCTGGGTCCTCTAAGGGAGGACCTCCATTGCCCATGCCTGTGTTCCAGGACAGTGAAACCCACATTGACCAAAGTAAGTTTGTCTTGTACTGTGGAAGACAACCCCAAACAAGACCATGCCAAGGGCAAAGGACCTTGTGGCCATCTCAGCAGGCTCCATACCCTCTGATGGTTTCCCCCAAGGAGAGGCCAGTAGGTAGCACAGCCTCTGGCTAACAGCCCATGGCTGCAGCCCTTCTGCCCTCCAGCTTCATGCACTGTTATAGCTACTACACCCATCCCAAAAAAGCCACGTGCACCCACTGGGCAGAGCTCTGGAGTGGGAGAAGGGCAGTGACACAGCCCCATCCACACGAGGTTCAGGGCCTGGGAAACAGCTCAGAGAAACACAAGAGTTCTTGGCATGCACAGTGATTTTTGTATTCCTGTGTTGCTGCAAGTGGTGTGAAAAGCCTTCATAGGGCACAGGAGCAACTGGCCAAGAGACCTCCAACAACAGGCATGGCTCACCAAGCCTTTAATCTGGGCAGACGTGTGGCATCTCAAGATTTACACCGGGATATTTGGGAAAACAAGTGGAAGACAACAGATTCACAAGCCTGTGCTCTGTGATCTAAGAAAATTACATTCTGCATTGTTGTTTGTTCTGGCAGCATCTACAGAGCAGCAGGATTTTATAGCACAATAAAAAGAAACTGAAGATGTGTGCCCATGAAAATGTGGGACCAGTTTCTGGTTACATCAGCACCGAATTGTTCAAAATTGTTTCAAAATGAGTTAATTTGAGAAATGAGATTTAAAAGCATTAAAATATGCTGTGAACATTTTACCACATGGGATTTCTTAAGACACTGCAATGGCATATTTTCATTTGTGCTTTCCAATGAAAAGAAATCACATGTTTTTTTCTCTACTTATATTAAATCAAGTCTGATGTTGAAACAAGCTGTGGTGCTCATTCGTGTACTTCTGAATCCCTTGAGGTGTAAATTCTATGTGAGCACTCACACCCTGACTCAGAAAGGGCAAGAGAAGCCACTTACATCTGATTCCAAGTAGAAGATTAAAAGCTTGCGATTACAAATGCAACACATTCTTGTTTTTTTACCTATATATATATATACATACACACACAAAATATGTAGCTCTCCCAGACAAGCAGGCTGACACCTCTAGAGACTTCAATACATCTAGAGAATTGCTGAAAACACAACAGCAACCATGCAGGCTTTGTTCACTGCCTTGAACCACGCATGCCCACCTCTACAATAACTCCATGCTTCTGCCCACTGAAGTCACAGCAAGCTTTGCCAGCAACCACAGTGGATGCTGCACCAAGCCCCTGGGACCATATAGCTGCATCTCTGCACGATGCTTCCTCCAAAGCTGGTCCATAGCAAGCCCCAGCCTCATACAGATTCAAGTTGGAAAGCTACAGAAAGAACGATTTATACCCCAAAATTCCCCAGGAGACATCTTGTCTCTTAGGAATGGGATTGTCTTCTCCACCGAGGCTAAACCAAGACAAAAAAAGTCAGACAGGACTAAGATAAACAATATTTGCTGCTTCAAACAATAAAGGTACTGTTGAGTTATCTGTACTAACGTAGCAAACGTCCTGTCAACTAACTACAAAGAACAAGTAAAAGCTGATAAAAAGCTTTAAAAGCTTGTCTGCAGCTTCATGGGAATGAACGCTACGGTTAACACTTGCATTAAGGCTTCCAGCAGAATTCAGGATATTTGCACATGTTCACAAGCAAGCAAGTTACTACACGCTCCTGGGTTTGAAAAGCCTCCAATAATAATTACATTTAAAAGGAATAACTGAAGAGTATATTAAATGTAAATGAGCTCTGGATCACCTTCTGATCTTCATTTAAGCCTTGACTAAAACTCAGTGGAAAGACTGCTACTGAAACCAATGGGACCTGAATCAAGGTTTTATTTCACTTAATTTAACTGTGTGAAATTCAATAAATGAGGCGAACAGGCTTTCTACCACCCTTTTTTTCTGGAAGGAGGAGAACTACAAGTACGTTTTGAAAGCAGAGCTAAAAAGCCACAAAGTGGTTTAACAGCACCTGGGTGAGTTTTGAAGATGGAAACCAATTTATCTTCAAAAGTCTGAGAATAAAAAACGTTGAATTTAGTCGTCAGTACTATAAATGTTGCATGTTACAGCAAGTGGGCTGCTTTTAGAGTCGGGCTTATTTAGCAATGGGGAATCTCAGCCACGCTTAGTGCCAGGTTTTAGTTCTGAGAAGAAATATAAACAAGTTTGAACGTTTTAAAAGGTACTTGAAATGTCCAATTACAGCACATTACACGCTGTTCAAACTCTGTAAAAGCTCCCCCTCCATCTCTTGATTTGCACAGCCACCCAACAGGAGCTTGAAGGCAGGCAGCCCTCCTCACACTGTTTCACCCTCTTTAGCAAAGCCACTGCTCCATGGCTTAGTAGCAAGCCCAGACCTTCTGCAATCTGAACTCCAGAAATATAATGTTATGCTTGATAAACCTCTGCTAATGCTTTCAGAGCTGTACCTTCATAATACCCATTCACATATCCTAGAAAATGAGATGATGGAGTTTATCTTTTTTTTTTTTAATTGGTTTTAGAATAGGGCTCAGGCACAGGTTTTGCTTCTCTCTGACCTTGACAAAACAGCCCTTCCACTGCCTCCTTCTTCTTTTTCCCTGGTTCTTTAAAACAGAAATTTCTGATTCTGCATCAAACTGCTGGAGCACGTCCAGAGGAGGCCATGAGGATGGTGAAGGGTCTAGAAGGGATGAGCTATGAGGAGCAGCTGAGGTCACTTGGATTGTTCAGCCTGGAGAAGAGGAGGCTCAGGGGGGACCTCATTGCAGTCCATGGCTTCCTCCCAAGGGGAAGAGAAGGGGCAGGGACCGATCTCTGCACTCCTGTGACAGTGACAGGACTGGGGGTGACAGCAGGAGCTGAATCAGGGCAGGTTCAGGTTGGGTGTCAGGAGAAGGTTTTTCCCCCAGAGGGTGGTGGAGCACTGGCACAGCTCCCCAGGGCAGTGGGCACAGCACCAACCCTGCCTGAGCTCCAGCAGCGTTTGGGTGATGCTCTCAGGCCCATGGGGTGACACTGGGGTGTCCTGCACAGGGACAGGAGTTGGACTCAATGATCATGATGGGTCCCTTCCAACTCAACATGTTCTATGATTCTGTGATTAAGTATTTTGAGGCCCAGACATGCAACAGGCTGCACGAAAGCCTGTAAAGCAACTGTTACTGTTACTTTTGAGGGCCCCTTATTTGTGTCTCATCTTTGAAAACAGTAGTAAACAAATTAACAAATGAGTTATCTTCCCTGAAAAGAGCAAAAGCACAGATTTGGCAAAAGCTGAACCATCACCCTGTGCTAGTCATCTTAGGTCAAATTATTAATTCAAATACACTCAGAATTTGTGGCTGTTTAAGATGACTGCAGCTGTTAATTTGATTTTCTAACTCCCTTGTCCCTGAAGTTTGAGGGACATTGCCAGTTTTAGCTTCCACGTGGACCTGTTCTCAGCCACGAGGCTGGCAAATACTAAAAACCCTACATGCAAATATGAAACTCCAGAAGGTGACACACAGATAAGGATTAAAATGAATCCCCCCTTACATAAATGCCACAAACCTGCTTTAAGGCATTGCATTCCCTCTAGAACAAGCTGCCAGAAGGCAACTGCTCCATCAGTTCAGCAAAGGGGGGAACAAACACCCCTTTTCATGCAAAAAGTGGGTAAATTAGCTACAACCTAAAGCTGCAGCGTGGAATGTAAAAATGTTATCGGTAGCAGTCGGTTGGACTGTGGTTATCTTTGCCAAAGAGGTCTTGAGGAGGGGGGAAATAAAGGAAACTTTTTAGTAGTGCAGCAGAATTCGTGCAGAGATATGAAAGCCTGAGAGTAAAACCGATCTCATTCGCTCCTGCTCCCATCTGCTCCTCTGTCCCCACAATGTTTCTTCTGCAAAAGATTGCGCTCCAGTATTTTGACAGATGGAGGGGTTTTTGTAATACACTGGGTTTGGGGGGTGTTTCTTCTTTTTTTTCCACTCTCTGACTCGAAATCATCATCTTTTTTCTTTCACTGTACTACAGCATTTTGGAAAGTCACTGCTGTACACAAGCTGGGGTGCCTGGGCAGCGAAGCGATCGCCTACCTGCAGGCAAGGGGAGGGCAGGAGCGGGTGTGCAAGCCCTGCTGCACCCCCATCCTTCCCCTGCGTGTACCAACAGTGTGCTGGGGAACAGCAGAACGGCTCTTAGTCCTCTCCTCCATAGGCTGAGAGGGGTTTTTTTGTTGTTTTCTAGAAGAAAACGGAGGGGAACAGAGCTGGGAACATCTCAGCATAAACTCCAGCACCAGCAGCATTACTGCTGTGGGGCATCTCGGTGGGGTGGCAGGAGGATGACCCTCACTCATCTCCAAGTGCATACACCATGTACACACTCATCCCTCAGTTTTTTGTTGTGAGAAGTTTCTTTAGCAGGAGAATTAAAATCACATTCTGGCATATTTCTGGAACGCCGTGTGGAGGTGCCACGTTTTTGCCTAGACTTACATGGAAATTCAAAGAAAGAGACTTGGTGGAGTAGCAAGCTCTGAAGAAATTGAAGGCAAGCGATGTTAAGATTTGAGATCCACCACTCCAAGAATTTGAATGTTTTAATCTTTAAGCTTTCAAAGACTAAGTACTACAAATATCAGAAGAAAAATAATTATGCAAGACAGGCACTTACAAACCTCACTTGAAAAAAATAAAAAATTAATCATAATTAGTTTTCCATAATATAACATTAACTTTGGCAGGAACTGGCTCTGGCCATTGCATCCCAGAAAGTTTCCAAAATTGCAAAACAGTTGCCTTCTGAGCAAACACGCACATGGCCTCACCAATTCTCCCACTCCATTGCGAAGCTGCTCCCTGCGTGAAGTAACTTCTGATTAGCCTTATTAAAACCAGAGCCACCTTATCTAGGGAAAATGACACCTAGCAAGTTTTTAAAGCCGTAGGTCTGTTTGGCTGCCTTTGATGCATTTGCCAGTCTCCCACTGCTATCTATCTCTTCATGGAGGAGCTGCAGCAGCTCTTGGGAGCCCAGCAAGTCACCTGGCTGCAAGCGATGAAATGCTACCAGCTCCAGAGAACAGAGCAGCTTTGTGTTGCCCTCGTCTTCATGCAACCCCCTTACTCCCCCAACAGACTTGGAAAGAAATACCCATCTTGAACAAATCAAGCTATTTCTTCCATGGCTAGGAAATAAGTTTCTCTGTGCTGAATGTGAGGCCGTGGTGCTACATTGGATTGTACGGCCAGTCTTAGAAAAAATACAGCAAAAAAAATGTTCTGCTCAAAACTAGAAATAAAGGTCTGCATTACAAAATTTAAGTGGAGGTTTTCCATAGAATCATCGAGGTTGGAAGAGACCTTCAAGCTCACCCAGTCCAACCCCCACCTCCATCCCCACTCACCCACATCACCCAGCGCCACATCCAGACGCCTCTTGAACACCTCCAGGGATGGGGACTCCACCACCTCCCTGGGCAACCTATTCCCACACCCAATCACCCTCACAGGGAAGGAATTTTTCCTAATGTCCATAGTAGGAATAGGAGCTCAGCACACAAATTATATGGCATGCAGTGGGAGGCAGACCTCAGAACTGGCTTTTGAAAATCTCCTCTTCAAGACGGACCAATAATGTTCAAGCAAGGACGGAAGTTCTGCCACTGAAAAGTTTACAAACCTACTATGTCCTTGTGAAGGAATTTTCTGAAGGAATGAGAGCATGAAGTTTGCTCCAAGCACCAATTTACCGTGTTGGTATTGATGCAGCGTTAGGGTATTACAAGAGCCTGTCTCACTTCAAAGTTACTTTGCTTACTTGCACTGGGCTGCAGTACCTTGAAGCTGTCTCCTCATTATTAAGCAGAATGCAACACAGCCTTAAAAATAACAGTGGTAACATAAAACAGAGAAGATGGCTTAAAAGAGACAGAAACCAGCTGCTCATAGATGTGTTACATCCTCACTCAGCTTACAAGGTTCTGGTACAGGAGTTGAGAAAACCCATGGGAAAAGCGATCTTGTGATCGGAATATGTTCTAACAGCTACGGGATGTCTCTGCTGTCACCAGGTTTGCTTTTATGAGGCAGCCTCCGATAGAAGGGCTTCGTGGATCTCATAAGGAAAATTATTGAGTGCTTTCAGAGCTTTGCCAAAATAAGTTTCCCTTAAAAGCCTCAAAACAGTCTATGGAAAGTTTCTGCTATCCTCCACTGAGCGTGCTCCCAATAAATGGCAATACAGTTTATCTTTGCGGGGAGAAACTGTCACTGTGCATCTATCCCAGACAACATGCTCCTAGCACAACCCAGAAAAGAAAACGTGGGTCCAAATAGTAACTCCAATGTGGTTCTTAGGGTGTTGCTCTTCTCTCCTCACTTTGGAACCAACACGATGTGACTGTGGGACGTACACTGTGGGACACTGTGACACAGCACAACACGGGTTTTCTGAAACCTCAGCACTGAGCTCGTCTTCTTGGGTGGAAGCAATCCTACCCAGAACTGGGGGATGCTCATAATCAGCAAACACAGTCTTAACTACTCCTATAACATGTGTCTTCAAGCACGTGAAACTGTCTGCACTTCTTTTTCCATTTAATTGCCTTATCTCAAAATCTGGCTTTCCATCAGCAACGTAAAACACGTTTTATGCTTCAAGAATAAAAACCTCACATGGTGGAAAATCTGCATTGGCCTAGATCAACGACCATGTAAAGATGATGATGTTGAGGCTTTGATGGCGCTACTGCCGCTTTTGAAACTTCTGCCTTACTCAATTCTATTTGGTTTTAAGCAATTTGTTAGGCCCAAACTTGGCTATAAGCAATCACAGCCCATACCACAGAACTTGAAGGCCATCTCTTGATGGAAAGCTTTTTATCATGGTCATCATGTGATAATTTCCAGAGAAGGAACAGCATTTCAAAAGCAGTGAATAAATATGCACATCTCTCAGACAGAGCACTGGAAACTTATTTTTTACCTGTATTTTAGTAGAGGGATGTAATTAGGTCTCTGTGGTTATTACTGCAAAAGTAATGGCTCACTCATTCCAAGGTGATTTTCACCAGTGATTTTTCAACCTGTGCTCTGCATCTCCCTGGGAGTCCCTGGACTATTTTCACGCCTGTGAAAGGTAAATAATGAAAAGCAGGCTCACATTCCCTAGACGGAGATGTGCCACATCTCCCTTAGAAATACTCTAGGTGCCTACATACTGAGCAAGGCTGGAAACCACTGGTATGCATAACCCCACTCCAAATGTACTCTGAACTCCTTCAAAGCAACTCCTTCCACTGCCTCCCCCCCCCAGCATTGCATGAACGCGGGGAATAAACAATTTAGCTGCTAGAATGTCAAATCTGCCCCATTTAGCCA
>VZRW01003818.1:388819-403686 GCA_013398125.1 Aegotheles bennettii | reverse complement strand
GGATCCCTGTCACTGACTCCACCAATACTCCCCAGGAAGGCACATATCTGCAGAGCTGTTGCTGCCACACTGTGACAGCCCCACTCCCACCATGGTACCCCCACTCCTGCAGAGAGAGGCTGGCCAGAGAGAAGAGCATGGCTTATTCTCAAAAAGGCATTGTTAGGCGCATTATCTTTGTCAGATAGTGCTAAATGCTCTTTATCCCATTGTAATACATCTCTTGTTCAGGAAACACATGCAAGAGCAGACTGCAGAGGCAAGGTGAGACTTAAATTTGCAATGGTAGGCTATTTATAGCCTGTTGAGCTGAATAAAATATATGTATTATTTATATATATATATATAGTGTGTGTGTGTGTGTATATATATATAGATTAAGGACTGCAGTTCTTTATATATATATATATATATATTAAGGACTCCAGTTCTTAACAGGGAATAAAGTTTCTGTCTCACCTAATAACCCAGTGTCAAAGAGGAAATAATGCAGTAACTATATTATAATCCTGCCTCCCATTCCTAACAGGAAGCTTCATGTCCTCACCCACATCTTCTGAATGCACAAACCCTCACCTGAGCCCAGTGCTGGCAATGCCCAGTGACCAACAGCCTGGCTTTGGGAGGCAGGCAGCACACCCTGGAGGGCAGTGCCCCTTCCCTAGAGGGTCCCAGCCCAACTGCAGGTAGCAGGTACAGCTTGGTGTGATGCTGCTCACCCAAAGCTGTGCTCCTGCAGCCTGGGCAGGCATTCCTCAGGGCTGCCCTGGGACAGACAGGCCATATCAGCATTGCACACCCATCTTCAAGCTCTGTGCATGCAGTGGTCTCCCATGAAGCCTCAAGTGCCACCCCTTAACAAGCAAACACTCCCAGTCACACACGTGCTCACACAGGGCTCCCCACAGAGTCACTGTCATTTGCTCCCCTCTCATTTTCAGTGAATGCATGTCATTAGCTTTAATTTACACAGAGCAATTAAAGTTCCAGATCAGATGCATAAACACCCCTCTAACTGCACGACGAAAACCCTGATGCTGAAGAGAGAGCGTGCTAGAAGAGCTCTGGAACAGTTTTAGAAAGCAGAACAGAGACTCAACATATTTTATAGCTATATAAGATACTAACACATACACAGCTGTGAGTGGAAACCAATGCTGTCTCCATTTCCACAGGAGTTTATCATCGCCTAACCCAGGCACTGTAACTATTCCTTGCTTGTCATACATAGAATCATAGAATCATTATGGTTGGAAGGGACCTCCAGGGTCATCAAGTCCAACCTTTATCCCATCATATTCCTGACCATTAGACCATCAGACCATGTGTCCCAGTATTTCCAGTAGAATCATAGGATCATTATGGTTGGAAGGGACCTCCAGGGTCATCAAGTCCAACCTTTATCCCATCATATTCCTGACCATTAGACCATTAGACCATGGCCTCAAGTGCCTCATCAACCCGTTTTTTGAAAAGCTTCTTTCCTTGTTCAACAACTGCTTGGAAGAAAAGAAGGGGGGAAAGCACAGGGGTTTTTTAAATGTTCCCCTGTGACAAACGCCTGATGCAGAAAGTGCAATAATTACTTCCCAGCACCAGTATGTAACAGTGTGTCCCTACATAAAAGTAGTCAGCATATTTATCAGTGACTTAAAAATGTACTTTATCCTCTCTGGCACCATACCATGACTCAAAACAAAGCATGAATTCTTCAGCCAGTGTTTCTTCTTCCAGGGTCATGTTCCTGTCTTGATGAAGAAAAAGTAAAAGGCTTTTTGTTTGTTTGCTTGGGTTTTTTTCTGGGGAAAGCATAGGATTTTATTTAGTTCTGTTATGAGATGAGGTATTTACTATTTAACACATGCTGCAAATATATGACAGAGCAATAAAGACAATTTAATAGCCTGGGAATCTCTTGCTCAAGAGGGGCTAGGAGGTTAAAAGTCACAACGTAAGCTCATGATATGTCTTTGACATACAACGTATGCTTTCTGAGAACCTTCTAATTGCAGGGAACGTTTGAATTTTGCAACCTTACAAATATTCCTAAAGAGTGAGGTATTTCTCAAAGTTGATTCACTCACATGGGATGTTAAAAATGGACACTTCCTCTGACCACTTTACATTAGCACAGAGTGCCTTAATGAACATGTATTCTAAATGGAGCTAACGAGGTATTTCCCCTCCTGGAAGAGCCACAGGGACTGTAGCAGTGGTATTATACTGCAAAGAGCTGCAGATGGAGGAAGAGATCACTTCTCATCATGCCAGCCGTGTGACAAATAAACACCAAGCCCAACTGTACTGCAAATACACACAGGCTCCACCAATTCCCTGCTGGTAGGGCTCAATCCCTGCCTCTGCAAGGGCAGGAACCCCCGTCACGCCCCGAGCTGACCCCTCCTGCTGCTGAATCACCCACGCTGGGGACAAGGAATCAGGAGACACCACCACTGGGCTCCTTGACACGAGCTGTCCCTGGACCCTTTGTGGTCAGAGGGCAGAGCTAAGCAAACACAGAGAACTGTTCCTCCCCTCTGCATAGGACACCGTGTCCTTTTCTGCAGAAAGATAAAGATTTCAGTAGAGGCACAACATCAATCATATTTTGCTACAAACATCTGGGTTATCATGAGACCTAACTTGCCTGTGACTTATTAATTTAGAAACAACCAGTAGATTAATAGGAATGAATGACATCAGTGATAGCTATAACCTAGTATTATCTTTTCCAATGCTTATACCAAGTCCTAGATTAATTAGATTTATTCAACTAGCCAGACTTCTTCAGCCCCGTCTCATAAAACAATGTTTTTTCCCTTATTGTCATTTTACTATACCTCTTCCCATTAACATCCATCTTGCATTAAGCTGGGGACCAGAACTGTACACAGTATTCCTGGAGAGGACTTCTCAGTGCATTGTAAATGGTGTTAATGCTTTATCCCTGCTGGGTCCTTCTGCACCGTGTATATAGACCTCCCTCTTCCCTCTCTGAGCTATCTGTCGTGAAGCATCACTGGGACAAACTTACATCCTGCTCCAAGATCCTTAATGAAAATATTTAATTAGACATTTCCTTAAGGATACCCAGCAGACACCTGTCTCCAGAGCTTTTCTGATACAATCTCTTGTGTCCTCTTTAATCAGCTCTTCATCCAAATTTAAACTCTTCTACTAAACTTCCCCTCCTTCGAGACACATAGTAACTTTCACCATTTCATTACTTTACTTGGGTTACTGAAGTCCAAGTAAGTAATTATCTCCCTAAATTAAAACAAAAGCAAAACCCTGTCTCAGATAAGCTGATAGGGCTGATCTGTGCTAAAGCAACTAAAGCTTTTGACTATTTTCCATTTTTTGTATTACTTTAATTTTCCTCTCCTTCAAAACACTTTCTGAAGCAGAACAAAGGTTCTACAGCTGTGTGACTTTCTTTATTCCTTGAAAATATGGGGACCACATTTTAATGCATAAGCATGTACAATCGTGATTGCCTGATGACAGATTAGATTGCTTGCTTTTTAAAACGAAGTATTTATTACTCCTCCTAAACTATAAGTAATAGGAGCTTGACCTGGGTATGGGGAGTGCTGTGAAAACTGGAGATGATGTGTTTTTCTCAGTGAAGGTTTAAGCTTGTGAAATTCCAACAAGAATTACTTTTCCCCAGATACTCTCCTGTCCACTTAAGCATCCTGTGTGTCTCTGCTATCATGTAACACATTTCATGGTGGCAAAATCCAACCTGACACAATTTGGAGTTAACCTCTGACAAATTGCTTTCTTACTCAATGCCACTTTCTGGTGTACACACCCTTTGCAGGGAAATAAGGAAGGTTGCTCTTTTAAATCCAAGTTAATTTTTAAGGGCAAATACGATTTAAAAAAAACCAAACCAACAACCCAGACAGTCATATCTGTGTCGCTGAGGCTCTATCTATGAGCTGTACCTGATAAATTACCTGTCTGCAATGCCTCAGGAAATACTCAGTGCTGCCTCCCGTACACCTTGTTTGTAAAGCTCTGTTTACTTACCTGTCACTGTTTGGCTAACTATTAACCACAATTAACCTGATGGGGTTTTCTTTCCAAACCAACTAAATATTTATCAGAAAAACAAAACTTATTCAGTAAGCCAAATGCAAACGTTGTCTCAGGCAAGGTCAGAGCGGTCAGGGGGAGCAAAAAGGCTCTTTTCCCACATGTAGGAGCTTGCTCGTTATTGCTGGTTGCAAATTAGAGGGAGGTAAGTGCAAGATCAGAACCAAAATTTTCTGTTCATTACTGGCTTTCTTTAAAAACTATTATTTGCCCAGCGGTATGTGATCCACGTTTCAGGAGGAAAAAAAACCTGTTTTCAAGACTAGTTGACAAAAACATCTTCAAATTCATTGTGATACTGATGTAAGGGAATTAGAAGTTAAGGAATGGGTTAAAAGAATGATCTATGCTACTGACCAAATTTTGAGGTTTTTTCTTTCTCATTGCTTCTGATCAGCAAGCAACAAAATATCTGAGTGCAACAGATGTTGCATCCTATCAACAGCTTCTGCATCCTTTGCTAACCTCTTGCTGGCATGTCTGCTTGCTCTAATGGGGGATGATGGCTTCTGTCCCATTCACGGTGTCCCCAGGACAGACCTGTGGCACAGCTCTGAGACACTGCTCTCACACACAGTTAACACTCTTGTCTCCCCATACCTAAAAATTGCCAGAAATTAAGAGGCAAACCCAACTTCTACACTAACGATGCTAAAAGCACCCCAGTCTACAGCTGAAATAAGAAATTAAAATTAAGAGATTTAAGGCAATACCATAAGTGCCAGCAGATGGGTCTCACTCCCACCTTTCTCACGGGGTGGAGGTTTTTCAAGCCAATACTGCAGACATCTAAGCTGAGAGCCCAACTTGTAATAAAACATTTCACTTTTCCCAGACAGTGCTCTCATATTTGAGGATGTTTGCGAAACCATGCTGCCAAATCTGTGATTTCACTAACTTTTCCACAGTGATAACATAAACAGTGAGTAGAGATTTATCTGCGGGATCAAGCTGTGTTAAAAGGGGAATGTAAAAAAATGTGCATTTGAAGACATTCTCTCCCCCGAGGAAGGAGGAAAGCTCATATACATGCATGAAATGAACCACAAGCCCCAGACTTACCAGAACTGGAGTTTTTCTTTTTGTGTTTCCTGCCAAATTCAATGAATTTTTAAAAATTACAAAATAAAAAGTCATTTTTGTTAATTGAATTCACCTGCCTTATCTCTTAATCAAGTGAATCTGTGAGATTTGCAGACAGACCATTAATGTTATTCTGCATAACCCACTGAGCTTCCAGCCTTCCTTTTAAACTAGCAGATGATGGTTTTCTCAGGGATGACCAAGATTTTCTCCCACTTATATCCACATCAAAACAGAGGCAACGCACACTGACTGGGGCAAAATTATTCCAGATTTCCACCTCTCACATGGGCAGCACTGAGCAAGAACAGTTTAAGGACAATTCAGTTAATTAAATCCAAATTCATCATACTTTCAAAAATTATGAGCAAGAAGAAAAATTAGTCTTAGTCTCATTGCCATGAAGCATTATAAAAAAATCCTTAAATTCAAGAAAAGCGTGCTCATATGTTGTACCAGTGAAGCTATGGCAGAAAGGAGAATAACTTTCCTAACTTAAGATAATCACTCAGTCTGGAGTTTTGAATAAACAGTCCTTCCAGTAAGAAGTTATCCTCTAAGAGGGAAGCAGCCCCTCATATTTCCTTAATGGCTTTCACATTTTATTTTCTCTGCTGCAGTCAAAACAACTTCTTTGGCAGTCTTATCTTCCTGCACTCGGCAGCCTGTGTGACCACTCTTATCCCCACCGAAGGCATCTGGGGCTACATTTGCTCGTGGATGAAAGTGAGAGCATCTGCCTTCACCATCGAAATGAAATCCTTCTTTTTGCAGAGCTCTCGGGGCCCTGGTTTAAGTGCTCGGAGGAAGGTGGATATCATATAGGGCTGCTCATGCAATCATCAGGACGTGCACACACAGCACACGAGGGGGACAGGGGAGGGAGAGGAGCGTGGCCAGCTACCTGCTCCAGCATCTCTGTCTTGCTCTGGGGCCTCTCCTTCCCTGCTCCAAGAACACGCACCTGGGTTTCCAGCAGCCAGCACGGTTTAAAAGGACCACGCGATCAGAAAGTGCTTTCTCACCTTTGCTTTCCTCCTTACAAAAGATGCTGAAACGAGTCAAAGAAGTGATAAAAGTGCCCATAATGTAAACTACTCTGTCGTTTGTCAAGGACTTGGGTACCACTCAAAGCTGAGCAGTTGTGTGGGGAGACAAGTGCATCAGAGAGGATAAACTCTGCCTGAACAAGGGCTACTCTGAAGGCCAAAAGAGCACGGACTTCTCAAAAACAAGAGGGAGAAATGACGATCCCGCAGATCTTGGTTCATCATTTGCTTTGACATGCAAGCCCCCACCACCAAAACTAGGACACGGTATCATAGAATCATCGAGGTTGGAAGAGACCTTCAAGCTCATCCAGTCCAACTGCCTACCTACATCATCACTAAAACGTATCACCCAGAGCCACACCGAAGAGTAAAAACTCTGCAAAGACAAAGGTTCCTGTCATCAATAGCAGGGTCATTTCCCTTGTGATCAATCACCATAACTCTGTTTTAGCAACACATCCAAGGCTTTCTCTAGGTGTTTCTTCTTCCCAGGCTCTTCTTGATTTTATCTTTTCACTTGGCATTTTAACATTAAAATTCAGTCTTCTCCTCTCCTCTCTTTTCCACCTAGTCTCTGCTTTCTTCCCAACAACCAGACAGAAAGCAGTGAACCAGAGGGTTGTTCTCCTCCAACCTCTCTCAATATAGCAAAAAGAAAAAGGCAAAAAGACGAAAGATCTCTTTTAGAAGAGCACAGCCCAGGAGTGAGGAGGCCACCAGCTTATTGTGCGGTGAGGACCGCACACAGGCTGCAGCCCAGGTGGGTTGGCATGGGCTGGAGTGCATCGCTCCTGCAATCCTTGTGCCCAGCTCACAGCCAACACCGTTTCCTTTCCCACTGCTTGACAGCATCACCCAGCAACCCTCAAAAGCAAAACCCTTTTGCCTTGTTACCTGTGCCATCCAAAACCATTCGCAAGCTGAAAAATCAGGGCAGTTGCATGCTCAGCGCAAATATACCTAGAGTAAATTTAATAACTAACAGCAGAGTTATTGTTTGTTAATGTGTGGGGCCTGGTGCCTTATAGCTTTATCAAAATGTCTACGTGTATTTATCCACTTTCAGGAGGTATTTAATCTCCTTTGTGACCACTAATAGCGAATCCCTGCCAATATTTGATATTACAAAGTGCTAGGCATTAGTGAAGTGCCAATTTCCAGGAGACATGAGTAAAAACTCTCTTGTGAACAGATGAGAGAGAAGGAGAGGAGAAGGAGAGGAGAAGGAGAGGAGAAGGAGAGGAGAAGGAGAGGAGAAGGAGAGGANGGGAGAGAAGAGAAGAGAAGAGAAGAGAAGAGAAGAGAAGAGAAGAGAAGAGAAGAGAAGAGAAGAGAAGAGAAGAGAAGAGAAGAGGGGAGAGAATAACTAAATAAACCCCACCACAAATAACAATGAAAATAACATGCAAAAAGAGGGACATATTTTAGGCTGTGGTTTATATTTAGTGGTCCATGGCTCTCTCAGTGGCAGCTAGAAGGAACATGAGGTGCTGGGCTCACCTGTGAAGGTGAGAAGCAGCCATCCAGCCTCCCGACATGAGGGCACACATTCGGTCACAGAGGGGAGAGGTGACACTTCTGCTCAGGAAGCCCAGCCAGGAGCTGGATCCCAAAGGATAGGAATTGTCCCTCTGTATTTCTATCAAAAACGGCGTGAAGCAGCACGAGCTGGAGCCTGCCCCTGGCTCAGCTCTCAGAGCATCAGGCAGTAGGGGTATTCCCCAGGGCAAAGAGGGATGGCTGCTTTCTAAACAACACACTTGTCACGCTGAGGGGGTATTGTTAAAAAGGAAAAAAAAAACAAAAAAGAAAGAATTGTTGCAAGTACTTTTGCAATTACTAAGATGCATGGGGGTTATCCTTTATTACAGCCCCGGCTTTCTCATAACAGCTCACATTTATCTCGGGCCACTGAAGAGCCTCTGCAGCAAGCCAAGCAAACCCAGCTCACTCTGCTCCACTGGGTTTCCATTTTCATCCCCAGAAGGCCATGGTTCACTGTGCAGTCAGGCAGGGCTGGGCCTCGGCCGCCGTGATGAAAGACCAGGTGAGCACCACAGAGCAAGACAAAACTTGCCCGAGTGCGATGGCTGGCTGAAGTCAAGGCTACCACAGGCTGTAGGAGCTCTTGCCCAGCCATCCCAAGCCACCGTGAAGTCAGCCTCCTACTGCAATACAGCATGGAGTCTCCTTCTCTAGAGACATTCAAACCCCAACTGGGTGCATTCTTGTGTGACCTGCTCTAGGTGGTCCTGCTCTGGCAGGGGGTTGACTGGATGATCTGTTGAGGTCCCTTCCAACGCCAAACATTCTGTGATTCTGTGAAGTGTTAAGTCAATAATAATAAAATTAATAACAATAATAATAAAATAATAATAGGCTGCCCAGGGAGGTGGTGGAGTCACCGTCCCTGGGGGTGTTCAACAAACGGGTTGATGAGGCACTTGAGGCCATGGTCTGATGGTCTAATGGTTAGGAATATGATGGGATAAAGGTTGGACTTGATGACCCTGGAGGTCCCTTCCAACCATAATGATTCTATGATTCTATTCTACGATTCTAAAAATAAATGATACTGAGTTATGTATGAGGGATTCGGGAAGAGGGAAGGGGCAGCGATCAGCTGGAGGAGGTGCAGCCAGCTGCTTGCCCACATGCACTAACCCAGGCCCGGATTTGCATGGCCACTGAGTCAACTTCTGGGCTGTAAATAGAAAAATTCAAACACACACAAGCAGCAAAACATTACAGGCAGGAGGAACATCCAGCCACCCACTCAGGGGATGGACTCCACTGGGATCCGTCACCCGCTCAAGCCTGCTTTTTACATCTTGGGGGATGAGAGGAAAGCAGGGTAACAAAACCAGCTGGGACACAGGATGGCGTTGGCTTTCCCACCCACGGGTACACTCCTGCTTTGCCATCGCTGGCCACTACCCAGGGCAGTACTGGGAATCTGATAGGACAAAACCCACTCTCAATAAATACATTGCTTCTCACTATGGATCAGAATTACAGCCAGCAAGGGCCAAGGGAGCTACACGTCAGGTATGACCCAAGATTTTATTGCTGCTGGTACCATTCATGTAGGGCTCACAGGCAGCCTGTGCCAGGCCAAATGGGAATTACTCACAGGATCTGGTGACACATTGTTTTACTATGAAGAAACACAGGTCACTCTGGTCCACTCGATGCCAGAGCCTGGGGAAGTCTGAGGTCAGTGCAAGTCATGGCTTCTTCAGGCCTCTCCAAAATACACCCTAGAACCACCACCTCTGCCATCTTCATCTCCACCACCCTGACTTCTCTCCTCGCCGGGGTGGTACCAGCCAGGATGCTCATGCACCAAGCAGGGTGAGAAGAGAGAAACCCTACAGAGTTCTTGCACAGAGGCACCACCCACCTCTGTTCTCCCTCAGCAACAAACCAGCCTGTGGGGCTGATCTGCAGAGCTGATCAGGGCTGCTACTTGCCCAAGGGGCTCCAACAGACACTTGCGTTGCTGACATTACACCACGAATAAAGTGGATTTTCCTGCAGAGTACAGTACAGTTCCCTTTCTGATTTCCAGTGCTACAACAAAGAAAGTTGAAGTACTTTGTAAATGTCTCCATATAAAATGATTGGGGGTGTTCAAAAAACGGGGTGATGAGGCACTTGAGGCCATGGTCTAATGGTTAGGAATATGATGGGATAAAGGTTGGACTTGATGACCCTGGAGGTCCCTTCCAACCATAATGATTCTATGATTCTATGATTTCCTGAGGACTCCCCCTGAATGACAGCATGAGGGGGGTGCCACAGTGCTTGGGGTTATGGAACCAAATTCTGCCCTCGTTTAACTCTCTCCTTGGACTCGCAGAGAAAAAGTTGTGGGGCAGACAGAGCACAGTCCACAGTAAGGAACAAGAAGAATAAATGCAGTTAGTTACCCGTGCCCTGAACCAAATGCATTTCCCCAAACTGCCTACCATGGGAAACTACCCCACTTTCTCACCGTGCCCTTGCCTGCAGCGCTGGCACGGACACCGCAGGGGTTTTCCCCACAGATGCTCGAGCATTCCTGACAACAGGGTCTCGACACAGCCCGAAACATGCAATGCAGTGCTTATCCAGATCCACGGTTTGTGGCCCAGTTCCAGGACTGCCTTAAGAAAATCAGCTAACAAGCTTTTTTCCAACAGTAAGGCTGCGTTAAGGAACGCGAGCAAGGGCAGTGTGAAGCAGGATTCAAAGTACAGCTGATACACATATAAACTTGAGAATATTTTTTTAAACCTCTGCTCTTTTTCATGATCATTTGCATAAATGGCAAAGGTAATATTCTCAGCAAGACTGACTCATCTGGGAAAAAGCAAGAGCTCCCAATTATTTTTCTCGTACCTGTCCCTTCTTGCTTTGCAGCTCAGTACTTGTAAAGAGAACAACTTAACCAGTAGACAATGTGTGCATATGACCCCACCTTCCTGTTAAAGGTGATCTGAGATCACCTTGTTTTTTCTTTTTCCCTGCAAAGAGATACACAGCTGAGCCCATCTCTGCACCCAGAAGGGGTTTTGTGTGACCTGTGGCAGAATTAATCTGCTTCTCAGCACTGGCATAAGCTTGTCTGCTTCCCCATCCTTTTTTTGCTTTTGAGAAAGTTATCTTATGGATGAAAAGTTATTGAACCCAAAAACTGAGAAATCTCTTTGGAGGAGAATAAAACCCCTTGCTGCTCAAGATTTTTAGTATCTTTTCCTTTCCTATTAGCAAATGATCAGGGGTCACTGTTGGCACCAGCACATGAAGACATCTGCAATGACACGTGTACATTACTGAAAATACCTTTTAAAATGCAAATTATTCACGACCCATTAATTGTGAAGGGCACACCTCTGTGCAGCACCTGCAGCAGGCGTTGCCCCTTTCAGCTTAAATCCAACACGGCTGCCCACAGTGACATGGGATGGGAATTTGGTGGCAGGGAAGGCTGTGACAGCAACCTTGTGAGAGCACTATAACTCCTCAGGGAGGGTATCACAGGCAAGGGGAGAGCAAGCTGTCTCCACCTCTTCTTTTTCTATTGCAGGCAGATGCCTTATTTTCAGTCTTTCGTGAGCAGAAAGTCAGCATCTAGTTACCAGGAGGGGTTTATGCACTGATGCTCTGTATATTTACATGGCCTTTAAATATTTTTCTTAGCTCCCAAACAGTCTATCTGGCCTGCCAGCGACTTGCTTCAGGGCCTCACAGATCTGCATGGTGGGCAGAAAGGGGAAAAAGGGTGACTTATTTTGTGCCTTTTTTTTTATTTTCTAACAAAACTACTCATGCTGGCTCTCCTCAAATAAAGGTAGAATTTCACCCAGGAAGGATGAGTACAAGGGGTGGTTTTTCCCGTTCTCTCTGTCTTGTGTTTACCAGGAGTGGCAGAATTACACAGAAACTAAACAGTTTACGCAACCACCTGAAATAACAGGATTTGTACTGTTTTAACTCTATAGGAGTTCGTGACTCACCAGCAATGATAATACACTTCAAGGAAAGACATTCCTCTCCATTTTTTCAGTTTAACAACCTAGCTTAGCGGGGGGGGGGGGCCAAGCTGTCATTCCTCTATTAATATTCTTTCAATAATTAGCTGCTTCTCACAGTTTTCCCTTTTATTTCATGCCAGAACAACATACCAGAAGAGAGAACTACTATGCTAAAGTGTCCGTGCTCGCCATACGACCTGCTCTGTGTAAACAATGAGATCTTCCTTTGCCTTGAGTGAACCAGATGTTTCAGGAAAAAAAAACAACAAAAAAATCCCCAAAACCTAATCCTCCTCACATGATGGACAGTTATGGCAGAGAGGAGATTCTTCCACCAAACTGATGGACTTTTATCGCTGGTGGAACAGGTCCGTCTTCCACCTTTTTATTTCTTCCAGCTGATCTGCACTGTCCAGGCAGAGAGGTGTAAACCAGCTTTTCACAGTCATGTCTTAATAGCTAAAGCTTTAAAACGTAGATCACAGAATCACTGAGGTCAGAAGAGACCTTCAAAAGTACCTTCACTCACACGTGTCCCACCTCTCCTACACGAACTGTCCTTGCTATATTATTAAGATGTTGGATATGGTTGAGCATAGGCTCTTAGTTGTTTTCTAAATCCTGGCCAAGGTCCATTTGGCCAGGATTTAGAAATAAAATGCTGTTTGGAAATAAAATTGAATTTGGAAATAAAATTGCTGATTTAGAAATAAAATGTTGCTTGGACACTGCTGGGCAGAGCATTAAACAATACTTGTCTTCTCAGGCGGCAGAAGCAGACAGAGAACCAGGCTATAAGGATGCTTCTATTCCCCTTGATCCTGCTTTCTGTCCCTGATGAAGCCTGCTCACATTCCATCTCTGAGCATGGGTTAAAGTGAGCAAGGTTTTGGCTGTGGCTTGCTCAGAAGGGCTAACAGAGCACAGATCAGCCAAACAGAAGCTCTTAGTATTTGCAATGATAATTTTCAATGGCAACGTGCTGGACCTAGAGATGACTGAGACCATCTTACAATGTTTCACCTTATTAGACAGAAGTCAGTGTTCAGTGTGTTATTAAAAGATTGTATTTAAATAACCAACAGGAAAAAACCCAACGTAACACAGCCCTGTATGACTTCCCACAAAGCAGGTATCTACATTATTTTTTTACCCTTTCTCTCACGAATCAAAGTTCAATTTCCCACTAAGGTGATAAAAAGTTCATTTTCTGAGGCAGACATACCTGTGCTTTCCTCCTGGCTTCTTTTATTGTTAGAAGAAAATCTCAGAATTACACTTAGTGAGAAATGAATTTGCCCTCTCCTCTGTCTTAATAAAAAAAATAGATTGTAGGTAATTGTGTTGTCGGTCTTTGTAAAAAGCCAATGTAGATGCAAAATGTTCCTGGACAAGTTCAAATTATCTTTTAGATGATGAATGTGAATACAGAAGTTGAGTTTCAATACCGAAGTCAAGCATCTGGTTTTATCCTCTGCCTAGAAAAATGCAGAGCTGAGTACTTGCTACTGCTTAAGAAATTAAAAACTTGATGAAATGAATTGAAAATCGTTGGGTTCCAGAAAAGTGTGGAGACATTGCACTGCAGGCTCTAAATCTTCTTCTAAGTCATCAGTCAAGACAAGACTTCTTTTTCTCCTGTTTTCTAACAGGTTGACTCAAGGACCCCAAGGAATCCCAGTTCCAGATGTGTTTATACTTCCAGTTTTTCAACTCGATGTCCTCAGAACAGCACAAATAAAAACCAGAACCCCTGTAACGAGGTATCTAAACAAAAAATACAAATGTGGTCTGCATCAAAGAGCTTGGGCTATAGGATCCCAAATTTCTTTAAAATACAGCTGCTGGAGCCATCTTCCACACAGCTATTGTTAATTCAGCTAAACTGCTCAACCAGAAACTATATGGCCTGTTTCAGTGACCTACCAGGTCCTCAACTCTCAGAGCCAGGGACATGCCCCAGGGCTCAGACGAGTCGGAAGAAGAGACGCTTCTGCATGGGGCTTGGGAGGAGATACCTTGGGACCACTGCACCTCTCCACACCACAGCTGCAACTCCTCTGACCCTTTCCTTTCCCCCTCTCCTCAAACTCTAGGAGCAGCCATTGCAGACATCTCATCTAAAGCTGAGCAAATGTGGCGTGTTGCCTTCTGTCAGTGAGGCTTCGGTGACTAACAGTTGAGAAGAAATCCTGAAAAGATGGCAAACTGATTGTCAGACTAACATTGCTGTCATCCATTTGCAGTCATTGCTTAGTGTGTATCATCAGTTATAAAAACCCAGCACCATAAATTTAGAAAATCAGCAAGCTGAATGACTCAAATCCCTTCCCCAATCATGATACTCTTCATAGCATACACTCTGCTACTAGGCAGGCTCAAACCATAGCCTGAGGGTCAACAGGCTCCAGTGTCTGCTAGACCAGGACCCTTTCCAGCCTTGCCAGCTGAACATCCTCTCCCAGGCTCTGCGGCTTTAACCTGCCCGAACCAGGGTTCTGGCAGATCTCTGCTTCTGGAATGGGGCACAGCATCACAATGGCCATGTCTACTTAGTGTCCAACCAAGGCGATCAAATCCTAACTTGCTGGAAAATCTGCTCGAAATTCCACAGTTTGAGCAGAGAAGCAACTTTGCTGAAATGTGTGTTCCCAGAGTATTTCTAGCAGGGTTGCAATGGTTACCTTCAACACCAGAAACACAAGCTCTTTCCCATCACTCATTTTACTACACAAAAAAGCACATTTCTGGCACCTTTTAAAATACATATTTGAGAAGAAAGTTCACATCCTGTTGGTATGCAAAAACAAAAGTAGGCAGTAGACTACACAGCCAGTAAAAAGCTCCCAAATGGCCCTAGAATTGATGAACAGGCAATCATTTACTTTTCCAAAGCATTTCCATGTTGGTAAACGTGACCTTTCATTTGCAAGGAAAAAGAGAAGTTGCTTCTACCATTCTCCTGCCTTTCACTTTGCTCTGCAGTACCCAGAGGATCTTCATAGTATTCTACTCTGCCTTGTATATTACAAGTTCAGCTGAAATCTTTTCTGCCTAAACTTAATGAAAAATACAGCACAATAAAAATCCTTCCTCTCTTCCCCCCCCC
>VZRW01003818.1:369505-388800 GCA_013398125.1 Aegotheles bennettii | reverse complement strand
CAAATAACTTTTTGGAAGGCACTGAAGGTGATAATGAATACTCCAGGCTTTCTACTATGTTCAATTTCCTAGACTGGGTAGGACTTTTATGTCAATACCGTTTCCACTAAACCCAGATGGATTTAATATAAAGAGAAGAAACAAGAAAAAGCATATAGAAATAGAGATAGTGAGACAGTAAGATGGTGTATAAGGACAGAGTGTACCTCTTTGTGGTTTGGGACCACATAAGTTAAAAAGGACCTGTGCTGCACTTCCAGATGTTGCACGTTTGTATTGTTAATAATTCTTAAAGACACTTACAGATCCTATTAAAATCCCAAATCAATGAGACTGCTGTTATCAACACAATTATTCTAAATAGCAGAATCTGCCTAGAATGAGATCTGCACCTCTTTTGGATCCCAAACACACAGTGAAAATTTGGGGGTTGAAGATCTGCCTATTGCAGGCAGTTTCCCCCAGAAAACTCCTTTGCCAAAAATTTACGATCGCCTTATTTCTTTGGGAACAATACAATTGCAGAAGAAAAAGAAAAGGCTTTAATAGCAATATATTCTGAAAATTTGCATGCACAAAAAAAAGTTGCTTCCACGCCTTCTCAGAGTTTGAACTGTAGAGATATCTTCATGAAAAAGGCTACAAATTGCTACAAAAGCCACCTCGCCCATTTGAAAACTACAACCAACACTGCCATCAAAGAAAAAAAAATCTTTTCCAGCCCTTCTAATGTTATTTGCTTGTTTGAGTTTGTCATGACTTAGCACCCAGCAAAAGAAAACAGTCAATGTGAGTGCCCTTAGGGTTAGGGCTCTACAGCTAGTGGCACATCATTTTGATTCTTTTATTGCGACGTGTGAATTACGACACTGAGCACAGCCAGTTTTCTCATGCCAAATAACAAGGGTACAATTAACTTCCAAGAATCTCATCAGACACATATTTAAATATACACACAACAGCTTCATAGCTGCACTTAATCTTGTGTACAGCCAAGATCCCAATGACTTCAGAAGAGCAGAATAAGGCACGTAATATATGCTGAGCAACAAAATGACATCTGTATGCAAAAGCCAAGCATCTTTCCCTGGCTTCAAATACTATTAAGCTGGAAAAATGCATTCATAGAGAGTCTAATAATTCTGCCTATAAAGTAGCTGGTTGTAAAAAGTACATCTATATGTACTTCTGTTATGAGTTTCAGCTTCAAATTGTTTTCCTAAGCTGCTTTCTTCATAATGGCTTTGCACAAAACTCACGTACTTACACATCTGTTCTTAAAGCAGTTATCCCAAAAACAGTCAACAAACAGAAAATAAGTCTAGAAGAACATCCATGAAATCTGCACATGCAGCTGACTTTTCCCCTGTTTTCTATTTAAATATGTCTATTGCTACAGCAAATCCCTTGGCACTCTTTCAGGATACTTTATGCTTCACTCAGTAGTACTGATAAAGCGTAAGAGCAACAAAATGTTAACTTTAAACAAAAATGTCCTGTTCTACTCCAGCCCTTCACCAGAAGAGCCAAAAAGCTTAATTCTATGAGGCAGGTGTTATCCTTTTTTTCAATAAGAACAACTGGATCAAAGTTCAGAGACTTTGAGGATGCTGAAGAAAACCAGATTGCAGATCAGTCAACTGCTGTTAACCTAATGCATTTTCTCTCTCATACTGACCTGGAGAAAATAATAAACAATTGGTTCAGGACCAACATTCCTTTCATGCATCATTTTTTGCTGGGAAGCAAAAAAAAAAACCAAAAACCCACCCCAAAACAAACAAAAAACCAACACCCAGATAGACAAATTACAACAAATGTTCTTACAAGATATCGCTGATGTAACTGTTTGCTGAAAACATCTGTCCAACCAAATACAGTCCCTGTGTGCAAAACCCAGCTGAGATAGCACAGTCTCATGACCATGATGTCATGATTCACAAATGGAAATGTACATCTATACAAAGTTCTTGAAGTAATCAAAACTTAATTTACAACTCAAGAAGACATGAAAGAGAAATTTTCAGACCAGATTGGTATCCAGGTTTTATTATGCAAGAAGACTTCTTTGCTGCTTGGGACCTACAACTTGGGTGAAGCTTGGGTGCTGCTTAATTGCATGCACTACAGGGAGAACATAACAGGGCTCTCTCTCCAAGCAAACCACCACCAGCACCATAAGCTGTGAGGTCTGATGCTCCCCAGAAACAGAGAGGATGGTCAGAACACACAGTTCTTAACCAGGCATGATTGAGCTGGGGAAGCGATTGCTATAATAATGCATTAGACTTCAATAACATGAAACATTATCAGGAAAAGGTTTTTTAATCAGAGGGTGGTGGAGCACTGGCACAGCTCCCCAGGGCAGTGGGCACAGCACCAACCCTGCCTGAGCTCAAGCAGCATTTGGATGATGCTCTCAGGCCCATGGGGTGACCCTGGGGTGTCCTGCACAGGGACAGGAGTTGGACGCGGTGATCCTGGAGGGTCCCTTCCAACACGACACATTCTATGATAATGTGATTCTAACAGCAGCCTCTAACAGAAGCCTCTGGACCAGCCCCCTCCTTATTTGAACATCACGCTATTAAATCTAACACATGTACAGGTGCTTTTCATAAAAGCCTGACCTTTAAAAGCAAGCCAGTGGTATTAGACAACAAACACCAGCAAAACACTCAGTGTTACAAAGGGATAAAGGAGAAGATCCTCTTCCCAACAGGAATGTCAGGCTTCAGAACTGGAAGGCAGTGCCACCTGCCTCAGTGTACCTCATGGACCACCAGCGTGGCTCCAAGCAACCAAAGTGTTTACAACATTTCTTTTCTAATAGAAAAGCCACAGACCACATTCTATGGCCTTATGAGCCACCAAGATATCTACAAATCTCTGCAGCAGCCAGGGAGGGGCAGGTCTCCCTCTGAAGAGCATGCCCATGTTAGCACCTCAGGTCAGGCAAGGGATGTGCTGGGAAGGGAAGAAGTCTCTTTGGTTCACAGACACCCGGACACCCTCCCATCTCCAGCTCTCCTCTGGGCTTTGTAAGTGCAGCATGAATGATGGACCCTGACACCGACTCCACAGGGCACACAGAAGCCCCAGTCTCACCGTATTTCCCACCGGCCAGCAGAAATTAGGCACACCCCAATACCTCATTAATTTTGTGCCTTGGTACCATGTTATAGAATCATAGAATCATTCTGGTTGGAAGGGACCTCCAGGGTCATCAAGCCCAACCTTTATCCCATCATATCCCTAACCATCGGACCATTAGTTGGAAGATGGGGAGACCATGCTCTTAGGCTTCCCTCCACAACAATTCAGGGCCAAAACCAGGCTCCAGGCTTTTCCCTGCTGCAGCAGCTAGGAATGCAGCTGATGAACACCCACTGCTTTAGCAGCATAAGGACAATCTGAAGGCGCGTGGTCAATTCAAGTGGCAGGGGCTGAGCCCGTGTGTGGTGAGAGAAGCCAAAGGAAAAAGCAACACAAACAAAACCTCACCCCACGCCCCCGATTTCCTCTTTCTAAACAGTACCATAATAAACCAGATGTGCATGTTATTGCCTTTCTCTGGAAAAAAAACCTCTTATATTGCAGTTTTTCCTCCTTCCTTGTCACACAAGTCCAAAAAAACATGCAAAGAGAAACATCAGAAGCAGTTCCCCCAAGAGGGAAGGAGAGAGATGCCTAGTAATACAATATGTACTGAGTACAGACACTGCTGGATGCCACGAAAAAAAGTGTATTTCCAGGAAACCAAAGAGAACTCATCTTCTTATTTTACCTCTGATGGCTCAGTCTCCACCGAGCAGCTTCCAGATGGGAGGATTGGCTTTTCTTGCTGTTCTTCTACGACTATGAAAAAGGATAGCATAAGGTTTTGACCTAGGCACTACAACTGAGACAATATTATTAGTCAAATATTTGCATGGGAAAATCTTTCTCTGGATGTAGCTCAGCTTCATAATGATGGGTAATGAAAAGCAAAGAGGATTCCAGGGTAGCATCTCCTTGCCACCCAGAAGGAAGGAGAGCATTTAAAGGACGGGTCACAGATGCAACGTACCTTAAAATCTACCTGAATTCCTTCCTTCTGCTCTGTCTGTAGGATAAGCCACAAGCCAGTCTTGTACAAGGCATGCTAGAAACCTAACCTGAGGGTTTCTATGGCACTTAAAGGCTGCAGAGCCCTGCACAAGCTACACAGCGAATATAGCTTGGAAGAAAACAGAGCAACTACCTAGTTGCTGAGCACCTCACATTATGTTTTAGGCTCAGAATCAAGCAACCCCTCCAAATCCCCTTGTCAATCATCAACAAACAAGAAAACAAACTCCCCCTAGCAGAAAACCAACCTCCACATGTGCCTGATGCCATCAGAGTGGAAGACCACCTGGAAAGAGAAAGCACCCGCTGTGCTCCAATAACTTGGTTTGGCCATAGCTTGCCACCATGGTCCCCATGATTGTGTCAGAGAGCTGGTGCGATAGCAACATTGAAGGGACTGTTGAGAAAGGCAGTTGGGGATCCCCTTCCTTCTCGCCAGCTCTCGGGAACTAGTTAAGTCCCCAACCTTCTCGTGAGTTCTGAATCCACTGCCAAACCTATCTTTGAGAGTGAGTGCATTCATTAACCTTTAGGAAAATGCCTCAGCAGACGAATTAAGTCAGGTGACATTTTAAAGGCAGCGAGTGATTTTCCAGGAACGTTTCTGTGCTCATTAGTAATAGATTTGGATACAATTTCAGTGTTGTTTCTAAGCCTTAGAGCTGGAAGGAGAAAGGAGCAGACTCGCATGACGAGGAATGGGAAACAAGTGGCAGCAGTCCCCCGCTCTGCTGCAGAAAGTAATGTTTCCTCTGAAGGACCACAGATGAGAAGGCTCTGGCATACATTAGGAAATACATATGTTTTGCTTTTCTAACAGCCCTGTTATTCCCTAGAAGTTTGAGGCCAACCCTTTTAAATCATTAAGTTTTCACTCCGAATTCAAGCATAAAGAGACCAAACCAAGCTATTCCCAGTTCTCTCCTTCCCCAGAGGGTTTTCTCCTTATACCACAGGCTTCCCTCTTGAAAGCCACTATCCCCAGCTCCCCAGCAAGCTTCTCCAGATCAGCCTCCTGCCAGCCCATAATGGCCTCTTTGGGAAGCTGCTGATTGCAGTCCTGCAGCAACGCTTCCCCTTGACTGAGCTTCATGTGGGCAAAAGCCTCCATGACCTACTCCTCTGACTATAAACCCTCTCCGGATAGGAACTTTGCTCTATCCATTGGTGAAGAAACTCTGCTCTTCATTTATTTAAACTCAGTTTATTTAAATGGAGGTACGTTTTAGCTGACAGAGTTAAGATCTCAAACATTTCAGTGGAAGGACGTAGCTGTGCCTCTGCACTAGCTCAAAGGACATTCACCATTCCATATGGTAGCATTCATAGAATCATTATGGTTGGAAGGGACCTCCAGGGTCATCAAGTCCAACCTCTATCCCATCATATTCCTGACCATCAGACCATGGCCTCAAGTGCCTCATCAACCCGTTTTTTGAACACCCCCAGGGATGGTGACTCCACCACCTCCCTGGGCAGCCCATTCCAGTGCCCAACCACCCTCCCAGTAAAGAACTCCTTCCTAATCTCCAACCTAAACTTCCCCTGATGGAACTTGAGGCCATTTCCTCTCATCCTGTCATCAGCAATTCGGGAGAAGAGACCAACACCAGCCTCACTGCAACCTCCCTTTAGGTAGTTGTAGAGGGCAATGAGGTCTCCTCTCACTCTCCTCTTCTCCAGGCTCAATAACCCCAGTTCCCTCAGCTGGTCTCCCTAAGGTTTGTTTGCCAGACCTCTCATCAGCCTTGTTGCCCTTCTCTGGACTCGCTCCAACATCTCAATGTCCTAACAGAAAAACCTAACAAAAGCAGGCCTAACAGAAGCAGACCTGGTGCCCAAGAGCTCACAGACATCTCCAAAATCATTCAAAAGCAGGACAGAAACTGGTAGGAGACTGGATTTGAGTGCAGGATGCCATCTGGATGGCCCTCGTCTGTGAGGCAAGGTGAGTGTTAACAGCACTTAGTAACCCTGCAGAGGTTTATAAAAAACAAATCACCTCCCCACACAACCCATGCTAGATCTTGAGATTTACATTTATCGAGAACATGCAAAGGCCATAAATAGGACAGAGAAGAAGATGTGGCCACCAGAATTATTGTTTGCTCTCATGAAGGCAAGGAGATGTCATTTCAACAAATATGATGAGATCATTTCACACACAGAATCACACAGAATCACACAGAATCCTAGGGGTTGGAAGGGACCTCGAAAGCTCATCCAGTGCAACCCCCCTGCCAGAGCAGGGTCACCTAGAGTCCATCACACAGGAACGCATCCAGGCGGGGTTTGAATGTCTCCAGCCAAGGAGACTCCACAGCCTCTCTGGGCAGCCTGGTCCAGTGCTCTGGCACTCTCACAGTGAAAAAGTTTTTCCTGAGATTCACATGGAACCTCCTGTGCTCCAGTTTGCATCCATTGCCCCTTGTCCTATCATTGGTCATCACTGTAAAAAGCTTGGCTCCATCGTCCTGCCCCTCACCCTTTACATATTTGTAACCATGGATGAGGTCACCCCTCAGTCTCCTTTTCTCCAAGCTAAAGAGACCCAGCTCCCTCAGCCATTTCAACAAGATTCTTACAAATAGGTGCTTATCAATCTGAGTGGACCAGAACCGCTCTTTAACAACAGGATGAGGTGTCCCTCTGCCAAACACAGAGCTAGTTAGAAGCTGAGCAATCTACCACAAATAGAAATATTAACCTATATTATATTAAGCACAGATTTATCAATTAATATTAACCACAGATTTACTTTTTCAATGTATGGACCACAAAAATTGTTAGGGAAGAGAAACACCAAACATACACCATCTGGCACACATCTTTAACTTACATAGCAAAGTTGTTAGCAGCTTTATTTCAAACATGGATCTATTCTAATGAGGCCATTCCAGCTTCTAGCACTGTATTGTTTCAATGCACAGCTGAAAAGCTTCCATTATAATTCATTTTTCTGCATTTTCAGAGCCCTGTTTGGCTTTCTAACATTTGGTCTACAAAGGCTGGAAGCTCATCTGGTTGAAATCAAAGCAGCTTCACAGCAGGAGACTTTTCAGATAGCACCAGCTTCTCTAGCAGACTGGACTGTATCGGCTGTTGGTGAGACTGGAAAGGGCTGGAAGAAATTGTGCTGGTGGCAAGGGAACAACTAATGCTTGGTTGCAGAGCTGCAGCTAGTTAAAAAGAAAAGCTCTGCTAATATTTCCCAACCTTCCTTTTGCAGCGGGTGTACTAAGTGAAAATACGACCTAGGCCACCTTTCTGCTCATGCAGAAAGAATAAGCCATACAAAAAAAGGGAGATCTCACTATGTTTAGGGGTTTTATTACAGACTCCTGCAAAAACCTAATGAGCAATAAACTCGTCATTGTCTCAGACGTCAGCAATGACCATGACAAGGGTATTCTGACTAAGTTCCCCTGAATCACCCAGTTATTTATCAGTTGACTAGAATAAATATTGACTGTTCTTTGCACTGTCCTCTATAAATACAAACCTACCAAAGGCCTCAAAAGGCTAAAAAAAAAAATTGAAGTTGCTAGATAAATATTAAAAAGAGCTGGTTATTTGCCCAGGGATTCTCTTGCTGTTTCAGATTTCCAGTGCATTGAATAATGGCATTTAGAGAATTATCTTAAAGAAAGAAGACGTGATATTAACACAAAAACATAAGTAGCTGAAGTTTTTGTTGGCTGATTTGTTTGGAAATGAATTGTCCAGAAGAAAAATAAAACCAAGAGACCACTTTTTCAGTTTTCTTTCCAGGAACACAGATAAACACACGCACACACACTCTGATTCGCTTGGCTTTGGAAAAGCCAATGACAGTTAAGCCTGGAGCTCTTTCTCAGATATTTAGCTATCGGTTTTCTGCTTCCCTCTCTCTTCTACTGCTTAAATTTTGAACTCCAATCACCATCTGAGGTTTCCCCTTTTTAGGCACTCAACTTGAGGCAGCTTTGTTTCAACTTCCCAAGGTGTCCATTTCCAAAAAGGTCAGTCACAGCCTGAGGGATGAGCAAGAGCATCTGAGCACTCGGCCAATAAGGTGCACAAAACCACAGAGCACTTGACAACGTGATGTGTTTGTTTACTTGCCTGTACCTTGCCCAGAAGAATCAAAAAAGCAGTGATGACCACTGGAAACCAGTCTCCACTCAGAGTCACTCACGCAGATCAAACATGAGCTCAAGCCTTGCTGCGTGTGACCTCATATATAACTTCTTCTGTTACTACAATAACAAAACATATAAACTTATGGGCTTAAAAAAAAGCACAGCTTCACGTGACAATCTTTCAATTCTCCCCCCAGCCTCCTTATTTACTGAACAGAAGCTCTAGGGAGCCAAAACAGAAAAGAACTTCTGTTGATCTTGGTGCACTGTGGGTCAAAACTTTAACCTCTTCTCCTCGGAAGAGCTGGCTCTTCCACTCCTTCACCACTGGGCAAGCTGAACAAAACATCTCCCACCCAGCTGCAAGCTACAGTTCATGGAAGGGGAGACCAGCAGTGGTGGGAAAGGTCATGAGAACCCATGAGGGAGGGCAACTAGGTTTACTGTGATGAGGTACCTTACCTAGGAGACACAGGAAACATCAATAGAGAAGCTGCTCCTTTAATTCCATCCCTCACAGAGTCCTTGGTGATCAAAAGTAACACTGAGAAGGGAAAGGCAAAATCCAAAAAGTAACACTTCCAGGAGTAAATGGATGCAAGTAAATGGTCTATGTTATTCTGGATGAGGTTAAGAGTCCCTTGTAGCCTGAAAAAGTCTATGACACATGTATCAATTTCTACTGCTGGTTTACAGGTAAAAAACCCAAAACCACACAAACAACAAATCCCCCCAATCTTATAAGCAAATCAGTGTAGCAGGAGAAATACCAGTCAAAGGTGTTAAGAAGGAAAAGTCTTTCAATTTTCATTAAAAGAAAAATCTAAACCCCCTGTTTGGATGGCTGTCAGGCTAACACTTTCTGTCTCTACTACTTCCTCTACTAACCGCGTGCATCTGGTGAGCCTTAACTAAGGGTAGCACTCTAGGAAGAGAAGGTGCTCTTTCCTTGATGCTCCTCTTTCTGCATGAACATATGAATGGAAATTTTGGAGGTAAATGAATACAGCTCCTCAAATGAAAAGTATGCATGTATTTCCCAGATACAGCACACACTGGTTTCTTAATAAAACACGAGCTCAAACAAAGCGTTTTTAATAAAGATCAGACACTGAAAGATTCTTTTAATGTTTTCAAAAAGAGTTTTAATCTCACACTTAATGAGATGCATTTCACTTTTCTAAAATTCCAGCCCTCTTCCAGATAGACTAACTTGAAACAAAAGAAAAGAAACTCCACTGGCTTCAAAGTCACTCCAGCTGCACAGCCCAGCTGGAGGGAGACAGAAGGCGTTACACCCCATCCACTCCTCCAGGGGCTGGAAAAGTCCAGTGTTGTCCTTGATGGTTTGATACGCAGAGGGGGAGAAGAGACACAAAGTTAGGAGCAGTCAGGTCAGAGGCCTGGGTGGGTGTCCCCCCAATGCCAAGCAGCATGTCCAACATTGGACGATCTCCCGCTGGTGGCTCTGCTGACGGGCTCAGTCAGATCCCGCGGGCACCAGCAGGAGCCTGTCCATTCCCTTCAGGAGCACTTTACTACCAGCCCCCATGTAAGTAGGTGGAATTTTAATTAAAGAAAGAGAAAAAAATGTTAGTCTTCTTATTAACCATGAAGGGGAAAACCCACTAAGATGAAAGCCTTGTTTTCCAGGGGCATGAGAAGAATTTCCCGGCGACTGGCACGTGCAGTGCTTTTTGCTGGTCTGCCCATCAATCCTTCTCTTCAGGAACATTTCATCAGCGAGGGGTTTATTGTCTGGGAGGGGATAACATCATGCTCCTGTCACTACCCTCGTACTAAGCACCAGCAAAGCCAAAGCAAGAACGGATAGGAACAATAAGTAACTAAATCCATTAAATCAGTAAAATCACCCAAAACACTTTGCAGTGTCACACATGCAGTGAGATTTCTAAGAAAGATGTATTTTTGTGAGGCACATGCCAAAGCACATTACACAGGCTCGATAATAAATACACTAAGAAAAAAAAGTGCAGCTCTGGCAAGTGGTGACAATCCTGCTCAGAGCTGAGTGAATCAAAGAACACCACTGCAACATTTAAAACCACATTTGTTCAGGTAATTGCATCATCAGGAGGGTTGCAATTTGTGTTATGCTGGCTGCTTACATATGCAATCAAAGTAGACAATAGAATCCATGTGAATAACTCATCTCGGATCTTCTTTGAAAATCTAAGTCTGTTGTTTTGTTCAGGAGGTGAAGAAAAATTCTCGACACTCCAACAATTTGGCAAAATTTGTAACTGGCTGATGAATGAGAAAAGAGAACCGGGTTACAGAAAGAAAAGGGAAGTATGCTGAACAAATTCTCAGGGATTATTCAAACAGTTTGTGTTCTGCTTCTCAGCTGTCAATGCTCTTATTCACTTGGCTTGGAAGCTTTAAATAGTCCTCTGATAGTAAATGAAATTAAGTATAGATTATAAGGTTTGTAAGCCCTGGCCTCGAAGCTCCCTCTGAAATCAAAGAAAGTAGAGAGTGTTTATCAACTAAGAAACTCTGAAATGTCCATTTGTGCCCTTGCTTTGCAGGTTTATCACCTGTTGACTTAAACCAAGGACAAGATTAGACTTAACAGTTAAATTCCCATCAGTTTGTTAAAGGAGAGGAGCAATTCCTGCTTTGTATTTCAGGAGTGTTGGATTCTTGGACTGCAGTTTAGATTCAACTGCTGTGAGAAGAGAGGCTGATGTCCATGAAATGAAAATAAAAGATTCATCTGGAAAGTGGAATAACACCCAAGTCATCAGAAAGGGTTCTATGCTGGCAAATGTCACCCTGTAAATATAGTGGGTTTATTTGTGTTAAGGAAACATTTGATACTTTAAAGTTTCTATCTGATGAGTTATTTCCACGTAACATTTCCATGAAAATTTTAGTTGTAAGGTTTTTTTAAATGTCTGTGAGCAGATGGACAATTGTAAACATTTGTCAATGCTCTTATATCTCTAATAGCTATAAAACAAACGCACAGGGCAAGTACTCTATTAAAGGAGCAGCAGCACACATTTTATCTAACCTACCTTGTCAATATTACACTGGGTGTCATTCTTTGGCTGTTCAATATATCATATGGCACTAAACTGGTTATATCCCAGGGTTTTTACCTGGGACTGGAACTTCTTGAATGCAGCAAAACACTATTTAAATTAGAAGTCTTAATTCATTTAAAAAATATAATGATGTTCTCTAAACAGTAAGCTGAGAATTCATGCTTGGGAGATGGCTGTGGTCAATTATCACTTGACCACAGCAAAAAGAATACACAAATTTTATATCATTTCATCATTGCATCTGGTTCAGCAAAATATAATCCAAACTTTCCCTAAAGTCTAAAGTCTGCCATTTCCAGGAGACATCTGAAACCTAACAACATTCTTATGTATGACACAGGATGAGTTATGTCCTAAGTGGGTGTACAGTTTGATACTCTCCCAATATATTTTTTCCATCAATGGCAACTGCCATCTGCACAGAAACAAGAGCTCCAAAGGAATAAATATTATCACCAGGCATCATCCCCTGGGACGCAGCTCCAGGAATTATGTTTTCCTCTTGCAGTGTGGAAAGTTGTTCAGTGTGTGGCATCTCTGGGAGCACTGTGGACAGCATGTTCTTTTGTTAACTTGAGAAACATATTTAATTAATTACAGGGTTTGGATGTGATTGCTAAAATATGTCTCTCACCTTATTCTCCTTGAGGAGAACGCAGAGGGCATCTAATTAGAGTCCTAAGGCATGACTTATGAGCACAAGAGGATTCAAACATGGCAAATGGATGCACTTAAGAAAAGGCAAGATCAGCTCCAAGAGGAACATACTGGCAATTGTGACTGTGTGGTTCTATTACTGGTGGCTTCACATGGGTTTTGGAGCTATAGAGGAGAAAGAAGAGGTTCAAGGACTTTGTTTCTCACATCCTGCAAATCCAGGAAGACTCTGCACGCCCTCACATCCATCTCAGCCTCCAAAACACTTAAGAGTTTGGTTAGCAGATGGCTTACACGTATCTTTTTAAGACCATTAAAACTCCCTTAAGATATATGAAGTCCACTCCCACATGCCCAAAAGCCCAGCAACTCATAGCAACAAAGTGGGGGAACAGGCCACCCTGGGAGCAGTGCTGCCTAGCCCTCCCCTCCTCCTTCAGGACCACAGCCCAGAAGACTCCGCAGGACCCAGCATAAGCTTCTTTCTGCTCACAAACCAGACTCACTTGCAGCACACATGGGGGAGAGGAGACAGCTCATTTTCACCCCTTGCTTGCCTGTCTTTCACAAAGCCCCTTCAAAACATTTTAAACAAATACTAACCTAGTTAGTATTGAACTACAGCAGTACTCACTACCTTTATTTGGGGCATTTCAGCTTAAAAAACCAAAGAATAAGTGCTATTTGTCTAGTAAAGCTTTGTTTTAGACTTGCAAAGAGCATACACAAACAATAAGAGCTGGTGCATGTGTGCACTCACACAATTGCTAAGGCTTTGCAGACCAAAATGTCCACCTGTTCATCCTGAACCCACTTGCAAAAGAACACAAACCAATTATACAACGTGAATGTAAATCTGGGGTTCAAAGATCACGTAACTGTTTTCTCCTCCTCCTTTGCCCTAGCATGGATAGCTTATCGCCTTTCCCTTCCTGTTCTACAATAAGCAGCACAAAGTTCCTGAAAAAAAGCAGATCCTGTGATTTTTCTCATGCACACCAATTTTTCCAGTGGCTCACCTAAAGGCTGGTTGGATTACCTACATTATATTTAAGCAGCAAAACCAAAGCCACAGGTTATCCCAAAGGGATGCTAAGGAAGTCTTGATTCCCACCCTCCCAATCATTGTCTTTCATAATCTCCAGAAGACCTCCTTCAGGATTCCCAATATGTTATTGGCAATAGCTTTCATACCCCCCATTAGTACATGTTAAAGACCTACTGCAACCACACTCACAGCAGGGGATAATTTGCTGGAAGGATTCCTGTGCCCACGCCGAGACATCCACCAGCCTGCATGCTTGGACTCAGCAGTCCCAACTTCAGTGCCAGGACACAGAAATCCAGGAGGAAAACCTTTGGTGAAACTTTGAAGTTGAAAATCTCAGCCAGAACCATCTTCAACAAAAACTAAGGACGAACAAACACGGAAAGGATAATTCCTGTGCATTTTTATTTAACCAAATCTTTAGCTTGAGTAGTGCCACAGGGTGATTACTACTTATAATAGAAACACTGCAAAACAGATGCTACAACCCCATGCCTTTAAAGTGTGGTCTTTTTTCTTTTTCTTTTTTTTTCTTTTTTTTAAAGAGATCTCAAAAATGCATTTTAAACTTCCAACCATCACACTGGCTCTACAGAACAAGAAAGAAGAAAACTAGAAGCCTTTAAATATTTGACTTGCCAAACAGTCCTTTCACAGGGTAACCCAAATGCAGCAATAAACATCAGCATTTCAGAAGAGGAGTTGAAACAGCAGCTCTGCAAAGGCTCTGATTTAACATAAAGGAGCGGACTGGGTCTTTTCTTTCACATGTGGCACACAAGGGAAGACTTTCTTTCAAGTGCCAATTGATGTGGTAATCACAGGGGTAGCTCACACTATAATGCACTTGACTTTAGAGTAAATGTCACATGCCCATAGGTGTTCCGTTGTACTATAATTTGTTCTATAATGTAGTATTATCTTAACAAAATAACACCCTCAGATTTTATTTTTAAAGTTGAAAAGACCTGGCATTTCACTTAGAAATTGCACTGAAATTTTCTGCATTTGATGCGGCTGGCCACACGTGTTTGAGCTGCTTACTGTGTGAAAACAAGGGAAATACCTTGGGAAAGGAATAACCTTGTCTGAGAGCTGCCCACTGGCGGGTGAGCATCCTCCACCAGCCAAGGCTCCCCTCTGCAACTACCTAAAGGGAGGTTGTAGTGAGGCTGGTGTTGGTCTCTTCTCCCCCATTGCTGATGACAGGACGAGAGGAAATGGTCTCAAGTTCCATCAGGAAAAGTTTAGGTTGGAGATTAGGAAGAAGTTCTTTACTGGGAGGGTGGTTGGGCACTGGAATGGGCTGCCCAGGGAGGTGGTGGAGTCCCCATCCCTGGGGGTGTTCAACAAACGGGTTGATGAGGCACTTGAGGCCATGGTCTAATGGTTAGGAATATGATGGGATAAAGGTTGGACTTGATGACCCTGGAGGTCCCTTCCAACCATAACGATTCTATGATTCTCAGTGCATGAAGATATCAAATGGACGATGAGAAAATGATCAAAATCAGATCAGTGACATCAGATTTTAAGCCCCATTCATGAAGAAGAAATATAGAGGCTCTTCTCAGTGTTATATATGATATTGTATATGGTATTGCATATGCTATCCCCTCAGCCTCCAGAGCCAAACCTGCCTGCTGTGCTGTTTGGAAGAAGGAAGGGCTGAGGCTAACCAGCTCCAAATTATTTGATCTTTGCTGTCGCTGATCCATGCATCCTGCCAGTTCCATAAGTGGAGTGAAGAGAAGTTGACAGAATAATTGAGCGTTTGGTTTTTCCCTGAGTGCAGTGTCACTGCATACATTACTGTATGGCACAGCCCATATTTTCCCAATGTACTGTTACTTCCGAGCATCAGAAACACTTGAATGACAACTTCTAAGCAAATACAACAACCAAAACACCCTTTGGGATTTATCATCCACTGCTTAGCCTAAATTTATCACAATATTGCCAGCATGCTTCAAAGCAGAGGAAAGAAGGAAAAGTTAAGGCTTTCTGCAAGGATGAGTAAAGAAGTGTTCCTATCTGATTCTCTTGTTCATGAAATATACCCAAGTAAAATCAGCTTTTAATATCTATAACCCTGGGCAGCCCTAATGGTGCAGACTTCATACAAAATTATCAGTGCTGCTGGACTAAAGGGTCTCTTACGTGGGTGAGTCCCCAAAGATCTGCTGAGAAGATGAATGGGATGCTCTAGTACCATAGTTGTTTTTTTTTTTCCTGTTATTGTTGTCTCTGGGGGGAAAGAAAAAAAGTTTCCAGATGAAAATATGCGTGAGTGTAATGGAAATGACATGCAGGCAACAGCTTGCCTCCCCCGTCTGGCTGTCAAATTGAGCTCAGGCTAGAGCAGCCCAGCAAACTGCATGGGGGGGGTGAGGGGGAGGGTTCAAGTGGGCAGGGGAAGCAGTGAAAGCCTAAATAAACTTTGACCATTAGATAACAGGGCTATTATTGCTCTGTAAGACTTCCTGAATGGCCTAGAAAAACAGAGACAGTTCTTGTTCCTGCCTGAAGGAAAGGAAAACAAGGATGAGTGCTCAGTATGTCAACTGAAAACTGGGGTCGTTTCCTTCCTTCCCTCTTTCTCTTTTTATTATTTTTTTTTCTCTGCCAAAGCCAGGAGGACCCTCTTTTCGTGCCAGAACCAAAAAACTTCCTAAGTTTCTATTGCAGGACATAAAACCCACACGTCTGGCACAGGCTCTGGGTGCGGGCTGCCAAGCCATGCCAGCACCAGCAGGGACCAGCCACAGCTCCCCACTGGCATTTCTGCACCTGGGCAGCAGTGACAAGAGCAAACAGAGCCAAGGCAGGAGCATCCCTGGCAATGAGCAGAACTAAAAGGTAAAAATAGGAGGAAAAAAAAGTGGCTTTTTGAGGAAGTGTAATAATTTCAACAGTAGGCAATTAAAAATATGCATGATTTCCAAAATCTTAGTTCATAGAATAGAATAGAATCATTATGGTTGGAAGGGACCTCCAGGGTCATCAAGTCCAACCTTTATCCCACCATATTCCTAACCATTAGACCATTAGACCATGGCCAGTTCCCCCTTCCCAAGTTTTATATCAACACAACTGGCTGGCTAGTGCCAAAACTCTGCCCCTTCCCATACCTTTCCTTGTTCTTTCCAATACATCACCTCTCTGCACAAAGACATCTCATTCTTTCAGAGCTTCAGAAATGTTTTTGCTCACTTGTCACCTCAGTCAAGGATATCCACTTTTTCCTTGCATATATGGTATTGTTGGTGTGCTAAAGCCGTTAGACCCATTAGGAAAGCATCTACACCAGTGATATATAATTACTGTTCCTCAGGCTCTAACCAGATGCTCCAGACTGTCACAAAAACACTAATTTGAGCTGTTTATATTCACTGTTCTCTTTTAAGGAGAAAGCAGTGAGAAGCAGATCCCTCAACACCACATTTGGTAGATGGTGTGTCTTAGATTTGGTGTCCCAGCTGATCTTCCTCTCCCAAACCTCTACAAACTTCTCTTTCCTTCTCCACCTCCTCCTGGTCCGCTAAGAAACCCCCATCTGCTGTGAGCTCCTGCTCTGGCTGCTCAGCTTGCCCCATCTACACAAATGTTGCTACAAAGTGCAGTAACTAAGAGCAAACCCTTAGGTGCTCCAGTTTTGGTCTAGTGACTTTGATACGTTGCTTCTCACTCAACCAGGGAGTATGTTTAAAAAACAGAACTGTAGAGGAAGGGAAAGAAGCTCCAGACCCAGGATACCACATGAAGGCACTAGGAAGGTAAAGAGAGAGAGAGTGATGGGAAGAGCAGGTTGTTGAAACATAAAACTGAGCTTGTGGCAGAGAAGATGAAAATAGTGCTGAACGAATTTCTGGTGCAAATACAATTTAATTTTTCTTAACTCCTTTCTGGTATTCCCCCAAATTGTTTCTCCTAAAATATCTGCTTCTGGATGGGAAAATGAACACCCAGAAGGAAAGGAAGAAAAAACTGAGTGAAAGCAAATTTTGGACTTTTCATAAGCCTCCAACATAAAACACTCACCAGCTGTGAGTTCATCCAAAACCTTAAGAGGTAGAAAAGTCATTCTGCAGGACTGGAAAAAGTGATGCTAGTTTACTTTTAAGTGACTTAAAGAAAAGTCTAAGCTCATTTCCTCCAGTTTCAGCATCCTCCTAGGAATGCTGAAGAGTCAATTTGGGAGCCCTTGTGATCATAAATTTATTTTTTTGTCATGGTTAGTGGCTGTTTAATTTTTTTGTTCCCAGAAAGGCTCTCGTTAAATAAATGACGGGGTTCACCTAGGAAAAGACAGGCATCTTTCAAGCCCAAACAAAGAGAAAGCAATTCCAAAAGCTCCTAAAATGAGCAACTGAAGAAGAGATTAGGACGGTGTCGGGCATAACTCAAAGTCTGGCACACTCCTCCAAGCCCTAAGGACTGGCCTCCACAGGGCACTCAATGGGGAAAATAAACCCTTGCAGAGAAAACAAAGCTGTTACGTGCAAAATAGGTGAGGAAAGAAAGGAAGTAGAGGCTTGATGGTGAGAAGCCTGCATCCCATAGGTTTGAGTCAAACCTCAACGTGGCCTGGGGTTTGAAGACCTTGCAGGGTACCTGTGATGAGGCAGTTGGCCGATACGGTGCAGAACTGTGGTAGGGGTAGAATAGAGGAGCCAGAAGTGCTTGGCTAGCACATGTTGTAGTGTTAAACTGCTACAACAGTTGTTCAATGGCTCCTCTGGTGATACTTCAGTGGTACAGGCAGGATGGGACCCTGCAAGTGCATTTGCAGGTGCCCAGGAGGGAGTGAGACCCATCCCCATGAAGGTGAATAGCACCAAGCCAATACAGCATGTTGGCTTTGGTCTTTGGATCTGTGGTGAGTTCTCTTCCCAAGAGTTGGCTGGTAAAGTCTTCAAAGAAACAAGATTGTTCTGTGAACTCCTGTGTGCACCTGACGTTGGTGAAGCCTTGCCTATGGGCTCCAGCAACAGCTTGACAAGCAAGGACCTGTGCCACTATTGAAACCTTCAGGGCTACTCAGAGCTCTTCAGGGCTGCTCTGAGAAAGTGACTGCCCGAAAAACAAAGGGTCCAAATCAGTGAAGACACTAGAAATCACTTAGAGTCTTGGCTGAGAAGTTGCAATTAAATATCAAAACTACTTAAGTGCAAACTTCAACTTCAGCAGATGCTGTGACTAAGTATCATATCTGACCATCTTCTCTGGAGAAGGCCCTGTTGGAAATCCTCCATAAAGATGATTTCATTTACCACGGCTGAGCGCAGTGCAAGGGTTGGTGTCTCTTACCACGTGGTAAACCATTATCAGAAAGGGTTACCTTGCTGGTGGCTGTCTGTTTGTTCAAGCTGGGAAGGAATGTTCCCATCAGGACTGCGCTCGGCGTTTCGAATCGAGTGTCAGCACAAAGAGAATGCATAAGCAAATTTAGAAAAAATAAAGACTAATACCTTCTTGATGCAATGATTTCAAGGTAAAAAACAAAAGAAGAGAGAGTTTCCATGTTTATTTTTATTAGACCTCCCTGAGCAAAGGATGCTTGCTCCAGCCTGATGGGAGCAGCACATCAGTAAGATGGAGGTTTTTTATGCAGCTTTGCATCTGTATTACCAAGAATGATATTTCTTCTAAGTGCACTAAGAGGAATATTCTTGACAATGCACTGTTAAATTTAAGTAACTTTAAACAGGCAAAAAAGTATGAAAACAGGTTTGAACTGGCTGATAATAAAAGTTTTCTGGTTGAATGCATTTACCTCTGTGCTTATTTAAATTAAAAGAATGCACTCACAGAATCACAGAATCACAGAATCTAAGGGGTTGGAAGGGACCTCGAAAGCTCATCCAGTCCAACCCCCCTGCCAGAGCAGGGTCACCTAGAGTCCATCACACAGGAACACATCCAGGCGGGGTTTGAATGTCTCCAGCCAAGGAGACTCCACAACCTCTCTGGGCAGCCTGGTCCAGTGCTCTGGCACTCTGACAGTGAAAAAGTTTTTCCTGATATTTACATGGAACCTCCTATGCTCCAGTTTAAAACCATTGCCCCTTGTCCTATCATTGGTCATTACTGACAAAAGCTTGGCTCCATCATCCTGACACTCACCCTTTACATATTTGTAACCATGGATGAGGTCACCCCTCAGCCTCCTTTTCTCCAAGCTAAAGAGACCCAGCTTCCTCAGCCTTTCCTCATAAGGGAGATGTTCCATTCCCTTAATCATCTTAGTGGCTCTGCGCTGGACTCTCTCAAGCAGTTCCATGT
>VZRW01003818.1:303442-369162 GCA_013398125.1 Aegotheles bennettii | reverse complement strand
TATTGAACAACACCGGTCCCAGTACCGACCCCTGAGGGACTCCACTAGTCACAGTCCTCCAACCAGACTCTGCCCCATTGACCACAACTCTCTGACTTCTTCCCTTTAACCAGTTCTTGATCCACCTCACTACCTGATCACCAAACCCATACTTTATTAGCTTATCTACAAGGATGCTGTGGGAGACAGTGTCAAATGCCTTACTGAAATCGAGATAAACCACATCTACCGCTCTACCATCATCCATCCACCTAGTTATTTCCTCATAGAAGGCTATAAGGTTGGTCAAACATGACTTACCCTTGGTAAAGCCATGTTGACTGCTCTTAATGACCCCCTCATCCTTGATATGCCTAGAGATAGTGCCAAGAACAAGTTGTTCCATCACCTTTCCAGGGATGGAAGTGAGGCTGACTGGTCTATAGTTACCCGGGTCCTCCTTCTTGCCCTTCTTGTAGACTGGAGTGACACTCCGTCAAATCCTATTAGTCTGTATAAATAAGGAACTTAGTTTGAGACAACAAACCAGAGTAAAACTTTGGATTTCTTTAGTTCATTCCTTTTTGGCTATCTGATAAGCACATTTCCTTTTCCTGCCCTCAGTCCTGAAGCAGTGGCTCTTTCACAGGGGGGTGATCATCAGTTTACCTGGATAATCCTACCAAATAAAGCTGAATCCCAATTTTTCATTAAGTGGTACTATTACCAGAATCACGAAAAAGGAAATATAAGAAACAGGACAGAAATGTAAAACATGGAATAAGTTTCTAAATATGAAATCACAAGGGGAAGGGCTGCAGAAGGTCACCATAGTCCTTTTATTCACTCTGCGCTGGGGCTTCCTATGAGCACAGAGTGATGCCTGTAAATTATTGAGAGCTCTAGTCTGAAACACTTCTGCTTCATCAAACTGAAAGAGCCACTAAGAAAAGCTTTCTTTTAAAAACAAAACAACCAGAAACCAACAACAACAAAACAAACAAACAAAAAACCCAACAAAACCCCACAGACCTAATTATTGATATCTATTGTACACTAACACATCTGAAAGCTTCAATGAGAGATTTAAGTGCCCAGAATCTCTTGGGACACAGTTCATATCTTGTAAAGCTGAATAAAATACCTTTTCCAGATTATTGAGGGTGAGCAAAGAGGATGCCTGATGAAATAGCAAGAATACAAGGTAGGAGCAATTTGTAAGGCTGCTTCTCTTTTGATTCCTGCTGATATCAAAACCCCTTACTGTCTCCATCACTGTCAGTAGCATGGGAATATATAAACTCAGTCTATCTTTTCTCCCCCAGGAAAAGAAGGCAGCCACTGGGGCACAGCAGACTCCTAACACCCCCCAAACCCTTTGGGTAACGTGGGTGGAGCTCACCCTCCATCTAAAGCTTTGCTGGTGTGAAACTCTTCCAGTTGGTGGTGGGTGAGCTGGAAACTCTTGGTGGTGAATCCCCGCTCCTGGAGACATTCAGTGCCAGGTTAGATGGGGTCCTGAGCAACCTGGTCTAGTGGGGGATGTCCCTGCCCATGGCAGGGGGATTGGATTAGATGACTCTTAAGGTCCCTTCCAACTCAAGTGATGCTGTGATTCAGCTGCTGTTTCCAAAGATGACGACTTCTTTCACAAACCACGTTGAACATAGTGGTTTGTCAGCTCTAGCAACATGAGACCACTGGCTTGGGCAAAGAGATGGTCAGATCGTTCAACACAGTGGCAATGTGGCACTTGGAATGCCCGCTGTCTTCAAGGCCTGATTATTCTCCATCAGACATCAGTTCTTACTCTGTTCCACTGATTTCTTACTGCTAGTCCACATGGGGACTCTGGTGTTGCTGGGTTAAGATTACATTATTACATTTATTATCCCCACCATAAAGGCTGTCTGACTGAAGCCACTTGGTGTCAACTAGAATGTCAAACAAGACACCTGGAGTCTAAAACATGAGAAAGCCATAGCCTCACCCAGCATTTCCAGTTTGCAACAGAAGGATGTTGCACATTAAAAAAGCAGGTTTTTAAAATTATTTTTGTTTCTGCAGCCCTTTTAGGACCCTGTCTTCTCTGCTTCTCTCTCCAAGCCTGTTCTTATCCTTAGCCCAACTCAACGCATTGCTTTTTTCCATGCCCAACACTTTAATCTCCTCAAACACTGCTTTCATCCTGTGCCAATGGGACCTCTTACTGTTCTCACAGCTAAGAAACACCTTTCTAAGCAACCTTAGGAGAAAAGTAGCTAAAATGCTGTAGTTAATGATCTGGACAAGGAAACATTACCTCTGTGCTCCAGCCTAGGCCCCATCACACATCTCCTGAGTGGCACTGGGTAAGTAAACTGCTCTTCCTATATCTTTGCAGAGCCAGGCATGGAAGAGTCAAATAAAAACTGTTATTAACACTTTACTACAGAGACAACCAGCTCCACTGCAGAGACATACCTCTTGTCCTCCACAGCTGAGGGTTTGTGAAATAACCAGCTGCCCTACAAACCTCCTCAACCTCCTGGGAGACCTGCTCTAGCAAGGGGCAGAGGGGAGCTGTGGGGCAGAAATCTCATCTCATCTCATCTCATCTCATCTCATCTCACCCCATCTCCTTCAACAGCCTCTGCTATTAAAAGTTAACAAATTGCTGGAAAACTGTGCAAATCCCTATTGGTGTGGTGGTGGCACATGACTGCAGCAGACTGCACACAAGCTGAGAGCCATGTGAAAGACCGCTGAGATCTTGAAGTGAAAAAACAAACTACAGATGAGGAAATGAAAAAGAGCTTGTGTGGGCAAGTCCACCTCATTCCCTCCAGTTTTTGTAGTAGGAAAGATGCCATTACGAAGTGGCTGGAGCGAGTTAAACACCTTTTAAGTGTGTTCTAACAACAATTAGTGGGATCGTGGAAAAAAAAAAAAGAAACAACTTGGCATTTGTTTAAAAAGAAAAAGTTGTCTTATTTAACTACAACTCCGGTGTTTAAAGTATTAATAACTGCCTATGCCGCTCGTTCCTACATGCTTACATGCTTTCCAAATTGCATTTGGTAAAGCTCAGTCCATCTGTTTTCCCACACTCCATCAACACGTGCAACAAAGCGAGCAGAGGCTACCTACGGTTGGGTTGTATTCTGTTCGGAACTTTCTGCTTGCATACCAGAAATTCAATGCTAATTCAACATGCTTTGGAGGCATTCGAGCTACAAAGGAGGGGGCAAAGGGAGGGGAGGGGAGAAGGGGAGGTTTCACTCATCACGATCCATGGACTGACACATGAACAAGTGCCTGGGAGGATTTCTGCATGGCCAAAGATTGGTTGCGTACCAGTGCTTCTCGACTCCAGCGCAAACCTGTTGCAACACGATGATATTATGACACCAGAAACTGGACAAGCAGCTGCTAATTCACTGCACTAACTTCAAAACCCATAAATTTTCTTTTCAAACCCATCCAACAGGACAAAGAGAAGTCTGTTTGAGATTCATCACAAGTCCCAGGCTGATGGCTAATTTGTATGAAAATGGGTATGGTGGTTCCTGTGAACAGTTCTCCTCAGTTGCTCTGGAGGTAAGTGGCCTGGGGAAGAGCTGGAGAGAGATCAAGCCCCAACATCAGCCTGCAAAGAGTCTAGAAAAAGCCAAATGCTCAGACACGCAGCCCCAGGAGGGATGGTGAGGGGTCTTCATAAAGAGAACCAAGGACCATAATGGAGAAGGAGCAGAGGCAGAAAACGAGGACGCGCTAAGGCTGTGAATTTCCAGGTGAATTCTTCACTGGCCATGTGTCCTGGTTCACTGCTGTCCTGTGTCCTGGTTCACTGCTGTCCTGCTGTTCCCCCATCCCTGGTGGTCCCCACAATGCTGTCTGTCTGCCACCCCCTCCGTGGCACCAGCACAACTGTTTCAGCAGCCATGTTCTGTGAACTGGATTAACAGGTCTGGCTCCCAAAAAAAAACCCCAACCCAAGCCCTTGCCAGGCTATTTTTAAATTCTCCAATGTTACACAACGTGGCAGGTACAAGTGAGGGGGTGGCACTTATTAGCACAAGGTAAGAGTAGGCGGAGAAAAGGCTTTCTCAAATGAAGTCTATGGCCTCACTTTCTCCTCCATAAGAGTTCACAAGGGCTGCCTTGTCTGTCATTACTTTTAGGATGGCCTGATTTTGGAGTCATGGTAGCCTGTGTGCTAGCACAGACATTTTAAATTACTACTAATTTCTTCCAAATTCTACATTTTGACTTGTAAAAACATTTAAGCAAATCTACCAACTCTTGGAAGAAAGCCAACCAGACAGAATTTTCAGGATATCTTTTTTTTTAAGTCTTCTTTGGTAGAGATTTATACCAAGGTGCACAACCTACAGCAAATGCTAGTTAGGCACTGAATGACCATCACTAGTATTATCAAGTTGTCTGAAAGTACCTGGGAAAAGACACTGTGCTTGGCAAAGGACAGACAGAGCAAAGACACAAGCAAACGAACTGGCGCTACCTTCCCTTGAAGCAATTCTAGGTGCAGAAATTAAGTATCTATCACTTAAATTCTTTATATATGAAGCTTTGGAGGTTTTTCTGGAAGCAGAAACAATTTTTAAAATCCACGAAGGAAAAAATTCAGAGTTGTCTCACTAAGGTTCTTTTGCTAATGTAACTTATCATCTTTGCTATGCATTATGGTAGACGAGCTGCTGAGCATTTACTGCTAAGATCAGAACAGATATTTAAAATACCCCCTCTATTACAGATGGGTTTCTGGTGATGCAGATGGGATGCTATGTACGTTCACTGTTAAACACACAGGCAGCAGCCACCTGCATATGCTCTGGATGACACCCGAATGTCAACCAGCAACCCTGAAATGGAACTCGGAACAAAAAATTCCTCCCATCAATGTAAAAGTCAAAACCTGTCCTTATGTGAAGACCAGATTATAAATATTTGTCCCATTTAAAGCTCTTGCGCTGTAACACACTGAATTCTAATGCAGTGATTGTGCTTCAGGACTAAAGGTTATTGTTTCAATATGGGTTCCTACTTAATTCGTGTATCTCCAACCATATATGCAACACCACTATAAAGTCTTCCAGTAGCTTATGCCAATGTAAACACTGAATAACAGAGAGAAGTCCCCATTCAGCTTTTACTCTTCCTGGGAAAGTCCTCATGGGAGCATTTAAAAATATTCTTTGGCTAAAAATGTTGATATTTGGTTCAAAGAATGATATCCCAGTCAAGTGTAAAATTCAGTGAGGCTAAAATTTAAGCCCAGACATTGCAAAGCTGCCTGCCTGCTACATTTAAACTAAAACTGGTTTCCAAAATCTATGCCACATTGAGCCCCAATGCCAGACCAATGAGTTTTATTTTCCTCAGCCTCCCTCGTCTGGAGCTCTTCCTGTGGCATCAGGAGGTACTCACAGCTCTGTAAACTTTGACTCCCCAGATGAAAAATCCTTGCACCTTGTGGGATTTCCTCACCACGCAGTGTGGTTGAACTTCAGGGCCAGCAAATCTCTACTTCTACTGTGTTTATGTTGAGTGGCATGGAAATTCCAAGTCAATTGAAGGAGTTTATTTGGTGTCACTGTGATTCCCGCCCCCTTGTTAGTTTTAATACATATGAAGGGGGGGAGGAAGATCTGAAGGGACAGTAGACAGTTACTAGTTCTCCCTTCAGCTGTCCTGCTGCTTGCAGTCTACTTGTAAGGATAGAGTAAAGTGGAAACACATTATACCGTGACTTGCAATCACAGAGGTTTTCTCCAAAGAGCCTGGAAGCAAATAATGTTGGGAAAACCATAAACATAAATGGCAACAGAAAACTTTGAGGGAGCAGAATTATTTTGTGGTGCAAAATGAGCTCGGTCACAAGAAAATCTAGAAAGATGGGCTATTGATCCAACTCGCAGAGCTGGAGTAATTAAAATAACATTTCACTTCTGCGTGCTTGGTTCACTTTTGTTTATGAATAGCACAGAATCTAATAGCAATCTGGACCTTCCAAGCCTGCTTTCAACATCTATGTAGCAGGTACCAGACGCTGGGGGAGCCTCACGTCACCTTCAACTCCAAACAACCCTAAAGCTTGGTTCTGTGAAGATGATAGCAGAGAACAGCTGGAGTTCCATTCAACGCTTTCATAACGTCGGCCAGGTTGGAGTTAGCTGGGAACAGGACAAGGCTATCAAAGCAGCACAAGGGGATTTTGTTCACTGCTATTTTTCTTCCTAAATCCAGCGTTCACTTGAAAACGTATCACTTTATCTAGGAGAGATTTTCATTCACAAGCAATTTGCCATGCGACTCTGAACTTCGGGGACTGTATTGATTCCAGAGCTGCAATCGCAGTTGTCAGCAGCACGGGCTCCTGCGAGCTGTTAAATGCATTCCATGAAGGTGGTTAGCATCCTCCCTTCTTTCCTGTGGGAAAGACAGCCGCGGCAGGCTCTCACTCTCCATTCTCTGGAAGGCTTCGCCGGGATGGTTTATTATGCTAAAGCCCCATCAGTCTGTTTGCCCTTCATTCCCGCGAGCTGGCCGTGCAGCGGAGCCAGCTGGGCTGGCTGATGCCTGGCTGATGAATACCCAGTAAGGGATCAGGCCAGCCACAGGGGCTGGAGACCCAACGCCTGCCAGCTCTGACACTGCTGGGACAGGGACAGCAAAGCCCCAAGGGCAGCCAGGGCATGAAATGCAGAGAGGTAACCCCAGCTCAATGTGGACAACAGTATAACTCATGCTCCTTGGCATCCCTAAACCCAGGCTAAAAACTTTTTTCTTCTGCCTTTTTTTCTTCTGCCTTTTTTTTTTCCTTTTTAATGCATCTAACAGGACTAGAGCAAGTCAGCAGCAAAATGCTTGATCCCCCACATATGTCTGAAGAGCCAGAAGCCTGGCAGTTGACTTGCTCTTGCTTGCTGCTGCTGCTGCCTTGCTTAACTTAACCTGTAGCAACACCTCTGGGCTAGCCCTCCTGAAGAAAAGGCCATGAGCTACTTACAGGGTGGAACAGACCCATTCTAAGGACCCCTCTTCTTCCAGCAGGTTTTCCATTGCAAATTAAATGCTTTTCCAGACCCGACAGCAAGGTGAAATGAGGTATGAGAAATCACTTGCACTCCTCAGCCAGGCCTTCAGCTGGCAGAACCTGGCAGAAGGCCACTGAGAAGCAACGGAACAGCGCTGATTTGCACCGGCTGAGGCTCTGCCAACAACCCTTTTAAGGATTTGGAAAGAGTCCCTGTGAACTAACAGGCTGCACGATTTTAATCCGAGGGAAGGGGAAGGACGATCCTGCCCGACCTTTGCCTCTTCCGAAGGAGGGGGAAGGAAAGCAGGAACGGTCAAGCTGAAATGATCCGAAACAAAAGCAGGTGTTGGCATAGGCGAGGTACTGCCCGGAAAGCAGAAAACTGCTGCAGCCTAGACCAGCATTCCTTCATACCAGAGACCTGAATAATATCAAGTAATACATGCAAGGAAAACACACACCACTCTCATCGATTCTCTGCTTCCCTCCCGCCCTGGTGCTTCTCAGCCACAGCCAAGATCAAAGACGAGGCTATTCCGGTGTGTGGCAGAGGCTTTGGCTTATTTGTTTTAAATAAAAATGCAACAAAGATGCCAAAAGTATGACTCAAAGTACTTCCATCAGAACCACCCCACTGCGGGTGCAATGTGGACAAGTGGCACAAGGGCGAAGCTCACCACGGTCACAGCCTAAGAGGGATTACTTGGCTTTGCTCTAAGAAACTCCTCTCTAAGCACTTTCTTCTTTCAGTGATGCTGAAACTGTTGCTAGCAACAAAGCAAAGTAAAAACAGAAGAAAATTGGAATCTAAGATACTCTCAGCAAGAGAGGGCATTAGCTGGCAGCCTGCACAGCAAAGCAGACCTGCGGAGTTTATGGCAAGCTCTGCCAGACATGCAATATATATGGTCAGCCCTTCTGAAAACTCTGCAGTTTGCCTTTAGTTCATTTTACTGTCATACCATCTAGCTACAGTCAATGCTCTTTACAGGAACTGCTATGGCTATCACAGTAACCATGAAATTATTGAGGGCAAACGGCTTGTTTTTAGAGCAGCCACTTGAACTGCAGCTCTTCTTACAAAACTCACTCAATTAGAGGTGAGCTTTCTCCATAGGCATCATACACAACATCAAAGGCTGCTGGCTGTATTTTTAAAAAGGTGTTATCAAGGCATAAATGGAGCTGTACCTCCTCTGAAAGCAGGAGATACTAGATAAACACTAAGTGCTGTTGAAGGGTACCCCAAATTGAGAGAGTAGGACATGCTTTCACAGAAACACCGGTGTACAGACAAGAGTGATGTATCGAAAATATATATAACTGCTATTATATAAATTCCAATGGATTAGTCACCATGTTCTTCTCTAGACATTAAAATCCCTTTCTCTAATGAACTGCAACCATAAGCTACTCCAATTCTTTAAGTAGGTCACAGGATACTGGGACATTGAAATCCTTCTGTCCGGCAGCAGTGTATGCAGCAGCTACACCAATGGAAAAAAAAAAATAATAAAAAAATATAAACATTTCTGTATTTAATCTGACTGTCCTTGTTTTGTTGGTATGCTCAGTTTGGTACTCTTTGCACATGGAGAGAAAGAGGCAGTGCAGGTTATATACCTGTGTTTATATAAAGGAGGAGTATGATGGGAGCAAGAAGCAGGGAGAAAGGAGCTGTGCTGGAAGCAAAAACACTTGGCTACCACCAGCAAATCTTCCCCCAGTTTCAGCCCATATCCTACTATCTCATTGTAGGATTCTGCGAGGGATCCAAGGCTTACAGTTCTTGCTTATTTTGGGGCCAGCTAATGGGATTTAACATCTCCTGTGTCACCCATGACATGGTAGGATTTTCCACCTTGGTTGTAGTTCTACAGTAACTTTCCCTAGCAGGAAAAAAAATTGCACTGGGCTATCTAGCCTCTAGCCTCTCCTCAAGCTCTCAAAAGAAAAACACTCTTATTATTCCCATTACTTTAAACACAAATTAACTTCTCTGACCAAATGACCAGAGACCTGATTTCCAGCAGAGCCCTACAAACAGTTGTACAGACACAGGTTGGAGGTGGCTGTGAATGAGGGGGAGGAGCAAGTATTCCCTAAGCCAGCTTTGTGGATGAGGAAAACAGCCTTGGAGGCAGTTTTCTAAATACACGTGTACAATAAGTTATATTGGCACCTGATTCACTGCCTGTATCTTCTACTCTACCACCTATGTCAAATTCTCACACACTGCACTTACAAATGTTTAAATGAGTCATGGAGGTTATTTAACTACAGCTCTGCTCCATATAAAATGCTCTCCACTGAGCGCTTCTGATTAATTTTGGCTAAAGCTCAAATAAAGGAATACACATTGATATGCCTTTCAACATTTCTCACTGGAGAGTCTCCTCTCTCCCTGCCAGCTTAGGCTACAGAAACCTCCCAATTTAAAAAAAAAAAAAAATCAGAGCCTGGATTCATTTGAAGGACTCTTCCTCCTCTTTCGCAATTCATTACAGCTCCATAATTAAAGCAAACGGGAAATCTTCCAGATCCCCAGTGTGTTTTTGTTAGTCAGCAAAAAAAAAAAGAAAAAAAATAAGGAAGTTTTCCTGCATGTGCCTTTCAGCTTGTACTGAAAAAATCCCAGGCTTTTCGTGCGAGCAGCTGCAGCTGGGTTAGCCAGGGTCAGCTTGGGTAGGAAGCAAAGGTTCCCTCCAGTCAGTTAGGGGGAACACAGCCACGGTTGGCAAAAGGGAAAGGGAAAACAACTTCCATTCAATTCAAAGTGCCTTTGAAGCAACAAGAAACATTTCAGAAGGGGACTTAGCTAATGGAAAATAAAAAAAAAAAACAAACCAGAAAAAAACTGGATGAAGTGCTAAACATTCAGCAAAAAAGGTCAACAGAATCCAAATAAACCACTGACATGAATGTCTGATTTTGTATCTATGCACACAGTGTACTTCAGCCTCACAAACCTGCTCAATACCTTTCTTCCAGCCCTCAGTCTTAGTTGAAGCAGCTTTGACTCCCGCGATCCCTCCATCATCCACTGAGCAACTCATACCCTTAAGAGCTTAGCAGGTGTGTGGTTACATGTCACAGCACGAGTTGGCACGCTTGGTCTTGTCCTTTTAATGGTACTGTATTTACTTTGGATCAGGTCAGGAGGTACATCCCCCTGTCCCTCAAACCAAAGGGGAAAGGGGCAAAACCTGTCTCAAGAGCCTCTCCACGGCACTACCCACCGGCCGCCACTTCACATGAGCTCAAATCAATCCCATGACAGCATGGGAAGGTACCTGGGCCAGAAGGTAAATCTGTTCTGCAGGCTTTGCTGCACTCAAGACCTCACCTCTCTGAGGACTTAAAAATCAAGAACAGACAAAACCATGTTCCTCCTCTAAAATCCCCCTCAAACCCCAAAACGCACCGTGATTTGCAAGGTTCTTGGAGTTTCAATTTCCATCCCATTTACGAGAAATGGTTCTTCTTACCCATAAACGAAAAGCAAAGCTGATGGGTTTTATTATTACTAGACCAAACAGCAGCTCTTTCTATTCCTGGCCTGGCCCCCACTTGTGTACATGCTTATTCTTCTTGTCCAATGTGTGCCACTCACTAAAATCACCGGAGACGTGTCCGTGTGAATGGCCAGAGGAAAAAACCCTCAGTATTTCTTTTCAATACTGGTGATATTTGCATCTTCACCCCGTTGCGTAGGGCAAAAGATGGTAAAACAGACTTTAAAATATTTCTTTAAAAGTTTAAATGAACATATGCCCAAGCTGGTTTTTAAACAAAAAAGGAAAAAAAAAAAAGCCCCCTTTAGCACCTGACAGATTGCAATAGCTGCAGAAACTGAAATCTGGTTTATCTCCGGAAGAACTGCAAGGAAGGGATGCAGCAGAAGCTAGGCCAGCTTTTGTCATTAGGAGAAGCTGCCTTCGGCAATGAGGACCACTCCTCTGCTTTAACCATGGTGAGCAGTGCCAACCACCGTCCCAAGGGCAGCCACCACTTTGCAGAGGTCCAGCAGCCAGCGGTAACACGGCACAGGGACCAACTTGTGCTCTAGAGGTTTAACAAAACAAGCAAAAAAAAGGTGTTTCCCCCCATATTCTGCCCCCACACCATACATCAGTGCTACTGGAGCCAAAGCATTTGGTGCCATTTTACGTCATCTGTTTCCCTCCCAAAGCCTCAGCATATGCAAGTACATCATGCACATAAGTAGATGTTCAAATAATCTGCAAAACCAATATTGATCGGTCCTAGATCTTGTTTGCCATGGTTTTATTCTACATGCTGTGCACCTCTCTGGGAAACCACACACCTGTGGGAAAACAAAGAAAACACCAAACGACTCTTATTATTTGGCTCATGACAAGATTAATGAGTTGAAACACATAGATTAGTTTCTAGCTTCAGACTACACCAACCCTACACAGCAGATCCCTGTTGCGAAAGGAGAAAGAGTACAACTCAATATGCTATTCATGAATAATCCAATGTGGATACAGAGTTACTCAGCTACGATGCAATTAAGAATGAAAAAGAGAGGGTAACAGCGGTAAACACCCAGGGATATTTGGAATTTAATTGGGATTAGCACGTAATACGCTTACAGCCTTTTGAAGAGAGGCTACACAGCGGTGCATTGAGAACATAGATGTTTGAAAGCCCCAAGCACCTCATTTAATGGTCTTTTCAACTGGCAAAAGCTGCTTTTGACAGCGGGTTCATTTGCAGGGAGTTTAACCCAGCACTACTGCTGGAAGCTGGACTGCGCTGGGGGGAGCAGACTCCAATGCTAAAGTACAATTTGCAGCTTCAGGGCAGTGGAGCTGAAGCATGTGAGGGCATTTCTGAAAGCCCACAGCCTAATCTCCTCTCACAGACTCAGCTCCTCGCACACAGAGATGCTACATGCGATACTGGAGAGCACTCGCCTTGAAGAAAATTGCAGAACAAAGACTTAGAGGGTTGCCAACACGACACCGGGTTGGTGTACAATGCATCTAGCTGGCTGCTACCTAAAGAGCAGGTGGCATCTAAATGCTTTCTGTGTGTAGTTCTTCCAGGGGAGGTACAAATAAGGGAAAAAACAACCAATTCCTATTTTCAGCATGTGCTTTGGGAAGATGTATGGGAATAAATCAAGCAGGGCCGCTTGATGGTTTTATCCTTTCCCCTATAGGAATATTTCTGCCTTGTACCAACATTTTGGACCTTATTGCCCTCTACAACTACCTAAAGGGAGGTTGGAGTGAGGCTGGTGTTGGTCTCTGCTCCCAAATTGCTGATGACAGGACGAGAGGAAATGGCCTCAAGTTCCATCAGGGGAAGTTTAGGTTGGAGATTAGGAAGAAGTTCTTTCCTGAGAGGGTGGTTGGGCACTGGAATGGGCTGCCCAGGGAGGTGGTGGAGTCACCGTCCCTGGGGGTGTTCAACAAATGGGTTGATGAGGCACTTGAGGCCATGGTCTAATGGCCTAATGGTTAGGAATATGATGGGATAAAGGTTGGACTTGATGACCCTGGAGGTCCCTTCCAACCATAATGATTCTGTGATTCTATGATTTTGGTACTGCCCAAGTCGTTTAAGAGGAAACGGTGCCTGTATCTGCAGCTTGTTTGCAGGGCACTGGCATCTCAGATAGTTTTGCTGCCCTTGCCAGGAAGGGCATCTCGGGGAAGAGAAAGGGCTGGTTCAGAGGCCTCATCACTGCTACGGGCTCCCAAAGCATGTTCAGCAGCTATCACACTCACAAGGGGCATCTCTAAGGCTCTCTCATGGGGCTAAGCAGTGGGGGAAAACTGAAGTACTATGAATATTACCTTGCAAATTTCCACGTTTTGGCACAGGCGAACAGTATGGAAACTTGGGCACACAGGAAAATAAAAAGTAAGGAAAGTATTTGACATTTTTTCGCATTCTACCTGCTGATTCTCTTTCCTTCAGGTCGCAAGCATCAGACTGGTTTTATAAAAGCCAAAGTTTGCAGTAGTGCTCCCACTGCACAAGCCCTTATGCCCTTAAGTAGTCTTTGAAGATTTTCTTCCAAGCTGTTCCCACCGTGCTCCTCTCCTCAGTTACCAAACCCAGTGGGAATGAGTTGCACATGTTGTCTCAAGTATTTCTATAACTGCAGAGCTTTGTTTGTATGTGGTGATAGTGGGGGAAATGGCTTTATTCTAAATATATCTCCCCCTTACATCTGGGTGAAAAAAGAGGGATGAGGTTATCCTTTCAAGTGCTGGTAACCGCTGCTATATTTGTTATTGCTGCACCTCTGAGAAAACTGAATTAGGGACTGTTGGACTAAGTGTTATTTTTCTCATGTAAGGGCAGTCTCTGCTCTGGTGAGCTTATACAAATCCACCTTCTGCCAACAACTTAGCAAAACATGGAGCAGATATTCCGCTGACTTCTGTCTGCTGCAGTCCCGCTGAAATCAATGAGGTTGACCTATTTGTAAATTGAGCAGAATTTGATTCCTGCGTTTATTTGTGGATGGCTACGAAAGAGGCTGACCAGGTCTGTGTGGAAAAAGATAACCCAGAACTTCAGAGGTAGCTTCTGCTCTGGCTAAATTTGAGAGGGTTTGAGGACAGAACATGGGAACAGATGGACGAATCCTTACAAAAATAGCAACCGGACTGAGCAACTTTGCTTTGTTAACCTGAAAAGTGCTCAGGGAGCTCCCATGCTGGGAGAATTCACGTGACCTTACTACTACGCTTACTACTGCTTTTCATTTCTACACCTAATTTGAATAAAAGGAAACCAGCTGCAGATCAGTGACACAGACCAATAGCGTGGCCGCGGCAAATCGAAAACAAAGGGCAAAGAAAAACCCAGAGAGGGTTTTTAGCTACAACGTGTAACCAGCAAGGCAGCAGAGCCTGAAATGTGTCTCATCAGCCAGGTACAGCATTTGCAACTGGCCTGAGCTACACAAGCAACACAGCAACAAACCAAAACATGTGCCCTGTATTATCACAGCAGAGCATGAGCATTCACCAAGCAGCTTCTAGTTGCTACGGGTTTACCAGGGATAGAAGTGAAGGGCCAAAGTAACTGAAGGTTTGGGCTGATGACTGGGATTAAGATACCAGCACCACTGTTTCTCTGTAAGCACCCAGGAATCCCAGGAGCAGCTACACCAGTTGCTGAGCTGCAACCCCAGGCTCAGCAAGGATTTGTGCCTCCCAGTCTGTGAGGCACCACTCCATTTGTGTCATCACCCCATAGGCACAGGAGGAAAACACAGCTATTCCTGGTTAGGAATATGATGGGATAAAGGTTGGACTTGATGACCCTGGAGGTCCCTTCCAACCATAACGATTCTATGATTCTAAGACTCAGGAGACTGCAGAACACTTCTGAAGCTTGCACCTCTGCTACAAAAAGCTCTTTTGGAGACCCCAAGATTTAAAAAGGCTGGAAAATAGAAGCACATAAGAATTAGAAAAACCCAGGACCTGGATTTGGAAATGGCTGGAAGTAAAGCATCTCTTCAGTAACTTGCAGAAAGTGAGCCATCAGCTACCAGCCCTAGCAGAAGCTGTTGGTCTCACTCACTGACCAGCCAGTTGGATGGGCTGACACACAGGTAACATCATGTTTGCACCCTCACTTCAGAGGCAAAAGTCTGGATGGATAAAAGCATGAGCAACCACAGGAATTATTTAAAAGTTCACAGGGGATGGAGGAGGAAAAGTCTGAGCACAGGCAGGGTAAAACATCTTCAAAATGAGCCCTCACACAGGGCTCTCCATCATTTCCAGGATGCTCTGAACCAAGCTGGCATGCTGCGGTCCGAAGGCCAGTTTTGACTGGCACACAACAGCTCCTGGCTTCCAGCAATTTCCAAACTCAGCAAGAGCTAGGAGCCAGGAGCCACTACCTCTCACAGACACGCTACCAGCATGCTTCATTTGGGAAAGGAAAATACAGTCTGGCACATTAGCCCTGAACAGCTGCCAAGTCCTGCTCTCATCTATGCAGCACTGGAGCTGGCCAAAAAATAGGGAAAAAACATCCAACACCAGTCTGGGCTCCCTCAGTGCCTATCCCCCTCCCCAGCCACCTTGGTCTCAGTGTGCTCACCTCCTTCTGAGCATAACAGAGAACCGGAGTTTATATGCTGAGCTGATAGAGACATCAAGCCATGAGCAATCTGGGAGAAACCTATGAGTCAGGCAACACAACACAAAACTGAACCTACACAGGAGCTTGCACACCCTGTAATGTTGAAATAACCAGTTCTGGAGATTGTGCTCAGGCTTGGTTCACCATCCTGCTCAATACCACCGCCAAGTATGACAAAAACCTTGCCTTCAAGGCTGCTCCACAATACACCCTCCTGTGCCTAATCCAACAATAATGAAATAAACCTAATTTCAAACCTATTCAGGAGAAATCCGCAGCTACTATATGGATTAAGAGACATTTTGAAATGATAGATACATGTATTATTAACACAGGCTTAATCAGAAGAAAGCCCCTACATCTTCAAATAGATTCCTACAATCACCTAGATCTTTTCAGAAATCATAAAGTAAACAGGCTTCCAGAAAGCAGCTTTATAAAAATGAATTTATGACAATAGACATGGAAATAGCCATATTTATTTACATTTTAAGCCCTAGGAAGCATCGATGTCTTATTTCAAAACACCCTCTACAAACAGGAAGACCAAACTCAGCATTTTGGGTGGGCTTGTTTGGGTTTGTGAAGCTTTTCCAAAATCATTTCGTCATTTAATCACTTGCTTACAGGACACTGGGATTTAAAGAAAATGTCAAGTGTCATCAGCTGACAGTGCTGACAATGAGCAAAAAGGGGTTGCAAGCACATAGGGGATCTTCTATTTGGTTTTGACCAGTACTAACTAGTAAACTATGTTTACCCTCAAAAAACATGCTCCAGAAAACACACTTATATACACATGCAAAGGTATTTGCTTGCTGTCTTTTGTTGCAAGCACTGGTATTAAAAGCTTCAAAGTTTTCTGCATTCACTGAGGAAGGAAAAGAAGAAGGGACTCTGGTAACACATTACAGTGCAGGACACAATACAGTGTGCAGAGCACAGAGAGCAATTCAAAGTTAATCTATATATCCACAGTCCCATGAGTTGCTTTTAGCAAACAACTACAATTCCTACGAAGGACACAAGCAATGATGGATCACATTTGCCTCCATCACCCTTCCGTGTTCCCATTCATTCACACCAGGCTGATAGGCATCTCTGGCTACTCCACAGATACTAGCCATCCCACTGACTCACAATCAACTCCACGCCTCTCACTTTTCTCCCCAAACCTGAGTCACCCTTGAGTTTTCATTTAAGGGGATGAGCCTGCCCCAGCTGCAATTTCAGTGGGCACCAGTGGAATCAGCAACTAGGACCAGCTTAGAGGGTTTTCTTATGGAGACAGGCTTGCGTGTGCTGCCTCCCTACCCATCCATTCTCAAGAACAGGAAGAGGCAGACAGAATATTTGGTTTTCATGGTCACTGTTAAGAGGACTACTGATTTTTCCCTATCTTTAAGTTGGCCCCGACACCCCTCCAGCTGCAGGGAGATGCAGGACAGTTCCCCAACCACACAGCAGGGTCAAGTCAGCAGTGGCATGGACAGTAAAATGTCCTCCCTGGTTAACTATTAAGTAGAGGGGATCAAATAATCCATTCTTTTGAAATGTCCCTACCATTTATGATACTCAAGCCACCATAAATCCCAGGGAAACAAACCAAAGCCCAAAAGAACACAAAGGATGCTGTCTTATATTAAAAAAATAAAGGACTGGTTTGGCTTCTTGGACAGATAAACTACTGAAAAAGGTCTTGGAAAAAAAGGCAAAGTTTTTCTGATGAGTCGCATAGTAAAGGAAGTGCCTCCTTTTGGGAGCTGTATCAATTTCTGATGTTTTCTTGCTTTCTCTTAGGTTTATTCAGTTAAAAATTAACTGCTCAGAAGTGCAGCAAGACCATAAAAAGATGATGCCACTCATTTATGAGAAGCGAGCCTGCCAGGAAAGCAGCAGCAAACACTGTGCTGATCAACTGCCCAAAAGAACTTTGCTCAAAGTGTATGAGAAAGAGTACAAAAACCTTACAGAAACAAGGCACTGGTCTTAAAAAAACCTTAATATTCTAGATTTATGTTGCTACCTTTGCTACTTGAAGGAGCTGAGCAGCTGGTCAGTCACACAAGAATGACCCAGCCCCTTGGACATAGCACAGACTAAACAATGATAGCCCACTTTCAGAACGTGGCAGAAGTGTCCCAGCTTCACCCCATCCTTCTTTAACCACAGGCTCCCTCCTTGCTTTCTTTATTTAACATCTGCCACCTGTTTACTGCTCACTGCCTAAAAAACGCCTTCGTCTCTGGGGTTACAAGAATGCTGAACCTCTCGCAAACAAAACCCCTCAATTTCTGTCAGAGAAGGACGGGACCATCTTTGGATGGAACCATCATTTGAACTAATGATGCTTTGGAGAAGAGAGAAAAGAAATCCACAAAATAAACAAACAATTTCCACTTGAATTGGGCCTCCCTGTGCAGACAAATATTCTCTCATAGCATAGTTGAAGGAGCTGGAGAAGTTGATAAAAGAATTGTGATGTCTTCACGGTGCCCAGCTTGCTCCTCCTCTGCTTTCTATTAGGGCAAACAGTGAGTTGTTACTGGTAATTAATTACCTAATTCATGTAATTAATGCAAGTAATGCTGCTTCAGGTATTTTTCCCCTTGGAATTTAGCTAGGGTCAGGTATTGATGGCACCTAATGAAAAGCTTTGAGAGGAGCTTATGATCAGCTATCATTTCAAACATGTAAAGGGCAAAAATGCACAGAAATGTAGCAAGGAAAATAAGCAGAAGAATTTAGTCAAAAGCACCTCTTTTCAGGAGTAGCATCAGAAGTAATGGGAGGAGGACATCTCCCTCTGTCCCGCAACTTTCCTATATTGCTCTCCTCTCCTTGTTGGATGGCACAGGGAGAGCCCACACTCCTGTTTGTGATGTGCTGCATTTCCTGCCCCCTGGAGCTCTGACACAATACAGCCAGCCATCTCCTGGGAGAAAACAAATTGCCAGGCAAACCAGGGCAGATCTAGCTCTTGGGTCACTTCAAGTCAACCTCAACAACACGCGATTGGCCAGAGGAAGAAGAGCAGAGAGGGGAACATGCTTCCAATGTTCACCCTGGGAGGTTGACTCTGGAACTAAATGCAGCTCTTCCACTTCCCCTGGGACTACGGGCCATGCTGCAATAAAGCATGTCTCATCCCTACTCTCCTTACAGACACTTCCATGGGTTGAACTTGTACTTCATTACCTGTCTATATAGTATCTTTGCCAAGGGGACCCCGTTCATGCCTGGGACTGCTGGTAACCCACCCCAGAAATCAACAGGAGGTCGCCTCCTGACTCTCTCACTTGCAGATAGTAGAGACACGGTTTTGCACAGGCAGAATTTCATGCATCAAATCCTCGTTTCAGCTGCAATAATCCACTAACCCAAATAACACCACCATGCAAAGGCATGCTTTCCCATTTCAGTCCATCTACATTCTCTAGCTGCAGGGGACATTCAGCTTCAATAAAGACTATTTTAAGAAGTCAGCTCATCTCACGCTCTTTTTTAAATTCCTAAACTCAGCTATGAAATTGAACAAAACCAGACAATTTGTCATTAATCTGTCAATTCAGATAGACCCACTGAACAAAGATAATGGCACATATTGAGTGGTACAGGCTCAAGAATTACACTGAGCTGAGAACACGCTAAGCTGCCATGAGAAATCTGTAGTGTCTCGGTGTGATTTCACGCTGTAATTTCCATTCAAGGGAGGCTCTGTCAATCAAGATGGATTAGAAATTATCTAAGACTTCTGGTGTTGCTCAAAAAGATTTTAAAGCACCAAATTCAGGCAAACACTTCAGTTTTAGTTTCTGACATAACAGAAACTACATCAATGGTTAGTTAGGGTGTTCAGCACTATCACAGCATAAACAAGTCCAGACACATAAGCAAAAGTAAATGGAAAGAAGCCCCAAAATTGAAAGGGGAATCTCAGAACATGTTTGGAAATAAGCAGCAAGTACATGGAGTAATGTGTTCTGGTCATACATGGCAGACCACGGGAAAGTGAAGAGCAAGCCCCATGTCTAAAGCAAAGCAAAACAAAGTAAAGCAAAGCAAATAAGCATTTATTGTTCATTACTTCAGTGTCACGGGACTTGTAAATAAAGGTTTTCTCAAAAAACCCATGAAGAATCAGTAACTGCTTGCTCTTCTAGTGGCAGCCCACGATGGGCATCAACTCCTCTTGCCTCCTCCGTCAGGCCTGCTGCCATGTTCAGCAAGCAGAGGTCACGCAAGTCTCAGCTTCACCCGCCCCCTCACATTGCTCCCTCTCTCATTTTTTGGCACCAGGCTTACCTGCCCCATGTCACTCCGATGACATGTTTGATCTGTGTACCCGAGTTGCCATGGAGTAGAACAAAACTTTGTAAATCTCCCCTGTTCAAGCAGATTCTCTCAAGATGTGTCATTTTAACGCATTTTCTCAGTCTCTCTTTACACACCACCTCTCCTCCCTCCTTCCCTTCCAGCCCAGTTTCCCTTCCCATTCCCTTCAAGGATAGTGCACGCAGTAAGAAATGAAAATGCAGCAGCTGCTCACTTGTTAAAATATTTATATCTTTCATTTATGCTTTACAGATTGAGCCAGCTATGCTCTCCGACTCAATCTGAAAGGGATACAGAGCTGTATGTTTTATTTAATCTAAATAAACGTGCACAGAGCCTGCAGAGTTTGGGAGAGACAAACACAAGTGACAGGTTGGGAGATGGAACAAGAAGTATCTGCTGGCTATTTCTTTTCAAAATATAATCCTGCTTTCTGATCCTTTCTCGGGAACGTTTACTTTTGTATTAACACCACAAATTATTTCGACTGCATTGTAAATATTTCTATTAATTTCCTAGTTTCGATTAATTTCATTAATGTCCTAAGTACAGAAACAAGGAAATGTCTTTAAACGATCAACAAGATGCAGAGAATTTTGCTGGGATGCTGGAAAGGCTCCTATTTGGTACTGACCCCACTCGACTGCAACAGCTCAGCAGGGACTTCAGTAACTTGCTCTTAAGCACAGTTACAGCAATTCCTCCAAAAACAAAACACTACAGACATTGCAGTGACATGCAATTAATGTGCATGCAAAAAAAAAAAAAAGGAGGTGCACTTTCTGCAGTGTGAAGTAAGAGAATTAAGACCTGCTTAGGTTTCAGCTGAATTAACGTTAGTTGAGCACAAAATCCACTCCACATGGAAATAATCAGTTAAATGAAGACTGAATGCTCAGTATGAACTTGCCTCAAGTAAAGCAGAAAAATAGATTACACTTCAACTGTACAAATGACCTTTTTTTTATTGTCTTTTCCAGTAGAAAACTCCCACCATTCATTAAAGCACTTCACATACAACAGAGTCCTTAAAAGGAGATGTGGCTCTCGCCTACGAGCAAGATGGATATCTACCTGACCCCTACCCCTACAGCTTTCTCAGCTCATGGGCTGGGGAAGACAAAAAAAAAAGAAAGAAAAAAAGAGAGTACTTCAGATCTCTTCTTCATCTCTTCAAGTTTCCTCTTCATTTATCTTTACTTTCCATACCATTAGGCTCAACTGCAGTTGGATAATATGTCATCAACTGAGAGCCAGGGTTAAAGCCCATCCATGGGTTTTAACTTTTCTGTTCTCTAAAAAAAAACAGGGGAAATCTTCTTCAGGTGGACAGTAGCTCATGGAGATGTTTCACACGTTCATTGCTCTGTGGCAGAGATCCACAGACACACACCCATTCAGCAAACAGCTGAAGGGAATGAGTGTGCCCCCACCAAGGGCTTGTCCCTGGGCCCTGGCTCCACTAGCAAGGGCTGATGGCCCTAGATAGGAACGCTGACACACTCAGTTTACCTTTGCTTCCTCTCCTGAGCACCAGCTTCAAGACTTGGATGGAGCCACCTGGACTTTAAATTTACAGTGGCTTCAGTTTCTGTAGCTTAATTGAAGAGCCAAAATTATATGTGCCATACAGGTGAAGCAGACCATCACACAAGCGTAAGGAGCTCCACTTTTCCCTGTTTTTTTCCCAGAATTTGGTATTTTTGCTCATTTCTGATGAGCAATTTTCAGGCAAGCCTTGCTGGTTCTTCTTCTCCAATTCACGGATTAATTTAGCAACTCCATATTCATCATCCAGATTGCAGAGACAGTTTTCTGTCCTTGTCTAGGAGTCCAAGTTCATACAGATAGAATACTGGAAGCACTAATGAAGAGGGCCAACCTGAGATGACAATTTTATGACCATGCACATCAGTGCCTGAGGAAAGCCACTGCACCCACCAGCGTGTCACAGGCACGTTCTCAGCAGGGAACAACAGCTGAAACAAACTCCACCAGGGCAAAAGATAAGGTCACCAGTGGGAAGCAGATGGTTCCTCTTGTTGGCATTGGTGGTGGGTTTTTTTACCAGAGCTAGATACTTTACATCACCAAAGGGCATAATGACCTCTGAAATAAACCCTAATTCAGGTTATATTTATAATTAAAACAATTATGTCAGTGCTGAATGATTTTTTCACAGGAAGAGTCAATATCATCAAGAACTGGCTGGTTCTTTCATCAAAGAACCAAAAATCACTTCGACACTTCACAGAGAATTTACATTGCCTCTGAAGGCAGAGGCGAACCCCACCCAGGTCTTGCTATTTAACCTTCCCTCAAGAACCGACTTGCCACAAAACTTCACTGGCTTGCTTAGGAACTAGGCAGAGTCTTTCAGTGGCTTCTTTTTTGCTTCCAGAACCACAGCATACCTATCCTCAACACATTAAAAAAAAAAAGAGATGTCAAAGCCAGATGTTCAACAAGGAAAAATGAGCTGTTAGTAATGCTGGAAAGTTACATTATGGGTTGCACATAAAAAAGTTGGTATCAGGCTTAAAGGTTAGAGGATCACAGAAGGCATGGGGTGAGTTTCAAATCCGTGGGGGCCATGGAGGCTGGGGGCTAGAGTGGGCAGGACCATTCCACTCTCATCGAACGTCTGGTTCCCCCTTGAGAAATTGCAGTGAGCGCCATGGTGGGTCCTGCTGACACCCTCCCACCTCTCTGGTTTGAACAAGAGGACAGGAAAGCCACAGCTCCCCAGTTGCCCACGGTGAGGATCCCACAGGAAGACACGTGGGGTTCAGACCAGGCACATGATAGTGTTTCTGGTGGGTTAGCTGGGGCGTGCGATACGACATTTACTTTGACTCAGTGCTTTCACACACCTTCACGCCATCTGCAGAAGAAAAGCTGGTATCTGATCAGGCACCCAGCCAACCGGTACTGAGTTACATAACTCAGCTTTTCTTTTTCATTATTTTTAGATAGAGCCTTGCTTTAGATAGAAGCCTTTGGGATGTGCAAGGAACAACATAGCGGGATTGACCTCATCACAAAGCCATCACAGCAAAAGACAGTAAACTGGGGAGAGGTGTCTACACAATATAGATTGAACTGTCCATCAGACTTGGCCACTAACAACGTACCTGTGCCCTGCCCTTCCAGTCATGCCTCACAAAAGCCTTCAACAAGAAACATGACTTCTCCAGCCTGCCAAAAGGCCTAAGAAGAGCGTGAAGCTTCTCCTTGAGGAGAAGAATCTGAGGGCTTGTGCACAGCTACATGAAGATGCCTTGACAGAAGTCCTCCCTGTCAATGTCAGGACATGCCACCTACCATACCTCTTCTGGAGCTGGGTGTGCAGCAGTCACGGGGCATTTTGCATTTTGCATGGGGCTGGCTGGGACCAGCATGGCACGTCCCTGCAGGGAGCCAGAGAAGCATGGCAGTCGTGGGGTGCCCCAGCCAGGGCTCTGTGTCCCTAACGCATTCACAGCGTTTTCAGACCTCTGACTCCACTATTCCAGCATGGTTTCTGGTCCAAAGGGCTCTGGAAAAATTAATCAGCATGCAAAACGTCTTTCTAAGGAAGAGAAACCCTCCTGTAGGCACTCAAGAGCCTCCTATTTCAGCTAGTGCAGCAAGCTCAGTCACATCTCCCCCTCCAGTTTAATTCAAATTCATTCTGTTTCATTAATAGCCATACCTGCTAGCCAGCATACCATAGTCTTCCTGCTGCTGGGTCTCAAAGTTAAGGCACAACACAACCATCAACTAGATGAGTATTTTTTTTTTTAATTTCTTAAACGTTCTCAGTCATTTCTTTGAGGGATCTTTAAAAGAAGATGTTCAGACTCAAGAAAGTGAAAGTACATATTTTAAAAAAGTAGATGACTGCAGATACACAGAAGAGCAGAGAGGATTTTGCAGACTTAGCTTGGGAGAATCCCCTCCATCCCCAAAACCCAACTGTCTTTAAGTTGCAAGTGCAAACTCACTGCTGAAGAATGTCTGAAGCAGCAAGCAGACTAGAACTAGAGCCAACCTTTTCACCTCCTACGACTATTATTTTATGTATTTGAATTTGTGATGAACTGCAGACATTGATCCAGGGGTTTTGGCCCAGGTCTATGTCTTCATTGGAAAATGAAAATGCACTTGGATACACAGTAGTTGTAAATGTTTGGGAATACCTTGTATTTTATGAAAGCATCCTGTGTTATTACAGCAGATGTCTCTCTAGTTACAAGAAACCACAATAAAGGCAATCTTTATATTAATTTCCCTTTTTCCTCCTTGTATTCCTGAACTGCTGGCCTAAAGAGTTTAATCATTTTACCTTAAAGCAGTAAACTAAGTTCCTTTGGTAACACTATATTTAAGAAGCCTGGTGACCTTCCTCGCCTACAAACTATCACTGCAAAGGCATTTAAGATAACATAAAAATTCCTTTTTCCATTCAGAATTGTAGGCTTAAAAAGTCACAGACTATCTGAAAAGTTTTAAGCTTCACTTAAACTTAGTAGTAAAATCTTTAAGTCGTTAAACTGAGCATGAACTTTAGATGTTTTCAGGCACTATAAGGTTCTCCTTGAGCAGAAAGAGCTAAAAAGAAAATGAAGCTAATCCTAAACTGGTTGGTTTATCCCTGTTCTTCAACATAAGTGTGCATTTAGCCTGCTGGCAGATGTCAGCAGGAAGCAAACTATAGACCAGAGGTTAAAACCATTACAAGAAGAGAACGCTGTTGCAGAAAAAAATCAAGACAGCAATGAAGGAAAAGTATTTTCCAACCTGTGGTTTCTCCCTGCTCTTTTATATAGTTCATATATCAGTTCTTTTTCTTTTTTCCCCCCATTTTCTGACAATCCAGTTGACAGTCACGAGGTTCAGCTCCCCAGTGTTGCAGAGACAGCTGAGTGACCCACGTAGGAACAGACCAGCAAGAGCCTGGGAATGGAAGCGAAACTCAGGAGCTTTTGTGGAACAGTCCTCCCTCCTGCAGACTACTTCCTTCATCTTTTACAGGGACTGACCCAACCACCTTGCCTGCCCACGGGCACAGGGAGGTGGCATGGTCTGTATAGACAGGTAGGTAGCTGTACCTATGGTGACTCTAAATTCAGTAACTTTAACAGAGAGGACATGATGGGGGAAATAAAGCCCCGAACCCAAATAACTCCAAGCAGACTTGACATCACAGGGGAGTAACAGTGAAGGGAAAAGAATTAGAAACAAGCAAAAGGCAATATAAGCTCAGTGGTTGTTTCCTGTTCAATTATTTCTTAATTTTTTTATTCGTGTGTCAATTGACCCCATCTGTATTTTTTTATTCAAACCCCGAAGGGACAATATGGGCCACAGTTTAATAACAACGTTCCCACAAGACTTGGCATCTCAACGTCATCTCAACACATTGTTTCACAAAGTAAAAGGAGGAAGGCACAATGCAAAAGACCATAAGAGTGCCACATGACAAAGCAATACCCACTTGCAGAGACAGGCAGGGTAAGAGCGAGCTGACAGCAGAATGGAGAAGAAAACAAATCTAATCCAACATTAAACACTGGAGGAAGAACACGCATTGTGAAGGCCAGTTCTAGCATCACTACAAGCCACGAGAGGACTTTCTCACTGCTGCTCCTGCCATGAATTTTGATGGTAACCATAGAGCACTTGCAACATTGTGAGAAAGTCACAGACCAAGAATATTGTATCTTAGAAAAAGTCTCTCTAGATCATTCTTTTCAAATATCTTCTGATTCAACGTTATAGAAAAGGAAATCTGTAACCATCTTCTGGCAGCTCTGCAACGTAATGTTCTAATGTTCCCCTTAATAAATGGCCAAATGCTACCAGGTCTCCTTTAAGGAAAGCCATCAAAGCTACCTGAGCCCCTGCCTGGCTGAGATGGCCATACTCCTCATTCAAATAAAGGCAGCCATTTCTTCACCACTTTACAGGAACCCATCTAAGAGCCTGCTTTTACACCAGCCAACTTTGGGTACAACTTTCAGAGTTAAAGATTGAAAACATGACTTCTTACCAGCTACGTGCATATCATCCAAAACCTTGTGTGTAGACAGAATAGTCTCTCTGTGTCATTTGCATTATAGTCCTTCTAAAGTGGGTTTTAGAGGTTATGACCTTGCTTTACGTGCACGTCTTGTCCATAGATTACTTACAATAGCCTCTCTCTTAAAAACAAAAAGTTATCAATTATATTTCTCCCCCACACTTTGGAACTAAGACAACCAGCCCTCCACATTACCCTGGTGCTCAAATTTGGGGTTAAAATCAAAGTGATTTATTGCCTTGGGATACTCTACCAAGGGTGCCCAGCTCTGCAAGCAGGCTCAAAAAAGGAAGCTTTCATCACTTGGTTCCTAATAAAAACATTTGAAAGAGAGGGAGGAATAAAATGGAAAACACATGCGCGACGCAGATGTTGTAGGAAAAATCTGTTTGTTTCTAATGCGCTGGTGAAATTGGTCAAGACCATCACATCTGTTCTGAAGTACAGTAAACACAAACAAGGCCACAAGGGAACGCAAGGATTCAGCAGAAAGGAGGTAAGGGAAGAGGCCTTTGCCCCACACTGGCCACCGTGGAATGTACCCTCATACTGCGTGAGAAACCGAGGTGCCAACACATACCCCTGGAGCTCCATGGCCCTGCTCTTCTAAGCATGAGACAGAGGGATGTGCTCAAAACAACTCGGCACCAGGTCCTTGGGAAAGCCGTTCCCATATCTAACTACATCCATCTGCTTTGGGACACAGACACAAATCCCATTGCAAATTTTCTTCTGAGAAAATAGATCTTATAAAAAACCCCCTAGAACAGCAAACAGACAAATCAGATGCTTTTTCATTAGATTCCACCCCCCCACACACACACATACACCAGATATTAGAAAAACTTTGGTCAGCATAGATGGAAACTATATTTTTGGAAACACAAAATTCAAGCATGTGTAAATCGGGTACAGCCAAGCACTGTCCATTCTGCAGAGAAATGCCTCCAGAACATTCCCTCTCAGCCCTGCAGTTACAAACAAATCCTTTTCCTATATAGGCAATCAAGTTTTAAGTAGGAATTCATGCTTTCAATAGGGTATCAAAGTCAATGGCAAGTTCTACTAAAACTTTCTGGTACTTTCTGGGAGCAATTGTTGCAGGCAGCTATTTATAAAAGAAACTCAAGATAAGAAATCAAGTCTGAAAAACCTTGATATATTTTATTTGCCCTGGAAATGCATGTAATGAAGTGACACGCTGAAACGGAGGTGTGGGATAAAGATGCAGCTACCAGGGAAGAAGCAGCGTGATCAAATAACTCATTTTCCTCTAAACTTCCTCTAGAAAAGAAGAGAAAGAAGGTGCTCTGTGGATCCTCAGAGGTAAAAGTCACTATGTAACAACTCAGTATAAGCAAGGCAATTTTATACAGAGCAAATATCTAGTAAGATTAATTACAAAACAGTGTAAAACAATAAACTTTCCCTTGCCATGCCCAGTTGCCATTTTCTTTTAAAGCCTCATGACCTCCTCACCGTGCCCTCTAATTGCAGCATTAGTTATACACAATATATTGTGAAGTAAAATGAACAATGATCATCCATGCCCAAACTTTATATATAGATTTTAAAAAAACATTGCCGAATGGGCTATTAAAAGTGGATGCACCTTATTGATTCCTCCTTAAGGCAATTTACAGTTAGACAGCACTATTTTCTCAATAGCATTAGAACAAAAATGGCTTGTATTTATCTTGTTGGCAAGGACAAAGCACATCAGTGCATTAGAGCTGAGATTTGTACCTTGTACAAACAGCACTGAGAGCCTGTCCGTGGTCTCTAGCCCAGAATTGCACACGTGCTAACGTGTCGATACTTTAAAAGCTGAAAATTAGTGAAAGAAAGAAATAATTTTGCCATACAATTGCATTATCAAGTGATTCCCTATATTCTTCATTCCTCAGTGGGGCTTCAAGACAAGCAATTACAGAAAACACATTCACGGCAAAATGTCTGGAGATTTAATAGTGCATTTCATCAAGCCAAAAATATCTTTATCCATGGTACTTTAGTTGATGCTCCCAAAGAGGAAAAAGCAAATATTGTAGGGAAAGACAGCTACAGAGACCGGGAGAAGAAGGAGAAGGTATCTCAACTGATAAATCAGAAAAGGAGCTCAGTTTGACTAGTTCCTGGTTCAGGATAAGACCCCCAGCTAACGTGCCCTCTTCCCTCTTAGGCCTCCTCTTACACATCTTTTTTCCAGGTCCATTCAAAGAATTTTTTAGAAAAAAAATGCAAGAGCATTGCATTTTGCTTAATTCAGTGAGAAACCCACAAAAAACCATGCTGCACTTGCCAGTGTTTATTAAAGATCTACAGAAGTTCTCACCTGCACATCTGATTGAGTCGTGCTGAACTCTAGGTGACTACTCTAGGTGACCCTGCTCTGGCAGGGGGGTTGGACTAGATGATCTTTCAAGGTCCCTTCCAACCTCTAGGATTGTGTGATAGGATTCTGTGCTTAACAGTTCCCAAACCCTCTCAAGGCACACGTTTTTATAAACAGCCTTTGTCAAACCCACGCTTCCCAGAGAGTTAAGTAGTGATATAAATATTAGTCATCGTAATCAGCCAAAAGACAGATTGAGAGAAAGGTTTACTTTTGCTGCTTTGGATCAAGGTTAAACATGATAATCTTTATCCCTAATGACTGCGAATATCATTTAATCCAGCCACTGACTGAACCACGAGGTTAAAACCAAGCAGGGACACTGCTGAGGCCATCATGACATTAAGTCACCAAGAGCACTGATGCATCAGAAAGGCCAAAATGACTGGAGTTTATTCCTAGCAGACACTTATCCTTCTGTATCACCAACCACTGCCACTGCTGCATTGCTAGGCCACTCTCCACCCTCTTTAGTAAGTTGTGGGCAACGGGAGAGGAACTGCTTGAGAGAGTCCAGTGCAGAGCCACAGAGATGATGAAGGGAGTGGAACATCTCCCTTTTGAGGGGAGGCTGAGGGAGCTGGGGCTCTTTAGCTTGGAGAAGAGGAGACTGAGGGGTGACCTTAGTAATGTTCATAAATATGTAAAGGGTGAGGGTCAGGAGGATGGGGACAGGCTCTTCTCAGGGATGGCCAGTGACAGGACAAGGGGGAACGGNCTGGAGACATTCAAACCCCAACTGGGTGCATTCCTGTGTGCCCTGCTCTAGGTGGTCCTGCTCTGGCAGGGGGGTTGGACTGGGTGAGCTTTAGAGGTCCCTTCCAACCCCTGACATTCTGTGATTCTGTGTGCTGCATGTCCAAGTGCCTCCCGATAAGACTCGAGCTGCGTTTGTTCCACCACATGCAGCAATGCTGTGTCCCAACATGATGACACCCTGATTTTGACCTGCATTCCTCTGTCGCTCTGGTTTGGAAACCTCTTACTTCTGTGTGAATGCCATCTTTCTCTCATACTCATTACCATCGACACTGGAGATTATTTCCAATCAGGTAAACAATTTTCTCATTCTGATAAATTCTGAAGTGGATCCATGAAATGTATTTACTGTTTTGGGGATACAACTGTGAAAATCCAACCTCATGTCTGTCTATTACGAAGGAGAGCTTTCAGACTAGAAGGTACTAATGCCTCAAATGTATTCCTGCAGTAATAAATTGGCCCATATTCACTTAACACTATTTATTTTGTTCTGGATGCATTTAGCAGATAACATCAGAGCATTGAAATGCCTCGAACAAGTTCAAGAGTCAGTGTCCTTGAGAATAACTGATCAGCTGCAGCATGAACCAATATCTGAAAGCTCTCGATAACCAGAGACCACTGTGCTTTTTTGACAGTTTCTGGGAATGCATTCTAGAAAAACAAGGACTTATCTCCAAAGAGCCTAGGGAGACAATGGGAACCACAGAAACACCGTATCCTCAAAACACTAGAAAAATTAGTGAAGCCTTCTCCAAGGGGTGTTTATCTGACACTTGCCATTTGGAGGTCAGTGGAAGGCAGGTCGGGCAGCCCTCCTCTGCCAAAGCTAAGGAGATGCTCTCTGACCTCTGAGAAGAGAGGCGTTTTTGTCACGCAGAGATCATGCGTGTCCGAGAACAATTCCCGTGACCAAACGCAACTGGCATGTACTCCAGATTGGAATCAGGACACAGAACAACAACAAAAGCCCTGCAGCTGCCTCGACGTCATACATTTGGATTGCACAAGTCATCAATAACATTCTTCTACTGCTCAAGGTCCCTACAGCCATTTCTCTTGTTGATGACTGAATGTGATCGCCTCCTGTCTCCATCCATGCCTCCAAACACACACGGTGTGTCTGACCAGGATCACAGAATGGTAGGCATTGGAAGGGACCTCTGGAGATCCTCTAGTCCAACCCCTGACACTTCATGAGCTCTTTGTTATGGTGCCCATAAGTACAGATGCTAACAGGTAAAACACACAACCACAGTTATGCCTTGTCCAGCAGATCAGATTTTCCTACCACATTCCTCATACAAACACACACCTCACCAGTTCCATATAATGCCACCACTATAGAATCGGTGAAGCATTTGGGAGCTTTGTTTAAAGGAAAAAAAGAGGAAGCTTTTGGAACAGACACAAGCAGAGGCATAAAAAATCTGTGCAACATTCATCTGACCGTAACAGAGCTTCAGGTCTCACTTCAGGCTTCTGGAGCCGTATTTAGTTACGTCTTTATCAAGTGCTTTAGGAAAAAAAGAAGTTGTTACAGAGATAAAGAGTATGCCACAGATGTATTATTTCTTTTTACTAAAGTAAATACTTATTAATATAGTGGAGATTGCTGATTTACAAAGTGCTGGGACTGATCCCAAGTGTCACACCCATGCATTAACTTACTTTCTTCACATCAGTGTGAGCTGAGGTTATTCAAAGCCTCCTCGGAAAAGCCCTACGAAACAGCTGTGTTTTGCACTTTTAACTGTTCTTCAAGCATTTACAGGCAGGATACTTTAGTAAATACACCGATAATACATCCATGATACAATCCATTTCTATACTATTGAAAGGGAAGTTGATTTTATGACTAAAGCTTGGTTTTCAGTGAATACAGCTTCTTTCCAAAGCATCTGCATCAGCGGTAATTATCGCCGTTAACCGAATGAATCTGTGGTTCACCAAATCCATACAAGCAAAATACAGGGTCTACTTCCAATTCAGAGAAGGTTCCTAGATGTCAAACAGGACATTCCCCTCTGAATCAGCGCTGCTGGTTCTTTGAGGCATTTGTTATATTTTGCAAACTAGACAGTGGCAATTTGCCTGGCTCCTCCGAGTGATTTAACACTCATTCAGAAACAAGCAGAGACAATTGAACAACCGGCATACGAGCACTCCTGGAGATTATTTTTTAATGTGTGGAAGGTGGAGATTTTTATCCAAGAAAGTGGCTTTGGCTGGAAGAGGCATAACGATCATCTCACAGATGGTCTCCTGGAGCTCAAGCCAGTGAACGCTAAAAGGCAAAGAGCACAGAAGCAACAACAGGGTCATCTTCTGCTCCTCTGAATATGGTTGTCAAGAGGAAAACGGAAACTGGTTCAGGAATTTTTGTTCCTGGGGATACCAATAACTTGAAGGAGCTGCTTTACAAAGCCATTTATGGCAGCTATGAGAAACATTTAGGGCTCACGAAACTCCATTAGCCAGCACCAGCAAATGAGCAAGAATCACACTCAGCCAGTTGAAAGACTGCAGGTGAAGAGCCTCTAGCCCATTCAGCAATGTCCTGGTTCCCTATGAAACACCTTAAAACGCACTAATTGTTTCAAAGGCTTTACAGATCAGCAGAATAAGGAAAGCACAATCCTATAAACCATAGAGACACCAGGCTGGTGGTGGAAACTTCACAAAAGCATGCCCACGTTTGGATTGAGCTTCCTTTTAAAAACCAAAACTCACGTTTAAAAATTCAGCCTGCTGTACGGGGCAATGCTCTAGGATGGACAACTAGCCCAAGTTCTTTTCCTGGATATTGCTAGAGGGTAAATGGAAATTCTCTGAAATTCATCACCAAGTTTTACCAGTCCTCCAAATCTTTGCTTTGATCACCTGATGTCAAACCACCCTGCTGTATACCGGCCTGATGTCCACAATGTCATTTAGAGTAGGAAAACACCTGTGTTTGAATAAGCTACCACAGTAAACTGGGTCAGCAACTACTCATGGAGAAGAACAGGCCAGGCCAATTTTATTCAGTACTGGGTTCATCTCCAAGGATGCTTGTGTTGTTTATCCTTCAATGCCCATATCACTCAAATCCCCATTAAACTGTGCAGAATTCAAATAAATCAAGCTCAGCATGTCTCAGGACCGTAAAAGCCTTCTGATCATTTGGACCATAGATCTCTCCATCTTGTCCCCTGCTCCAGCAGTAGCAAAGAAAAGCAGCCAGGACAGCAGTGAAGAACAGAAGAATAACTCTCATGATATTTTTTGGTCTTTCCATCAAACTTTGCCACTGAACAAATTCTAGAGCCAGGGGGATGTGGTTGTATTTAATGGCACTTGATAGATATTTTGTCTACAGATTTCCCCTGCTCGCTCTCTGAACCCATGCAAACACTGTGGTAACGAGTTCAAGGGTTTTCAAAAAATTCTAAATAAAACTTGACACGGCTTGTCAGGGGCATGACATAGACATTAAAATGTGCTGTTGCAACACAGTGGTATTTATGAAAGAGCAAACAGAAGAAAGCTAAAGGCATTGGTGTGATGCTTTGAAAAGGGAAGGCATGAGCCTTTGCTCAAGGGTTTCTTGACCCCTTTTGCAGGAAGAAACTCATCAGTGACACAGGGCCATGCCTCGAGGGGTGATTAAAAGACCCGTTCTACAAACATTTAGAGGCCAGCTCAGTGGGATCCCTCACATCCTTGAAGCAAAGGAATCGTGTGAATATTTGCAGAATGCCCCTTTGCTAATCTTTGACACTTTACGAGCACCAAGTATTTGTTATCGCCTTGGGCAACCTGCTGACTCTCAAAGAGATGTTACATTCCTATTCCAAGGAGGATTCAGCAGAATTTGGATCCCACAGCAAGGTGGATGACACCAAAGGAAGGCCAAGGGAACAGACCTGTTAAGACACTAAGAATTCACATCTCTTGCTTTCCTGGTTGGCCAATACATAGTTCTGTTTTGAAACACAACTTATGCTTTCCCAATACTGTCTTTAAGAATATGAGAGTTTTTCTTCCTCTAGTCATAAAGATAAAATAAAATAAAAATATAGCATGAGACAGGCTTTTACCTCCCACCCCTGCCCCTGGACATGGTACTACACAATGCTATTGTATAAAACCAGTCACTGTCCAAAGGCTGCTGGGACAGCAAAGTTGTCCCAAGTCACAGATGCAGTGTTACCCCCTATGCACACACAGAAACCTCTCACCTGCCACTCAAGGTGGTTTATTGAAGCACAGTTGGACTGTCAGACACACAGGCTGAAGCTTGGATTGGTACAACCTCTGCAGCAAAACCTCCCCATGGGAATTTAGTGTTGTGAGGGAAGATGACCACCTTGAAGAAGAACTTTCTCAGGCAGGTTTTCAAGCTCCCCAGAAGAGAGAAGAGCTCTGTGGGAGTGCTCACAGAGCAAAGAAGAAAGCAGAAGGTTTAAAAGGGCTTGTTTGGGGCTTTTCTAAGTACATTCCCTTGTTTAAGATTAGAAGGTACTGACTTTTGCTACACTGCAGAGCAATTATAAAAATAATCCTATTTACCTGGTATCTTTTATCCGGAGAGATCCAAGGGGTATTTATGAACCATACGCCAAATGTTTCAGCTCAGGAATGTGTGCAACTGCAACCAAACACCTTCTGGGCTTGTTCAGCTCAAACATTTATTTGCACGTGCAAACATCAGCTATGTGTTTCATTTCATCTGCTTTTAAACAAGCAAACGAGAAAACACGCTGCTGCTGCTTCAAAACCATTTCCAGAAATGAAATTCATGTGTTTTTAGGAAAATGCTGAAAAAGCTCCACTAAGATACAACACCCTCTAGTAAAACTACCAATTCAAGTATGGTCCTGCTACAGATTCCATAACTATATTTAATTACACCCATGCATACCAATTTACCTCCCTTTCTCCGAGGTTGTTTTATTATTGCTTGACAAGAATATCTCCCAGGCAACTCGCTTGGGGGAGTGGTGACAACTGCTGTTTAATCAGTACAGAAATTAGCTTCAGTTCTGCTTAATGGCTGAACATTCACCCGATGGCACGGACTTCGGTGATGTTTAACTCTGAGGATGAAGCAAAAGCAAAGAGTTTAAACCTCAACCTTGTTTGAGAAGGAATCGCGATGAAGATGAAATAAATAAATTAATTGAAGAAGTATCAGGTAGCAACAAAAACTCAGTAATGCTCGTTTTCAGGATAGTGTTTGAAATAAGCATAGTCTTCTTGGCCAAATCCAGTGACACAATTCCTAAAGTGAACTTCCTAAGGGAGTGCTGAGGGTGGGAGGATTCCTTCTCCCACTACACAACTGCTTTAACATGCGATGGCTGGAACAGCTTCCAGCAGCCCCTGCTGCCCTGCTCCAGCCTGGGGCACAACAGCACAACCCTCACTGGATCACAAATGCTTCCAGATGCACTCTAAATAAACTCAAGTGAAAAACCCACCAAATTACCTACCCAATTCCTGTGCAACTGAGTCTCCCAGGGAGGTCGAGCAATGGTTGTGGGCTGGGGAATGCAGCTCCCAAATCTGCTGGGAAGCCCCAGGGACATTCCCTTCCAAGCCGTGAATCACTGAAAAACTGCTGCTGCTGAGGCTGGGAAGGGCAACACTGCTCCGAAAGCCTTATGGCCTCCCTTAGACACTGCAAGGGGAAGGCAGAGAGGGCTCAAGCAGCCACTTGATGGTTTTCGATTGAAATTCTGACTTGGGGCTTGATAGCTTTGCCAGGGAAACAAATTGGGCCTTTTGAGTCTGTTGAGAACCCAAACTGTACTGCATCAGTCTCATGTTTTCTTGAATAATACTTGGAGAACTGTCATCTCAGAAGATAAATCAGACCATCCTTCTCAGCACAGGGTAGGTCATTATTATAACGTGCATGAAAAATACCTAGAGGAAGGATGCTACTCATTCAAACAAAAGCTAAGGTGCTCTCAGTAGGCACAATACACTCCTGGAGTTGAACCCTCAAGTGAACTGTTTGTATCTGCTCTGTGATAGCTGCTGTTATCTGATGTTCTGCATCTGAATTACTGCAATAAAGTAGTGCTAAACCTCTACTACTCAGAGGCCAGGGTCAGTTTACTTCAAGTGGACATGATTAATTTTTAGAACTGTATGAGTAACTCTCAATTTTATGCCTGTGTCATACATAAAGTTCACCAACTTTACCGTTTTGGTTGGGTTTTGGGTAACAGTGATTTTTCAAGCCTTCCTCCTGAAATAAAAGTGAGGACCAAACCAATTTGTATTCTCTGGAAACGAACAATCACGAGTCCCCAGCAGATGTTAAACTGCATGCTGCATTTAAAAGGCATGCAAGGCACGAGTGTATGAGGGGGGGGGAAAAAAAGTTGGTGCATTAGTAATGGGATCGTAGCATCATTTCTCCTCTCTTTTCTTTCCAGTAAAAAATATTTTGTGAGAAAATTGGGCTGCTAAAAAAAAATACAAAACCACAGTACGTAGCATCAGCTGTTTTAGTGCCTTGTTCACAACAACAGAAGAAGCCCTTCCTAAGTGCCATTAGATAATATGAAGGCTTTAATACAGAGTTAATTCTTACTCCGCTTTGCACATACACACTGCTTTTCTGCTACACCACCACCCACCTACTGTGCTCTTCAGAAGTATCTGCTCGCCATTAAACTGACAGTTTTCCGCTTTCCTAATCTGCTTTGACTCTTCAGAGTGGATTTGGCCACACATGAAGTTACACTGATACATCAGTTTACATCCACCCATTCACTTACACCAGAACCCTCTCGATGCTCGCCCCCTTACAGGGGGTGGAGAGCCCTGGGGCTCCTTCTGGAGACCCTTCCCCATGGAGGCTGCCAGTGCCACCATCTACTCTGGCCACTCTGTCACCAGGTCATCGAAAGGAACGCTGGCTCCCACCTCTGCTGTTCCTGCAGGGAATCTGGGAGCCAAAGCCTTGGCGTCGAGGGCTGCTGCAGAGAAACTGTCTCAACTTGAAGCTCTTCAGAGAGGGCAGGGAGCAGTTTCACCAATCAAGAAGTTCAAGGCAGAGGAGGGGGAGTGTGTTCCAGCTTTTAATATAAACACGAGAAGCTCTGCTCAGCCAAGTTGAGGGTTTTTTTGTCTCCTTTGTAAGGCTCACCAAGGTGTTCCACACGGCAGAACAGAACAACAGGGTTGTTTAGCACCCCAGGCAAAGAACAAATGTTTATTAACTGAGAGAAAATATTCCTGCTCAGACATGGCCTGGCACGTACAGCTCTGATGAAAAGTCACTCCAGCCTTCTACATTAATCAGACTGAGCTCTTCATTAAGAGTAAAAGAAGTGTCTGCTCTACATCTCCACCATAGCTTTTAGTTTATTTTTTTTTAATAATATACAAGTTTTTCCTTTTTAGTTTTAATTAACCTGTCATTCCTACCTGTGGCCATTTTCTGGGTACATCGTGGCTTCAGTAAAAATACGGTCTCCTAGTCCTTTTTACTTCTAACTTCCCTTCTTATCTCTTAAGACACTTGAAAATACGATATCTTATTTTAAATACTTCAAGAAAACATATGTTAAACAAACCTAAGAGGTTTTTACTGTCCAAAGCCTTAGCAAAGCGCAGGTGAAGCAGAATGGATTTGAGATCACTGGTGCAAAAAGAGCAAAGACTTCAGGACATGAAGCTGCTGCAAAAACACTTCTTTACACTTACTGTTCTACTTTAAAGCTAAGCACATGGACCGGCAGCCAAAATTCTGCTCAAGTTAAGAGTCAAAGTGTCATCCCCCCGCTGGCCAACCCCACACACGCAGTTTCACTGTGAAGATGACCTAAATTTCTTTCTGGGGCAATATCCCTTATTTGTGCTTCCTCTCTACAGTACGAGGTTGCAATGTCCCTCCCACATAGGCTAAGGGCAACCGCTGAATTTGGATGAGTAATGACTGGCTGGGCTGAAATGTCTCCACTAAAATGTTCCCCCACCACAATGTCTGAAGCCTTCTTTGTTTTCTGGCTTTTAGTTCAGACTACAAAGTCCACCGATTCAAGCAGGCACCCCATGCTTAAACCAAAGATGTGGTCTACAGAAAGTTCATGCTTGCTTGGTAACACAAACAGAGCACGAAGTCTCTTGGAAGGGACTAAGGGAACAGAAACAGGATGACATGCAGGAACAATACACCTTAAAAAAACACTGAGCTGCAATACAAAACATGATACAATTACCTGTACAAAACAGGGCAATCAGCATTTGTCTCAATAGCACTATAGCTCCTAATTGCACCTAATGATCTTGCCAGGTAGCAAGTTACTCATCAGATATATCACCTCAGCACAAGAGTTCAGATGGTTCTTGTACAAAGGGCACATTTTCCAGAGAAAGGTAGGAAAAGCCAGTTAACTATCCCAGACCACTATGAGACTCTGTCCTGACTTCACTGTCTTCCATTCATAGAAGATTGGTTACAGTAATCTTCTTCACAAGCAGCCTTAGAGGGAGTCTATGACCCCAGGGCAGACATTTTGGAAAACCTAAAGATAACTCCCTGACAGAGAAGCAGTGCTAGTATCAGAGATGTCCAACACATCCCATATTCCACATCAGCTGCCCATGGAACAGCATTTTCAAAAAAGAAACACCAAAAAGAGCCCCCTTCCCAAACCCCTTTGCTCTTCCGAAAACTGAGGAATGAGACAACTCAAGAAGAACATAGCTTTACTCCACGAACCAAGGTCTAAGTGTTAGACCTCCATGTGTCTTATGCAGAAAGGATTCAACAGTCTGCAGTGTTGGCCATGGGCATTTAACCATACGCAGGCAAGTACCAATTTGAAATGTGGGAAGGAACCCAGAAATCTCTCCCCAGAGATGAACATATGGAATTCAACCACATTATCTGCAAGAACTTGGGAGACATCCCATCAACAGGTTAGAACAGCCTTGACATGTCTGATGCTTCAGCAAGAGCCCTGTGGGAATGGCTCATGCCAACCTGGGCAGCTTGCAAGCATCCAGCTTCCACACAGAAGATCAGAAGCCCACAAAGTCACCATGGTAGAGAGAAGCCATTAACAACTGCAAAGCCAGGGGTACAAAAACAATTCTCTCTTTGGAAAGGTGGGCCACAGACCCATTAAAGGCAAAGGAGCCAATACAGATTTAGAGCTGCCAAGTAGCTCTCTAGCTTCAGTGTCCTGCCTCTCTCCTGGAAGAGCTGAAGTAGCTTAAATCCTGTCTATACAAGAATACTACATGCTTTTGTAAGTGCTATCAGACAGTGTCCTGTGGGCCAGTGAGCCCAGCAAATGACTGCTCTATCAAACGCAGGCCAGAGATCCACTGCAAACACGGTTCATATGATGACGGGACATGAGAAGTTCCTCCATCCTGCCACTCTCCAGAGATCGACATAAAGCAGACTCTCTGCAACATCACTCACTCCACAATCTCAGTTCAGCTCCAAAAGTCACACTATGCTTAGAAACATAGAATCATTATGGTTAGAAGGGACCTCCAGGGTCATCAGGTCCAACCTTTATCCCATCATATTCCTAACCATTGGACCATCAGACCATGGCCTCAAGTGCCTCATCAACCCGTTTGTTGAACACCCCCAGGGACGGTGACTCCACCACCTCCCTGGGCAGCCCATTCCAGTGCCCAACCACCCTCCCAGTAAAGAACTTCTTCCTAATCTCCAACCTAAACTTCCCCTGATGGAACTTGAGGCCATTTCCTCTAGTCCTGTCATCAGCAATTTGGGAGAAGAGACCAACACCAGCCTCACTACAACCTCCCTTTAGGTAGCTGTAGAGGGCAATAAGGTCTCCTCTCAGTCTTCTCCAGGCTCAATAACCCCAGTTCCCTCAGTCAGTCTCCATAAGGCTTGTTTGCCAAACTTCTCCCCAGCCTCATTGCCCTTCTAAGGTGTGTGCTTCTCAGGTGTGGCCCTACACACAGTACCTCCTCTGACTTCTCATTAATTCAGACCTAACTCTGCACATCAGCATGGCCATTTCTTCCAGACCAGAACAGAAGCCTTTGCATACGCAGACTCCTGACTGTCTGTTCCATCAGCTATGTGCAGAGATTGATCACTTCAGCTTAATAGTACCTTTGATGCTCTGTTAATCCTACTGCTACTCCAGGAGGCAACTAACAACACTCCAGAAATCAACACTGTCGATCACTTCTAATTCACACGGCCTACTCCAAGACTCCAAGGTTTGTACTGGGAGTGACCATCTCCATCCTAAAGAACCTGAATTGCCTCCCTAGGCTTTCTGAGCTCTCACTTTTATTATACTGATGCCTGCTGTGCACAGTTTGGAGATAGCTCACTGGTGATTTAAATGAAGGCATTAGATTCACACTCCAGAGATGGAGACACATCTCCCTCTGCATATCCTCCGGTGGGGCTGGCAGTGCTGGGCATAGGGGGTCCTTCAACCTCACTCAGGAGCGTGTGTCTGAACTTGACCTCTGGTCCTAACCAGGCTTAGTGACACAGAGTTCTGTTGCAAATATAGGATTAGGATTGAAAAAGAGCATGTGAAAAGTTTCTATTTCATAAAGCACTTTTGTTGGCAGAGAAAAGTTCCCCAGAAAGGTCAAAATTGGGTGCTACAAGCCAGTTGCTATAGTTTGCATACGTATTCTGTTAAGTAGAGAATAATTTCAGGTATGAAATTGCTGGGGAGGTCTTTTGAATTGTATCACTGCGTGTTTGAAAGGTGATTAATCAAGCTCCTCAACTTAGCCTTAGGGAAACAATAATTTCTTCTCGTTATTTATTTATTTGTTTAACATTTCATTACAGCCAAGGTTTAGGTTTTGAACCCAGTGACTAACCAAAACAACATACCTTCTGTTCTGGGAGGTGAAAAGTAGAGATACCTTGAAGCTGAAAAGCAGCAAGATCTACCTTCCATTTAGTCCCATCATCGTCTCCTCCCTCAGCTTCCTACTCTCTCTTTGCACCAGGTTTGGATCCAGCTGACAGGTTGCATGGCGCTAGTTACCAACCTTATCTTCACTTGGTAATCCCACATATCTTTAAGAGGCACGAACAACTTTGCAGAGCATAATTGTGAATAGCCCGTGAGCTTAAGGGAGTGAGCTCTGACATGGGTCTTTCAGGTCCTTGCACCTGTAAAGGACAGAAAGGCACCAACTTCTCTACTCCACAGAGCAGGAAGTGAGTATCAACGGAGGTGCAACCACACAGGAAGAACTTTCCCCTCAGCAAGTGGTAGGGCTAAGAATCAAAGTCAATCTTTTATATGCTGCTCCTGCTTGTTTAATTCCAGTAGTTCACATTATGCTTTCAAGAAACACTGAGAAGACTGGATTTAAAATAATAATAATAATAATGATAAAAATAATTGCAAAGGCTATGAACTTATTTTTCCTCTCACAGATAGGTACAAAGTCCTTGGATGTTCCATCAGTTTCTGGCCTGGTCTTTAAAGACATTAATATGCTTAAGTACCTGGGAATTAGGTTTCAATTATCACCATCCCCCAGAGGTGTTTTTACTTTTTCTTCTTCATTATGCAAAAAGCATGAAGCGAGATCAGGTTTTTATGAGCCCACCCACAAAGGCATCAAATATGCTGACTCTCAGTAAGAAATTTGGAATGAAGAAGCTATGCTTGGTAAATGTATTTTAATGTAAAGAAATAAAAAAGCAAAATACAACCTCTGAAGAGGTCCTTTTGCTCCAATGGCACAAACACAGGACAGCAATGAAAGTAAGGTGGCTTCCAGGTGTCCCCAACAGGTCACTCCACACAATTTCATCACGTGCCAGGGTGTAGGGTAGATCTAACTATTTCTGCTACCTTTTTTTTTTCCCCAAAAATTTTTAAAGAAAAAAGATCTGGCAGCTTCACTTTCATCCTGTTCTCCAGGTGGCAGCAGCACGAGGTGGGCAGAAACGGCATCATCACCCACCACACCTCCCTGGTGTTGAAAAAACTGAGCTGATTACCAGAACAATAATGCAAAACTCAAGGGGTGTAGACTCATAACAGGCAGTTAATACAATTATTAATAAATACAGCCATTTAGTAAAAACATCCATTTACTTTGTGTACGCACTAGAAATTTGAGGTCTCCTCGGAAATTATCTTTCATCCTCTGGGAATGGAGTCTCATGGTTGGCTTCAAAGATGCTGGCACAAAGCGCAGACCTTTTGTTTAATCACTCGCTTTTGAAGTGGAATATTAAGTCAAATGCAATTGAATATGAAAGGGAGAGGCCATACTGGAGTTGATGGGAACAAACGAAGCTAACGCAGACCATATCTGCCCTCTTCTCCCCAGCTATAAAGTTATTAAGGGAAGCATGCTTTTCCCATCTAGCCTCTGTAAAATGCTCCAGCAGGAAAGAAGTATGTTTTGGATGGAAAAAAAACTATGTTTCCCCGAGTAAGTTTTATTTAATTTTATTTTTTAACATACAACCCTATCCACAGGCTGTGTATCTAAGGCTGGCACTCTCAGAAGCACTGGCACTGGAACAGCTCTCCTCCCATTGTCATGAAATCACTGATATCGAGTTAGACTAGGGCCACATGAAAAAAAAACCAAACCCACGGGTAATGTTTTTAAAGAATTAAGGTTTCTATGGGGCAGATATGTGAAAATATGAATGTATATAGACATACATTTCCATGGATACACAATAAGTAAATACATACAGATATGCACCAACAACCACACCTCTGTGGACACTGGGGGTTGGCTTCCCCCCTCAGGACTGAGAACTTTTCCAGCACGCTACAATTTAGTATTTGCATTCCCTCCATCCAAAAGAAACTGAATAGCTTGAGCTGTGTTTTCGTTTGCTGATACAAATTGCTGTGCAAACAAAAGGGAACAACCACTAGAAGGACTGTACCAAATCGCTTAACTCTGACAAAGAAAACTTTGCAGGTCAAACAAAACTAAAAGGTTTCTTTTCCCCCTTTCCTGTAACAGCAACATTTTCTACTCTTTTCACAGACATTCAGGACACTGCTTAAAGGTTTCAAAATTTAAATAAAACTGCTGCATTGTCTTTCTCCAGTTAAATAAATGATTATAGATGTTACAAGTGGGAAATCTCTTGAGTGCAGAGAGATGGCTTTTTCAGTCGGAGTGCCCTGAAACTCCTCTGCAAAATGTTTGACCGTGGGTTTTTATTTAGCATTTGAAGAATTCCTTTTCCTTCCCCTTCTAAGCACTTCACCTCGAATGAGTTACTGCAGGTTGGGATCTGATGGGTTGAGGGACACGACCACATCCTTTAACTTTTGGCACTGGGAAGCTTATGTCGTTTGCATGAAGGAGATAAAACTGTGGTCCTGAAGAGGACACACAATCAGGGATTAGACAGTTCATAATGAGTCCTGACATGTAACATACAGTGAAATGCAGAGGCCACGTAGATCCAGGATGCTTCAGTAAGGAGACAAAAGCTTTCTCTGGGCACATAGAGAAATGCACGCCGTTGCCTGCCATGGCAGACAGGGAATTCTCCAGGCAAGCACAGATCCATGCATACCATACTGTAAATTATGGCCTGCTATAAATGAAAAATGCTGATTTGGGGATTGTTCACTTTGCCATAATTTTCCAAGAGTAATATCCTGCAGGGAACAGCCAAGTTAATACAATGTTTCCACTCAAAAATTGGCAGCCTGAGCGCGGCGCATTTAATGAGAGTTTGCCTGCTGATAAAATGTTATTGCAGAACATGCAGGCTGAGGAGAGCCTTTTATTTTCAGTCCTGGGATGTAACCTTAGCCTAGCAAACCCGGGTAACCAGCAACAGCTCTCTGGATTTGTAATACACCGTGTGTTTTCAGTCTGTTTTAAACACGTTCTGTAATTTATAAGGTCTTTCAGGCATTAGAAGAGCACAGACACTGTTTTGTCTGGTTTATTCTCGAAGGGAACAGCTTGGGACCTGCCATGGACACGACTCATACCCATTATTGTCACTCCCAGGGCTGATCACCTCCGACACAAGTATTTGCTCATCCTTCCTCAACCGACTCATGGCTGGCTCAGTATTTTCTCCAAACTTCCCATTTCTGGCACGGCGAGCGGGTAATTCACAGCAAATTGTGAAACTGCAGCAATGTACAGAGCAAAAGCCAGGATTGAGCAACTGAACTGGAAAAAACCCCAAAGTGTGAAAAAGCCCCTGCTGCTCTGCTGCGAGCGTGGCAGGAAGGTAACAGATGTGTGCAGCCCTCAAACCATCCTCCTCACCCCTTTCCCTACCCTCCACCCACAGCGCTCCTTTCGCATCTATCAGCTTCCATAAAGCTCACGAGCTGCTCAAGTCTGAGCCTCGCGGAAAGGATCTCTGTGATCCATCAGGCACAGATGAGGTTTCAACTTCTGCCACTGTCGCCAGATGACGGATCAGCGCGTGAACACAGAGAGCTCCAAGGATGAAGCCAAGTACCACAAAAGCCCTCTGGGCTGGGCACGGGAGGATGCACAGGCACACACTAACAAATGTGACACGTCCTCCTCAGGGAACTTGAGAGCTGAACGTGGTGGGAGCTGTGCAGAGTGACAGTTTGGACAGAATTGGTAAAATATCATTTTGCAACATAACTGTTTTACATCCAGCATCGTGCAGAGGAGGAAACGAAACCCCAAGAGCTGGCTTGAGGTTGCAGGCCAAGTGCTAGAAGCTGCTAACAAATACATGTGTGCGTGTGTCAGTGTGTGCGTGTCACTCCACAGCTCCTCTCTCCACCCCCGGATGCAGGGCAGGGAATCTGCTAATGCTTAAGTGGTGGGGAAGGTCAAGGATTTATTGTGGGAAAGCCAGCAGTAATTTTGCTGCCTCTCTGGAGTACTGCAAACAGCCAAACTGCACAGCTTAAGAAGGAAAACAAAAGTTACCCTTTAATTTAAGGCTTTAGAGAAACTGTAGCTCTACTGGTCTTGGAATCAACCACCCGAGGGTACAGACCCACTGCACGTTGCCACAAACCAGAGGCAGTAAGTTCTCCCTTCGTAAGCAGAGCTCCTTCTACATAACGTGACAACAAGCTTTCCAAAGGTAGAACTGGGACTTGAGAAACCTCCCTGGCTACAGGCCTGCCAAAACTCCAGTAACCCTCCCCGCCTTGCCTAAGGACTCCTTCAACCTTCCCTAGCGCTCCTCCAGAGGAGGAGGCATGCAAACGCTTTGGCAAGAGGCAGGAAGATCTCCTGGAGACTTGGTCTGGAAGCACAGTTTCCCTGAACACCAACCAGGAGGGATGAACCAAGAGAGATGTGGCAGGAGAGGTTTGCTGCCCACGCAAGCACCTCTGGTGACACACACAGAACTCTGGGGAACACCAAATCCTGACACCATTAAGTGTCCCAGGCAACTGCTGAGTGTCCCAAAGAGTGGACTGATGTATCTGAATGAATATTCAATTTCTTAGCTGCAGGGTGGCATCTCCAAAGATGTTATCTGACCCACCCCCTGGGCTGGTCCCAGGAGGAGAATGGCTCTTGGTCTTTGCTTTTGGGAGTCTGTTTTACCATGGAAGAGGGCAGCTACTGGGAAAGATCCCCAACACCCTGGCTTGGCAGGGGAGGCTGCGGCATCCCTGCAGCTGTCCTGGGCAGCAGCCAGGGGCCCTCGCTGAAGGTGCTTCATCCCATGTCCAAGTCTTTTATGAGTCCCAGACTCGTATAAGAGGACTGATGCCAAGTTCACTATGTTCTTGGTTTTACCAGCTGCCTTTTTTAATTAATTTAATTCATAATGGGATGAGAGACTACGAATAGCAAGGTGTGAAAGCCCTGCTTGCTTTTGTTCAGGTTCCTCAGTGTTTAGCTGGAGATGTTCACCCAACAGCCCAAGGCCTCAGACGGTGCCAGTGGGAGATGCAGATGTTTGTCTGGTAGGAGCAGGAGAGAAAAAGCATTGAAGAGCCAATCCCACGTATAAAGCATAGAGGATCTGGCCTGTGCCATACTCCTCTGTGTTAAACTGCTGCTAAGTGCCACAAAATGTGACAGCTCCTACATGCTTCATCCAAACACCTCCAGCAATTTGGTCCATTACCAAACCTCAAACCAGCTACTTTTTCGATCAGCTGCGTTTTAAACCTCTGTGCCCTTTCCATCACAGACAGTCAGAAACCAAGCACTTAGTGATTTTTGCTCTCTCCACCCTCCAGCCATATGACAAAAAGTCCACTATGGAAAAATTCAAGGGGGAACAACCAGCGTTGGGGCCTCCCTGCCTTTACTTCTTGTCGGAGTCGGTGGGAGAACCAGCTTCACGACCACCAAAGATGATCAGCAAATCTCGTTTATTACATCAATTAGCACCTTTTTATACAGTCGATAATTAGGTTCATACATATTGCAAAAGCTAAGCTCATTATTGGCTATCTCTCCAACTGTCAGCTCCTCCTGTTGTGTACACCTGCAGTTACAGTTCTCAGGCCAACTTTCTTATGCTTTGGTCATGTTGACATAACACCTCCTGAAGCTCTTTATCTTCTGGGCCTGTGTCTCCTTATTATTATCATCTTTGCAGTTTCTTGTTATTTTCAACAGGGCAGCTGTGTTCATGAGAACTGAATTGTTCACACAGTGAAATCTGAATTGCTCACAAGTTTTAGTTTCTCAGAAAACCTCCCAACAACTTCTCAGACTTCTCCACAAACAGACCTCCAGGTGACTGGGTTCACCAAAAAATCCACTCAGTACTATGCAGGTCTGGTGGCAACTTCTCTTCTTGCCACGATGATCAGGAAAGCAAGTTAAGGAGCGTCCACCAAATTTGAGAAGAAACCCCAAGGATGCTATATGACCCAGCTAGGCTGTGATGGCATATGGCCATGCACCCTGTCCAAACAGCTCGATCTTAAGCAGTGCAGGAAAAGGAGCAGACAAACCATGCCAGCAGTTGAAATGTCTTCTAAAAAGTCATTGAGAAGAAAATGCAAATTCAGTTGCTGGCCTCGCACAGTCCCATCGATAGGTGACAGAAAGAAGTGTTTTGTTTCAAAGGGATCATTAAGCCTTTCACTATCCACTTCACATGAACGCCACCAGCAGTACTGGTCAAGCCAATGTTTGGGCACGATTATGCTTCAAATTTAGATGGGAAGCTGTTGTACGTAACAGGAGCTGTGGAGACTTGTTTCTCTTTCTACTGGATTTAAATCACCAATAAAACAGGGCCCAGGACTGAGATGCAAATTGAAGCTTGAAGAATAAACATCTTCTCCATGACTCGTTTTCAAAATGCTATGGAGATCAAGGGGGTTTTTGTCTTGCTTGTCCAATGCATGTAATTTAAAAAAAAATAAATAAAAATAAATAAGAATTGTGGGGAGAGAGCACCTTTTGAATCCATATGATGGACAGCCATCACATGCCACTCTGCTCCACTCCTCACCCCAAAGGAAAAGGCTGCAGGTACAAATACCAGGGGGTGGCAAACGAACCATCACCACTGCCTGGGAGAGAGCAAGCCCTAATCACACAGCTCTAAGCTGCTTTTCCTCCCCGTGGAGCTTCCTTCAGAGGTGCAGGTCAGCCCTGCATGTCTTCAGCCACTCCAGAACTTCTGTCAAGGGCAACGGGCAAGTGCCTGGGCAAAGGAATGCACCCATCTTGGCTTGGGAGAAAATAAAGCAAACACAACACACCCAAGATTGGCATTGGGTTCCTTGGCCAGGGAGAAGCCTCCACCCCCTTCTTCAGGGCTTGATCTGGCCAGCTTGCAAGTATCCTTGTAACACGTTGGTTAAGTGCACAAGTTGTTCAGCATCTTTTGAAGGCTTCCTGGATAATTCAGGGCTAGTTTTTGCTTACAAAGCCCCTTTGTCTTCAGAAATCATGTAAGATCTGCAAAGCCACTACTGTCCTCAGATTTCGCCAATATATAAAAGGACCAAATTCTCTTTTGATGGAAATAAGCTATGAACTCCTAAGCCTCTATGGGATCAAACACTTTTAAAAAAAGAAAACGAGAAAGGAGATTTAAATATCACAACTGTTATCCTGGCATGCCGCATAAAGTGGTGTCACTTCAAAAAATGCAACAAAAACCCCAAATACCACCCTCCCAAACACCCAAACCAGAGTCCACCACATGCAAGTGCCCCATAAATGCCCTCTTTAAAACTTTATCCATAGTTGAATTTGGACGGCACCAAAAAATCTGATTTGTGTTCAGCAGAAGGGTTGCTGCTAACGCTGCACACAAACACAGTGCAGGTTAATTCTCAGTATTAATGAAAGCAGAATACCCCAAAGCTGTGTACTAAGACATATGCAGTCATAGCTAGTGGCACTTTCTAGACAACACATAGTTCAAAGCTTGATAGACCTTATTTTCTTGTTTGTTTTGGGGTTTTTCCCCTTTTTGGTTTTCTATTGCTCCACCACTTACAAACCCTGACAGACTTTGCAAGAAAATGCTATTGATGGATAAATTAAGAGGACCCTAAGGGAGAGGTTATGCAATCCCTTACCTGGCTGAGTTTTAACACAATGAATCACGCCTAACCCAAACACAGCTTATCAAGGAGACTCCAACCATGCCAGGCACCAAGCTGGGGCCAAAGAGCAAACGTGGAGTCGGGCCATGTGAGGATGAGAGTGGAGCAGGCAGAGCCCTTCCTCCCTGGCATCCATGGAGATGGGCTCCCACCCCATGGCAGCCCCTGTGTGGTGCTTGGCCATGGCTGGTGCTTACCCACTCCTTGGAAAGTCAGAGGCAATTAACAATGGACACATTTGCTGAAACCATCAGACTTCATGGTAATTTCCACATGTGCACACGTTGACACCTTTTAAGACCCCAGTATTTACATCTTGCTGTGGCTTCACCTGCCTCAGTTTCTTTAGTCCATGCACCCTGTGTTTTCTTGATTACATACAATTACTTGGGGTTGGGGGTGGGGATTAGACCATATCCAATCTGTATCATGGTGCAGACAGTTATAATACACAGATCTTGATTTTATAATCCTCTTTTGACTATCCCGTGGGAAATCCATCATTCTGATCCCTATACACAGTCAGCCCAGCCCACCCAAAGAAAATCAAAAACAACCCCCACCCCTCCCCAAAACCCAGAGCTTGCTGAAGGTCTGATACTTGAATTCAGGTAATTTTAGCTCCTCCTTGCTGTGGTTTTTTTCTTGGCCATATTTCTTCCAACACTTACTCTGAGACACTAAACCAAAATCCCCTGCTTTATTTACACCAGATTATGATTTCCACGCAGAATTCTTTATTGCAGTTACACAGTGGTCTGAAATAAACACCCAAAACATCAAAAAGCAGTTGAAAGAGTACTGCACAGGACTTCTCTACAAGAAGATAGGGAACAGCTGCCTGCTGCAGAGGTACGTGTTTGCTGTTCCTCCCTACAAATGAAACCATGCTATCAAACTGAAGACTTTCTCACAGGACTTTCAGAAGCCTCTGGTGTTCATCTATAGCTAAAGCAAGGTCCCTCCTCTTAGCACACCACATCACAGACAATCAGGAAACGCAGCAAGGGAACACGTGCATTTTAAACAAGCAGCACCAAGCATTATAAATAAGTCTGATGCAATGAAATATGGAGCCTACGAAATAACTTTCTAAGCCTTGGGAAGCTTCCTCCCCCTGGCATCAGCCCCTTGCTTTCACTTTGTGCATAGGTTGTGGAGAAAACCTTGTCTACAGACATCAACCCTACCTACCGCTGCATCCTTCCAGTGAGTCCCTGACCTCCACGTACTGGAATAATGTCACTGCCTTTCATTTTTCATTTGTAAATAGACTGTCCCCTCGATGTCTCTGTGAGCAGACGACCAGATAAATCCCCTGCCTGGTTAAGCCATGACGAACAAGGAACCCAGTTCCTCTGCCACTGGAAACTCCTTTCAAGATAAACAGTCACCAGGCTTCTAAGCTTTTCTGCCTCTCCGTCCCCACAAGCATTTTTAAGGTACATCTAAAGCAGCTTTTAAAAAATCCTACCAGTGCTGGGAAGCATTCCTTACGTAATATCAATTTTATCACCAGAGTGATTAATTAGAAATCAGGCAGAGGGAGGCTGCATTTTTAAAGGCATACATACGTTTATGAGATAAATCACTGCCTGCCTAATTACTGCTGTACTGCATTCAAAATACAGAATGCAAACAACAAAAGGACTATTAAAAATTATACTTTTGATTACAATGACTTTTTTTTTTTCTGTTTCAGGCAACTTACCATACACATGACATGTCTGAGCATCTCCACTAAAAATCTACTCATTTAATACACTACTGCAATACACATGGAAAATATTTCATGCACTGGAGCCCCCTGGCACATTAGTACCAGAACTGAGTTATTGAAAAGGCTTCTTGGGGACCACCTTGCTCAGCATTCCTTATCCTTTGTGTAGCAACACAAAGATGCCCCATGCAAAGCCTCCAGTCCCAGGGTACAGCCACTATCACTGCCTTTAGTCACCAGAACTTCATAGAATCATAGAATCATTATGGTTGGAAGGGACCTCCAGGGTCATCAATCCAACCTTTATCTCATCATATTCCTAACCATTGACCATCAGACCATGGCCTCAAGTGCCTCACCAACCCGTTTGTTGAACACCCCCAGGGACGGTGACTCCACCACCTCCCTGGGCAGCCCATTCCAGTGCCCAACCACCCTCCCAGGAAAGAACTTCTTCCTAATCTCCAACCTAAACGTCCCCTGATGGAACTTGAGGCCATTAAGTGTTTCAAAGTGCTTTTGGCATTTGTTCCAACAAAGGGTACCGAGGCGGTAGGACAGTTATCAATTGTAAACCTGCTCCACTGTCCTAAAGCACAAGTCACAATAAAGTGACTTAGCAAGGGAGTGTATCTGAAGACCAGGATAGGATTACAGCAAAGGAGTATCAGCACAAGCACTGGAGGCCATACCACAGTGAAGGTGTAAAGAGTAGAGGTTCAGAAATTATCCAAAAGTGGTCTTTAGGTGTTCATGCCTACCCGGCTCAGTCTAGGAGGGCAAAGGTTCACCAGCATTTTATGGCACCCCGACTTCACTAGGGCTTGAGTTCAGCTCTGAACACCCAGCTACAGCAGGTGAGACTAACTTCTGCAATGCTCCCTCCAAAGTTATCCCATTAACAACCCTCACTGGGGAGAAAGGATGCAAACCCCAGCGCTGCCTGTCCTTAGGTGGATCATCAGGACCAGCCCTGAAGCATACTGGGGAAAGCACAGGAACCTTGAAGGAGCAGAGACACCACTAGCAGAGCTGCTCCCTCTGGCCTCACTGGGAAATATTGGTAAAGAAGACTGAAATTCAGGCTGCAAAGCATGGGACTCATTTTTATGCAGTTTTGGATTAGCATCCATGCAGATTTTTGGCCACATGGTCATTTCAGAACACTTTCACAAAAACTAAAAGCACCATCCAGAAATTCCTGTCAAAAGAGAAAGGGACCAGCATACTTGTACAGCATTTTTCTGAGTTTTACGTCAAGAAATAGAAAACTGCACTTGTGCTTTTGTTTTATGCAATCTGATAAAAACAGTAACTGTGAGGTGAAAGTCAACAAGAGAACAGCCAGCAACAGTAATCTTGCACACAGTGCTACTGAGAGTAGCAATTCATTCCTCATAAACCCAAGTATGCTTACTCTAAACACATGGTTTTATTAATACACAGATACTCAGCTCTTTCTAAGAATTAAGAAGGGTCAAGGGTACAAAGACACGTGGTAAATGTATTAGCATAGAAGGTCTTCCTACACCACGGTGTCTTGAAAGGAAAACTCCTAAACAGAACATTGACCTTACACTACGAGGTTTTCAATGATAAGGTATAGCCTTACTGATCCCAGACTAGCTTAAAACCTTTCCTAGTCTTTCCTAGGACAGCAGTTTACATTTTATTGTACAGAAACATTTATAATGACCCACTCTAAGGTTTAACAGACAGCAAAACAGCATTACACACACATACCTCAACACCATTTCCTTGCTAACCTGTGTTATCAGACACAGGTGATGCACAAATGTAGTACGAGACCTTGTCCAAAATTCACACCCATAAATCCAAACTTCTGGCACTTGCAGTTACTCATGAGTTCCATTTCAATCATCTTCAGCAGCTCACTGCTGAGAAATGCCAAGTATCTGCCCTCGCCTGTCACGCCCTGCAAAAGTGTCCTCACTTGAGCCTCTCCAAACCAGCACTCCCTTCAACAATGTAATTTGCCCCCTGTAAAACAAGGCTCCCAAACCTGTGCAAACTCTACGCCTACACACAACTCCACCAATCTCAAAAGGATTACACAAAGACTTGAAATAACGCATCTGCCACAGCAGCTTGCTGATTTAAGCTATTGCTAATTACTTCCATTAACCACTTTTCTCAACTTCGGAATAAATTCACCCCCTCCTTCGACCACAGCATCCAGCAAGTGTTAAACTCCTACTCTCACTTTAGTTACATGCACTTTAAAAAATCTGTCTAATGTACTTGTGTAAGTGCTACATAGATGGGAGCTGCTTCTTACCGGGTGGTATAGCAGTTGCTGTAGTAACACCATTTCTTTCCTCAAGTATAAAGCAAGAGTGCCAGAGGCCTCTATAAACCAAGAACTGCTTATTACATATCATCTCGGGGCTATAGTAAATAATTCATTGTATCTCAGAGACAGAGGGAGGGAGGAAGGGAGATGTATGCACATACACACAGATGTTTCTTTGCAAGAACTCCAGTGTTAAAGTTCTGGGTCCAACATACCCAGTGTGCAAGTGGGATACCACTCAGCTCAATCAAGTTCATTCCAGCAAGTTTAGAGACACCTCCTTTTTGCTAAACCATGAGACCACCGCTTTGGCTGGCAGAAATCAATGCTGAAGCCACCCCACTTTACGTGACCTAAAGAACTCACCCATCCTAAACCCATCCAACAATCTATCTAGAACAGAAAGTGGAAAGACAGTTACCAGAACACAGACTTGACAGAATTACTTTTAAGCAAACCCAGTCAAAAGACTCATTTCAAGTCACAACACTGACACTACAATACCTGGTGATGTGATTCTAATTTATAATGCCTCCTATTTCAGGAGAATTACTTTTTGGCATAGCCTTCATATAACACAGTGTGGTATTCTGTATCAGTTTTTCCCTTTAAACTAGATGAGAAGAGTTTGCTTAGGCAAATAAAGTAATAAAAAACCTGATCCTGCAGTCCTGGCAGGCAAAATATCCACAGACTTCAAAGGAACATTATGCCTGAGGTTTGCTGGATTGAGCCTCAATAGAAGATGCACATCCCTGCTTCAGCGTTACTGTAATTGAGAAGCAAGAGTTCCAGATTTTCCTCTTTCTCCTCCAGCTCTCCGTAATGTTACCTTTTCCATAAACTCCTCTGCATGTAGCTGCAGTGCTTTCCTCCAAAGCTGCATGCTCTGAAGCTGGTGAGCCAGACTTAATTCCAGGCCCTCCTTGAACTCCACTTCACCACCCGCTGCCAAATACATCAGGAGGGTGGAGATGTAGGGAGAAGTTTTATCATAGCTATTGGGCCAGTCAAGAGCATTCATGTAAGAATTAGATTTTTCTGAGGTAAAGCACTCCTGAGACTGCATAGGTGAGGACTGGAGAATACATTACCCCAGGATACGTTCCTGCTTCTACTGGCACCCCCTGAATTGAATAAACATGGGCAAGTGATACCTCTAGCAGGACAGACCCTGTGCCTGTTTAGCAATGGGCATATATCTGCTCCCCTCCTCCCAGGGGCATAAAGCTGAAACTCCACCTACAGGCAGGTAAGGTGGCTCCTCCTTGGCAGCCCACGCTGCAGAGGTGGAAAGTCCATGCTCAGCTCTTCATTACACCTCACATCACCAACGCCACTGCACTGGATACGCTGAATATCACCAGCAATAGCAGAGCCAGAGCATTTCACTGCTTGATTAAACAAATGACATACAGAGTCTTTTCCTGCTCTCGTCTCTGCCTTATGAGTGCAGTCTAACAGCTACATTGTTTAATGCACTGTTAAATACCCCACGCTATTTATTTTCTTGCAGGAGAACTTCCTTCTCTTCCCACTTTGGATTACAGCCCATTTTGCATCACACTGTAGCTGATAATTTGTTATTTAACCCATCACGTGGAACAGATGAAGGGAGAATAAAAGAAAGTTAGGAAGTTAGCAGCTGTGAAAACAATTTGAAAGGGACCATACATTGTATTTATGGACAAAATTTAAGTGCTTCTGCATTATTTTTTTCTTAGAATGGCATATTAATGAAAGTAATTACACCTTTTTAAAGTTCACATTCTAATAACTGCTGTGGTTAAAAAAAAAAGACACAGAAAAAACTAACACCAGAGCAGAACTATATAGCAAACTTCAACTGTTGTTCAGTTTTCATACAAAACCCACAGTGAAGTTTCCCACTTGTGCTGACCTAGCAAGTGCCCCTCAGAGATAATGACAAGGTGCCTATGCTCCACTCCCAGGGCTCCAGCTTTGGTGTAAGCCCACCCCAGCCCAACCCAGGTGAGAGAGTTCTCGGCAGTTACAGCAATTGTAGCTCTGACCCATTCATTTTCATCTGACAGTATTTCATATTTTTTCTTATTTGAGTCATTACACCTTCCGAGTGAAAGTCTTATTTTATATAATTACATAAACACAATTGATGGCAGCAATTTATTCCAGGGGCTGAAGACGTTCATTGGCAATCTAACAACAGAGGGAATTATTGCTGACCATTTTACCAAAGCTTTTATCAAAGTTTATGGGCCATTAAGCCCAACGGTGCAACTACCAGTACGATATCATCACTCTCAATAGCGTGGTGCTGGCCTAGCACAATCCATTTTCTAACCCTGTCTATTATAACTTGTCTGTTTACTCAGAAGTCATGTTTGCTACTTGTGAATTGATCCGAGTCTTTGCAACAGTACAGCTCACACACAGGATCCAATTGGTGTCATAGTAAACCAGGAGAAAACAGCCAGAGTCCCTTCCAAGTGCCCATAACCAATTCAGGTTCTCTCTTTCTATAACAAAATACAGATGTTAGCTGAGCTTACAAGCATATGGGTATGTCAAGGGAAGTTCTCTTCCCCCTCTACTCCGCCCTGGTGAGGCCACATCTGAAGTTGTGCATCCAATTCTGGGCTTCCCAGCTCAAGACAGACAAGGAACTACTGGAGAGGATCCAGTGAAAGGCTACAAAGATGCTGAGGGGACTGGAGCATCTCTCCTGAGGAAAGGGTGAGAGACCTGGGGCTCTTCAGCCTGGAGAAGAGAAGACTGAGAGGGGATCTTATCGACACTTACAAATATCTAAAGAAGAGGTGTCAAGAGGGTGGGGCCAGTGGTGCCCAGTGACAGCACAAGGGGCAATAGACATAAACTGGAACACAGGAGTTCCATCTAAACATGAGAAAAAACTTCTTGAGGATGACTGAGCAATGGGCCAGGCTGCCCAGAGAGGGTGTGGAATCTCCTTCTCTGGAGACATTCAAACCCCACCTGGATGCAATCCCGTGACACTTGCTCCAGGTGAAACTTCTTTAGCAGGGAGGTTGGACTAGATGATCTCCAGAGGTCCCTTCCAACCCCCACCATGCTGTGATTCTGCCATGTATTAAATTCCATGAAACACATGGAGGCGGCTCTGTGGAACAGGCAACACAATAAAGAAGAGAATATTTCTCTCCAGAATCTCAAAGAATTCAGTTCTTGACCTGAGCTTGGCATTAGCATCTTCCATGCCCTGTGCTATCAGGAACCAATTTGGTTCATAGGAACCAATGAACAGACAGAAGAGACACACAGAAGGTGTTAATTAGCTATTTTTACTCTTAATTCACTGAACACCATGTGCTCATTGATGCAAACCAGACTGCTGCTGCTCAAATCAAGATGACCCTCATTTAGGAAAAGGGTCTGTTCTTCCTCTTTTGCTCTTGACAGATCTTTTAAGTGTCAGGGAGAATTATCCACCCATACTGATGGGAGCATCTTCCACACCGATGAACGCAAAGTTCCACGGTGCTGCATTAGTTCACCTACCATGGACAACTGTGATGAAGTGATGCTGCCTAGGGGATCTGCCTCATTAAGGAGGGAAAGGGAGAACAAGAGCAACTCTGAAATAATGAAATCATCAACGAGAGCACCTTGCAGAGCTTAATAGGTAGAAAACAGACTGACAATACCATTGCTCAACACTTAATTACTTTTTGAAGACCAGGTGGAAATGAGAGCTTTGCACTAATATTCCTTTCAAATCCCAAACAAAACTAAAAATAAACTGATCCAGTAATTGGACATGTATCCTAACACAGATGTTTTAAGAAATGATCAGATCCTACCAGATAACTGAAGATGCTGAAGCTCTGACTTCACCTCCTACTGTACATATCCTCATTGCAAGTGGGAAAATTAGGAATTACAAATGGAAGGGATCACATTTTTCCTTTTACATCAAAATAAGACTGCTGCAACTCAACTACTTTTCTTCCTTTCCAGGCAGGTGGAAGCCAAGCACGCAACATAAACATGACTTGCATGTTTCCCTTTCTGGATCTGCAGTGAAATCCTTGTCCCTGCTCCCACTCCCAAAGACTGAACTTCTGCCATTAACTCTAGGGAAGTGATAATGGCATCAATATCTGCCTAGATGCTACATCCATGACAATAAAGACAGATCACAGAGCTGGTACCACCCTGAAAGCCTCATGCACTTCATCCAGTCTGCTGCACAAAGCTTCAGTCCTAATGCTGGCTCTCCTCTGCTCCATGAGTGAAGCTTCAAATGGAAGGCTGGGCTCTGTCCCCGAGATGTACGAGTACACAAGGACCAGCTAGAGAGGTTTCCATCAGAAAGCCAAACACTAAATGGTCCACTTGGATGGGTGATCAACACCCTGTCAACTACTGTGCTTTGGTAAGGACAGATGTGAGCGATGAGATACCAGCCAGAATTCAAATATTGGACCTGCAGAGGCAAATAGGCTCTTCCTGGGCATAACTCACCTTCTGTTCACACTGCCTCAGGTCTGCATTGGGACAGACCTGGATCAGTACCTGTGGGGAGATGGGGCTGCTACCAGGTTTTCTGACTGTTTTCCAGGGAGCCACTTCTCTCCTTCAGGCTGGCTCTCCAAACAAAGTCACACTGCCACCACTTCCCAACTTCCAGCAAACACCGAGGGCCCCACGTCCTATGTGCTGCTCTGTGGTGCAAACCCAGTGTTCATGTGGAGACCCAACAGCTTAAATTATGGTCTAGCTCTGAGGAAGCAGCTCCCAGAGTCAGGATTTTGCCAGCTAACACTTCCGTTTCCAAAAAAATTGGTTTGTTTTGTTCTGGCTTCATCGGTTTTTCGCTTGGGGTTTTCTGTTTGTTTTTAACAGTGGTGAGTGCAAACCCAGGCTGAAGACCAGCGAAACAAACTGAACCTTGTTCAACAAGTGAGAACGTTGAGTTTCCATTCATGAGAAAAAGGCTGCAATAAAACACTCCACACCTGTAACAGTCTTGGACAAATAAAGGCACTTTCTTTTCACCAGTTCTCAACAATGTCGTGCCAGCCAGTGATGGGCTCTCACTCAGACACTTGAGGACATCTCCCCCGAACTTTCTTGTGGGGAAAGGTTTCCTTGTCTTCACATGCCTAGTAGATCATCTCTGTACCTCCAGGTTTAACACATGAGAAGCAAGCTTGTCAAACATTAGTCATATCTGCTCCCAATGACGAAAGGGAATGAAGACTGATTTTTTTTTTCAGTTTCCAAAGTTTGTGCAAAGTTCATCAACGCCTTCAGGTAGGGGAACAAGTAACTTCCACTTGCAGAAGAAATGGTGATCACATATGCAAAATGGTATTTTTAGCTGGCATTGAAGGTCTGGTATCTTCATTATTTTCAAATAGGTATCCCTTAGTGTCTTAGGTATTTTTTTTACATTATATCGAATGAAAAAGTTGGAAAGATACACAATAGCAAAATTTTCTCCTGAATAAAGCAGGTGATCATCTGGCCAGTAGGTCCTCAAATCTTACCTGTTCTCCGTATCCCCAGAGTGCACCATCAGCCTTTGCTAGCTCAACATTGCTCTGTACCTGGTATAACCAGTCATGACAGAGTAGTAAAGTGACCATATTTTTTTTTTAAATATGACTATCACAACACCAAAACCACATGGGATTTTTCAATTCATAATACAGCTACTTAAAATTAGGACAAACTACAAAGTAACAACATTAGGAAACAACTGCCAAGAAGACCTTTCCTTCCTCATCTCCTACACTGAATTACATAGTGCTCTCATCACAAGCCCAAACCCAGCAGAAGCTGGAGGTGAACCATGAAGCACGTCCCCTTGGAAACATCAGGGTGTAATCCATGAGCACGCCTGAGAACAGCAGCTTTCTGCATCACTGCTGTGGCACATCCATTGGAGTTGATGGTCCAGGAGGACATGAAGGAAAGCTAAGCCTGAAGCAAATTGCAAATGTTTGGGAAGCGCCTGCTTCAGAATTCCCCGCTACAATGAAAGAGAACAGAGGTGCACTTGGAAAGGGGAGCCCTTTTCCCTGTTAAGTATCTGCTTGTGGAAAATCCATGAGAAAACCAAAGTGTTGGAGATACAGCACAATGTCACCTGTACTAAACAGACATGTACCTCATTTTAATGTAAGCTTTGGTTACGTGGCTTGTGTTGAAATGCCACCGATCATTTCAAGTGCAACCCAACTTAATCACATCTATTGAAACCCACATCATAAATAACGTGAAATATGCAGCATGCCATCCTAATTGCAGAGGCTGCCTCATTTACTAGAAGTCATTTATTTATTCAAATGACTTGAACTATGTGATTCAAAATGAATCATGGGAACTAGTTACAGATTTGTGCAAACTGCCTCTTACATCTTTGCTAAAGGCATTGTTGAAATAACTGATCCAACTGCCAAAACAAGCTTCTTCCTTGAACCCTGCCTCCTTCCTTGGCCTTACCTCCCGAGTGAACTTCAGAAACACAATTGTTCTACAAAAGCATTTTGAACTTAAGAATTAAAAAAATAAAAATAAATAAAATGAGACTCGACTAATAACATGCAATGAAAAAAATCTGTTATTTCCAAGATCATGAACCCATGGTCTAATGTTTAGGAATACGATGGGATAAAGGTCTAATGGTTAGGAATGGTCTAATGGTTAGGAATACGATGGGATAAAGGTCTAATGGTTAGGAATGGTCTAATGGTTAGGAATATGATGGGATAAAGGTTGGACTTGGTGACCCTGGAGGTCCCTTCCAACCATAATGATTCTATGATCAGAGAATTGCTTAGCAATAGGGAACTGCCCATGCAGCTGTAATTGCACTTTGCAGAATTGAAGTACACAGCTCTCAAGAAGAAGTGTTTACTAGCTCAGATGTGAATCGAGTCAACTTTCAGAAATGCATGTGTCTCTCACACCTGAATGGGGAGTGTGAATACAAGTCCTCAGACAGAAGCAGCTACAATCTTTTCGTTTGGTTGTTGGGTTTTTTTATGTCAGGCCTTGCCAATATGAAAACTGCCATCACAACCTACATAGGAAGCATAATTTAGGAAATAACTCAGATTTTACATTTGCTTACACCCAACCTTGATTTGCAGCTACTGCCTCACGCTGCTGCTTTTTCAGGAGGTGCCAGGATGTCTCCTCCCTGGGTGATCACGGAGCAAGGGGCCATGCATGCTGAGCCCTGCTGCAGGCAGGGAATGAGCACACTTCGGTCATGAGGAGCCAAGCCACGTGCATGCCACCACAGGTCACCTCATCCCAGGCTATGGCCAGCCTCCATCAAGGGACGTGACCCCAGGGAAGGACATGCAGAAGGGCCTTCGGGAAAGAGAGGGAATGATGCTCTATGGAGGCACCGTTTCAAAGGTAGCAAATAAGCCCTGAGCAAGATGTTGGTTACCTTCAACTCCAGGTACTATTTATCATTGGCTTGGGCATGAGGCGAGAGGCCAAAATTCTTGCAGGCAACTTCACCAGTGGCCAGCTGTGTTGCCTCAGGCAACCATTCAAAGCCTCCATGGCTCTGATCCTGTGGCTCTCAACAGGTAAAATAATACTTTCCCCTATCTAGAAGAAGAGCTGTGTGAGCTCACAGTGCCTCAGTGCCAAGAGCTGCTGATTTCCAGGGCTTTTCTGGCTATCTTCATATTTACTGCTGAATCTGGTGATGGGAAGGCAGGCATTATTCCACCACATTTTGATTACCAAATGCACACAAACCCCGTTCCCACAAACTGATAATTTTCTTCTCGTAAAAGCCAGAGCTAAAATACTACTATCCTGTCATCAAGGCAATCGGTTTATATCCTCTCCTCCTTCCTTCCACATCTCCCCCGGAAAACATCCCCACTGACACAGGCCCTGCTGACTGGCCCAGCCCCACTGGATCCCACATCCCAGGAGGAGCCATTGACCCCAGCAGAGTGGTTTTGGCAAAACCACCTTTGCTGGTCCTGCATAATTTCTATATCATCCTATTCTATATCATCCTATTCTATATCATCCTATTCTATATCATCCTATTCTATATCATCCTATTCTATTCCACTGCTTTTCCAGGGAGCTGAAGGGTGCACCCAAGGGGGTTGCCTGCCCTTCACGTGGCACCTTTGCACAGAAAAGAACCACAGAGTGATAACAGACAGAGGAGAAGGCCTTTAACCCACACAGCAGTGCTGCCAGCCCTTGGGGCATTGCTACTGCTTGGCAGCTCTCACCCAGCCTGCCCAAAGCCCCAGCACCTCTAGTAAGGAGCTGCAAGCCCCCAGCTCCTCCTCCAGCCCAAAGTTAGCAAGGTATGGTGAAGGCACCTAACATATGGAGGCCAGGGAGGTAACAACACCATGCTTTTTTATTAATATTATGAATTCTCATCATCTTATTGCTTCCATTAATATTTTCATTGTTATTTCGTTATTTTCATTGTTATTGGATGAAAACAGAAAAGTTAACACAAAAGTTTCAGAGCAGATCTATCCCTCTACTCCACACTTGGAGAAATGCTTTTTACATGTATATAAATGACAGCTTACCCCCACCCCTAAAATGTGAATTTTTTAAGGGGTGGAGGAAGGAGGGAATTGAAGTTAAGTTCATTAACTTGAGCCAAACTCAGAAAACACACCTTGGTCAAAAAAAAAGAGTGGGAGGGAGGCATAAGAAAATTAAGTGGTGTTCTGGTATTTTCAAAATAAACCTGCAAATTTTCATTTCAAACAGCATTTCATTTTCCTTCTTACCCAACTTAAAAAGAAAATAAATAGTCTCAGGTCAAATTTAATCATCCAGATTATCTTTAAAACAGGTTTTTTTGGTTGATGTTTTGTTGTTGGATTGTTGGGTTTTTTCCCCCCTTCATTTCACTAGAACCACCCTGCCATATTTGTTTCAGTATGACTGGAAGTTATTCTTTCTTTTTTTCCATTTTTTTTCTTCTTAATTCACCACTGGGGCTAAGAAGACCCACCCATGGCTTGATGCACTCCAAGAGCAAGACATGCATGCGAACACGTAGAAGTTTGCTTTCATGTTCGCAGATGTGCCGGGCAGGAGAAGGCACGCTGGCAGGAGGAGGAACCTTGCATCTGCCTTGCATGGATCTGTCAACAGCCAAAACACACTTTGCATTAAAACTTCAACATGAAAGCTCACACGCCTTTACGGGCTACGTAAAGCCAGCACTGCTCTCGCCCAGCAATGCCTTCTGTTCTTTAAAAACAATAAAGAAATGTAAGAGGTGCGGTGTGATAGCAAGTGCTGCTCAGCTCAGTGGCCACCCGCTGCCTCGTCTCTTCACTCTGCCCATCAGAAAGTTTTCCTGTTCAAACACACAACCTCACAAGTTGGTTTCTCCTGCTTCTCCTCTGTGAGCAGCCCCCAATAACACTGTTCAGCACGGAGAGAACGAGACTCACACCTACACAATGTCCCCATGAGACAAAGACACGTCAGAGCTCTTAATACACAACCATCTTGCTTCAGTGGGAACAGACATTTATTTTGGTACAACTTCTCTATACAGAGAAGCACATCTTTTTTTTTTTCCACATTCCCTTTAGGAATTACTTACATTCATGCCAAATGTTCTGTAACTGTTTCTGTAGAAAAAAAGTACACTATTACTCAATACTGTTAGGTCAGCAGAATTCAGTCCTTAAAAAAAAATAATAAGTAGTATTACGGTCCCATTTGCTGTAGCTGGAAGCCAAGTAACACACCAAAACTAGAATGGGCAGGAATGCTACTAGATCTCTTACTGCACCTACAAATAAAGTGTCCCGGGAAGTGAAGGGGCGCAGGAGAAGGTCAAATCGATGTGTGTTTAACAGGGACAGCATGGACCAAGCTGAAAAACAACTGTCAGAGACCATGCAAACACCAACTGGTGGACTCCCACACTTTGTACCAGTAACTCCTGGCAAAAAAAAATTCACCTGAACACTTTCTACCCCCACCTACACAATGACAATAAATCCATTGTGCTGGCTCCCCATGTCCATCCAACTCATGGGGTCTCCAGAGCCCACAGGTACATATGGCAGCAGTCCTCAGGAATGGAGGACACCTGATGGCTCGCATCCCACACAGCTTTCATCCCACCCTCCTCACCCAGACTTGGGGATGGGGACATCTGGCATTGCATCAGCCCCATTCAAAGGGTGCACCCCAGAGGTGAGGGCCTGTCTGCTGATCCCTTGACATTATTCCCACTCTCCTGTTACACCCCTTAGCTCCTCCATGAAGCAGCAGCTCCAGCCAGCAGCTGCTTTGGGGACGATGACTGAGCAGAAGTGCTGCTTAAGACCCAGCGAGGCAAATCCTGCACTAACTTCTCCAGCTGCACTTCTGGCAAGATGTGTTGCTCAAGCCAACCTTGAGGCAAGAGCAGGGCAGGTGACTGTCCCCGTCACAGCAGTACCTGCTCTTTGAGTATTCATGGGAGGCTACACACCTCCTGCAGTTGCTGCAGAGCAAATCCGGGAAGTGAAAAGCAAGAACTTGCCTTCCACTAAGGAACAAACAAAAGCTCCACTGCCTTTCCTAATAACTCTCCCTTTCTGCTAAAACTAGCAAAATCCTACCCGGATGGAGTGCAATTCCTGTGCCAGCTGAGCCCCAGCCGACAGCACTGCATTCCCCCTGGTGGGTGTGCAAAGGGAGCAGCACAGCAGAATGGGGGTTGGAGAAAACACAAACACAAATAGAAGATGTCTAATGCAGTTCACACATCTCTAAAATAACAACTGCCCTGGCTAGCAGGTCATCTTTGTACTGGGCAAGACCTTACCCCCACTTTGAATAGCCCAAGTGAAAAAGGTTTGTCAGCTGGGTCACCCCAGCAAGTGCTCCTCATGTAGACTGGGCAGATGATGGGTACAGGCAAGCCTGGCTTCCCCAGTTAAAGCATTTCTCTGACAGTACAGCCCTGTTTTCATTACACAAGCACTTTTGCAATACAGATCTGGGTCTAACCCCAGCCCTCACACCTGTAAACACCAATGCTTGTCCCATAACGTGCCGAGAACTCATTTTGAAGGTATGTGAGTTCTTTCTGGGAAACCCCACTCACACCCGTCGAGTGACTGCACCCTCTGATGCACACGTGCTACCAAAATTTGGGCTAATCCAGGAGGAGTTTGTGGCAATATCAACAGTTTCTACACAAAAATCATTCCATGAAGGTACCGCCATCCTCGTTAAAACGAAGCAAACCCTTCACTAGGCTTGCTTCTGGAGAACTACTAAGCAAAGGCAGATGGTGCTCAAGGAAGATAAGGACACCTTCTGAAGGAACTGGTTGGGCCAGTCAGATATCTTGCTGCTAAAGCTAGCATATTCCAGTGATTTCAGTGATACATGGATACCCAGATGCAAAAGTCAGCCCTGAGGACCATAATGGTGTTGTGTGACACTCCCTGAAAGTCTCTCTCTATAAATTAACAAATAAATTACAACGGAATACTCTGATTGTAAAGTCTCCAGGGCATTGATCTTGATTTCTTATTTATCTGCAAATCTCCTCATATACTCTCGATGCAAGAAATTACACATTTGTATTTACCACTGTAACTTCTGAGTAGTTTGCTCACCACATACACACTTTGCTGAGAGGCCAACCTCTTCTGTGGCGTTTTGCACACAGCCACTGTACTTTGCAGATTGCCAGAATTCAGGAGATGACTGCTGGCACTTTACCTTCCCTGCTTATCGGGAGTTGCCCTTAACGATGGGAGGATTTGAGTTTTGTTCTTAATCATTCACACATTGAGGCAGAGGAGTGAGAGCAACTACGTAGTCAAGACTACTTCCTTAACTATATTATTTCACCCAGTTGGATTGTATTAGTATCTAAATTTCCATACCTCGAACTGCATTCACTGTCAAGGCTCCACAGATTGATTTTAGCCTCCAAATCCCAAAAGTTTGGTCGTTTACCAAGGAGAAAAAAAAAGAGTGGGTGCATAGGCAAGACCTTGGGTAATAAACAAATATGTACACATATTTGCTCCCGTCTCCGCCCAGAAAACTCCATTTGCATCAGTGATAACAGATACAGGAATGTCAAAACAGCACCCCAGCAACCCCGGTGCTGTAACAGGACCTGAGACCATCCTTCACCTGCGACCTGGCACCAGGCAAGCAGAGGACACTGCTCACCCCTCAGAGATGCTCAGGTGGCTGCCTGCTCCTGGGACACTCCCGTGTTCGCTCCCACACCGGCAGGAACCCTACACAGGGATCCCTGCTCCCACAGAGCAGCTGCCGGGTCACACCAGGGGGCATCTGAAAAGGGACCAGACACCTGCACACACAGGATGGAGCCCTACACAATCCACAAAGATTTGTCTACTTGTGTACATCTGCCTCAAGCAAGCATGGAGTAACACACAGAGCAGAACCTACACAACAGGGTAAAGGGCAGCGACACAAAACAACAGCACTGCACAAGGGGATGAGATGCATTTCACACGAAAATGAACACTTCAACATCCCTAAGGAACTTTCCTTTGTTTTTTTCAGTTTTCCTTCTTTTTTTTTTATTTTCAGAAAGCCACACAAGCCCATCCCAGCCAACTTCTGCAGCCCCCAAGCTGCTCGGCACGCCTGCATGTACACTCCCAGCTCTCTGCTCTATGCACACTCCCATCCCACAATGGCTGCAGCTCCAGATCAGAACCAGAGATACCAAACCAAACTATGGCAACAAAAAGCAGTTGGAGTAACTGTAGTGCTGTCACCGAGCAGTGACACACAGAACTGGACCTGGGTCAAATGCATCCCGTGTAAGTGGCACGCTGGCTGTCACAGGTACCACCGAGCAGGACATCTGGGGTACATTAGTGGAAATCTGGGTCAACATCAGGGCAGGTAGGTAGAGACAGAGGCAGGTATCGACCCCCAGGAATGTACTTCAGTTTCCAGCAATGCCACTTGGTTCTGGAATATGCACAATTAGGGGTTTTTTTTGTATCTTAATTACTACAGACAAAACTAAACCAGTTTTGTCTCATCCATATTCAAAGAACTCGTTCTAAAATCTTGGGAAAAGACACAATTGCATTTAAATTTCCATTCAAACATTACACAATCCAGGTTTTATAGGTTGATTTTGACAGTCTTGTAAAAAAAAAGTATTTGCCCCTGTAGTATTTTTTTGTTTGAGATCTCCTTTTTTTTGGCAATAGAACAAATCAGGTTGAAGTTTTAAAAAGTGTGATTTCACATGCGATTTGAACTTCTAAAATCCACAAAATTTGGTCTTAAAAACTCAAATGTGTTGCATGTATTTATTACAACATGTTTCCTTCCAGAATTACTGTGAATTCCAATGCTGGGTCCCATCACTCGACCAAGGAGGCAGGTCCTCAGCATACCCTAATGCTCTACTACCCGTTGGACCTGTCACTTCAAAGCAGCATCTCACAATTCTCAAATGCTGCTTTGTCTTGCACCCCTGACTTATTTTCTCACTTATCCTCAAGTGTGAGGAGAAACTCATAAAGACCAATCAATCAATTAATGTTTCCTGAAGAAATTCTTCTGCCTGCCCCTCTGCCACCGAGCCTTCACCTCTCCTTGGAGGAAACTTGTTGATAGAACACACCAAAAATAATCTCTATTGGGTTTATTACTTATTTGAGGGTTATGAAATAATTAACAGCTGACTGGCACCCTCCTAAGTTGGAGACAGAGAGTTAAACACTATGAACCAGGTGTTTCTCCTCATGCTTTATATATTCTAGGGGCATGTGCACCTGAGGCTGCACCTGAAAACACTTCTCCCAGAAGCACAGCAGGCAGAGTCACCTCATTCCTCATTTTCAAAGGGGGGAGAGAAACCAAAAAGAAAGAAAACCAGGAAAGAAAAACTGCTCATGTTACATCAACAACAGGTATGAACTTGATTTCTGGATCAAGAGAATCCTTCCACTTTTTGAAGGTTGTGCAACTCGTTCTTTTGGATGGGGTGTCTCTGCCTTTCAGGGCGGTTTTCTGTCCACAGTCACGAAAGACTCAGCTGGGTTGCTTTAAAGCCAACTCACCAGCCCTTCAAAAAACTATTCATTCTCTTCTCAAAACTATTAATTCTCTTGAAAAACTATTAATTCTCTTCTCCCACTTTTTTCTTTAAAAAGAAAGAAAGTTTAAAAAAAAAAATAAAAAAAATACCCAAACAAAACACAACCAACCCCAAACCACCCAAATCTGCATTTTTTTTTCCCCGGCTGGCAGATTTCCAAGATAAAGAGGACCGCACTCCGCCTGGAACAGCAGCCAAGGCCCGCTCTCCCAACTCACAAAAGAGAACACCACCACACACCGAGAAAAAGCGACGGATCTGCCCGGCTAGAAACGTTTTCTCACCCCCTAAAACCCCAAACCTGAATCCCTCGAGCCACCAGGTCCC